>VXAU01004724.1:78360-199758 GCA_013399695.1 Formicarius rufipectus | reverse complement strand
TTTTTTTTTTTTTTGGTGACTAGTTTTTCTTAGATTACTTTTTTTTAACTGTGTTTGATCTCAGATAACCTTAATTCAAGCTGCGCTGCTTCACTGCAATTGGTCACCTAAATCATCTGACATTCCCTGGCTCTCCAGTTGGGTAAGCAGACAAGCATTTTCTGTATAAAATTCTACTGCTTAGGACAACCTGCCCTGTAATTCTGAGGTTTCTTTCAAATAAACTCAGAAGTTTGCTCACAGAAGAAAACATTGTCTTTCTGCTTTACACACTGTGCTCTGAAGAATTCCAATTTTGATAAAAAAAATCCTTCAAAACTTTTATAAAAATATTGTGGTCTATGCAAAAAAAAAAAAAATAAAAAAAGAATATATATACACAATTCCCTGAGGGGTTGAAGGCAGACACCATCCATGGAAAACCCCACTTACAACAAGCACACGGCCCTGGATATGAGGAGGAGGACATTTCACTTCCCTGTGGAGCTGCCCCTCATCATCCTGCAGCATTATGAGAAGCACAGACCTAAACTGGTTAATTAAAAAATAGGCAACATAGCTGGCCATTCACAAGCTGAAGCTGTTCAGAGACACTGGCCAGCAGATGGATGGGGTCCTGTGTCGATTGTGTTTGAACTCTAAAGGCAAGTCGGTATTTGATGGATGATGTTATCAGCTAAATGTCTTATGTGATATAAGATCAAAGAACAGATGGAAATTATGCCTTAAAAATAGAATAATCTATAAGGGGAATGGCCAGTAGATGAGCAAGCATCGTGGAAACAATAAAGGAGACTTTCTTTGGCTTGCTTCGTTGCAGAGTCAGGTTTGAATGGCGGGATAAACAAATGTCCCACTTAGGAATGGTAGATTCTTATGATGTGAGTTTTGCTGTACATTTTTTCCCTCATATTCAGTGCTTACATTGTTTTACCTCTTAAGACAGCCTGGAGTTTCTCTCACTGACCGTATGTGTCCCAGCTCTCTGCTTCCCCTTGGATGTCACCACAATCACCCAGGATGGGTGATGGCAGAGATCACCAGCATCTTTGTCTTGTTGTAACTGCAGGATGAAACATCCCTGACTCCTTGGCACTGCACTTACCTCAAACAGACAGAGTGCACACAGAAATCTTTTTTAATTTAGTCAACACTCTCCTTTAAAATGAAGGTTATTGGCCCTTTGGTCATTGTACTGCCAGACTGTCACTCTCTTTCCGTAGGCAAGTCATTTACAAACTGTAGTTATTTACACAAAGGACCTGCCATGTGCAAGGCCTTGCTAAGCAGCTCCTGAATGAAATCCTGCAGGACACAGTAGATATCCTACTCATGGACCTTACTGAAAATGTTGCTTTAGATTTTTTTGCTGGTACAGTTTAGGTTTCTTGTCTTTGTGTCATCTACAGGTAACAAAATCTGTATTAATTTTTGTTGGGTGCTGACCATACTTTAAACACTCAACAATCATCAGTAATATCTCAAGCAGCAGTATTTTTGAGAAGTAGTGCTCAGCAGTTTGCTACCACAACATAAATTCCTAATCAAGGGAAATCAGAAAAATTTTTAAAAAAACTTAAAAGTGACTTTTAATTTTTTTATCTTCAACTCCCAGACTCTGTTTGGCTGCCAGTAGAAGTTAATCAGCAATTAATTGACTGCACAGGCTGGTGACTTATAAACTGACACTCTCATTTGTGGCCTTCTGAATGAACTTGCACAAGATCACAAGCACAAAAGTAGAAACATCTAATATGGCCTCCCCCCATCTCAAGAACATTATGGCCCATAACTTTTTCATAGCTGTTCATAAATCTTCAGCCTCTCTCAACCTCTGTGACTTAATCCCACCCATAAAACCAGTCATTTTGAAGAAACAAATAAAAGTGGAAAGCACAGGAGCTCAGAGCTCAGTTTTCAAAGACGATTAGACATCTGAGATGACCCCAGATACTAGATAATATTTCCAGAAGATTTAAGGTATCTGCTCCTATCAGTTCTGATCTGAGTTCCCTTCAGAGGGATTTTTATCTCATTTAAAAGTAGTGGCCTGGAAACAAAGTTTAGGCTCTTCCAGCAGCAAATGTAGAGTTTCTATCCAAAATTACTTCCAGTATAAACCTGTTTCAGATTGGCATCAATCACAGTTTTTCTCTCTTTGAACAACCACAGATATTCTGCTGACCCAGTTGAACTAAGTATCTATTTCTTTAAAATAGAGAAAACCAGGTAAGATAAATCCCTCCCTCAATGACTTATGCTATAATTTTTAAGAGATGGACACCCAGCTCTGCATGGAGTTCTACCAATCTCTCTGGCCCAATCCCTATAAAATGCATTGCAGACCTGCAACTTCAATTTGAAGGTTTCCTTATTCCAACATCATATGACCAACAAGACTCATGGGTGTCCTCAGAAAAGCATTTTACCTGCAAGTCAGTGGGACGCAGTTGTTTGACCCATTTGCATCATCAAGCCCCGTGTTCCTTCCTCAGAGGAGCAGGATTTCATCTCTCCATCCTGCACGTGTTGTGAAATTCATTCAAACTTGTGCAGCAGGACCAATATGTCATTTACACCTGAGGGACTTCCCAGTGCTGCCCCTTTGAAGTCTCCCCCAGGCAATTCTTGCATTCTAAGACAGTAGCTAACAGACCTCCACGTCATCAAATGTGCTGTCAGAACAGGCACTGCTTGGTATCTGTGCTGGTTGTGTCTGCAAAGATCATGAAACAGTACACATGCAAGGACAATTTTTAAATGTAGATATGTACTCATGCACAGACTATTGCTACAAGCAGTTAGAGGGAGTAGGATGCCTAGGAATGCAGTTCAGGGAAGGACAATGCTTTGTTCCACTGCTGAACTGGTGAAGGGTGTTTTATATTTGGGGATTGGCCATCAGTATTCTTTTCATAGCTGGGAACGTAGGAGGAACTGAAAGTATTGTATTGACAGTCGAAGCAACAAGTAACATAATACTTATATAATGAATATATAGTTTGTTCAGATAACGGGCGCCCAGAATTTTTAGAGGAAATATTTTCTATCATTTTAATAATTAAAAAACCCAAAAGCTATTAGGCAAATAATATTCTGAATAAATAAAATTACACACCCACATACAGCAGTGCAGGAGCAGGTAGCACAAAAGTTTGTTTAGGCACGATGTTTTCCATCTTTTCTTTCTCCCTGTGGTGCTTTATCTCAGAGTCATTATGCAAGGATATCTATATACCAAAACACATATATTTCTCTATGACCTAAATGTGCCTCTTCTTTCAATGTTTATATGTACCAATGAATATGAGTGGTTAACAAACAGTATCTGGAAATGTTTATTTGGTTATTTATAGATTCACAGTTATTACAGCAAGGCTACCTTCATCTAGGCAATAAGGCTGCTATGGAAAAGACTGTGAAAATTGGTGAAAGACAACTATTTGCCTATTCAATTTATGACAGAAGTCAGAAAGACATTATTGCCTGTGGACAATAGCTTTGATGTTGACTTGAAAATGGGACTGCAGAAGGATCAGAAATTGGTGTTCCTCTGGCTCCTTCAGGAAGAAGGAGTGGTCAGCCAGGTAGGGCTCCCGGGATGGGAGCTGCCTACAAGGCACAAACTACCTTGGAGTATTGGTGCTTAAAAGAGATAAACTGAAGAGCCTGACAAGGAAAACAATATTCCAGGGGGACATCTTGGATGACCAGTGTCTTGAACATGTGTGTGGGAGAGAGGCAGGTGACAGTCAGGGAGGGGAAGGTTTTCATGAGTGATTCAAACACACAAAGTCACTGCTCTGCCCTCCTAATGAAAGCTGCTGCCTGCCCTCTATCACAGCTGGGCTCCCCTGCACTCACCACTGAGCAGGTACAGTTTATATAGGACAAGTGCAAAAACCTGGATTCCTGCACATTTTTAGCCTGTATCCCTCATGGTTACCCACTCAGGTTTTCCCCATCTGTAACCTTCATCTCTCTGATCCTGGCATCTCTTGGTGATGCGTAAGGAGGCACTTCTCCCTTTGCTCTCTCCCACAAATTGTTCAGCTTCTTTTAAAGCCCCTACAAGACTGCTGGCTGAGCAAGGGGCAGCACACCCTCACTGGATAGTAAGCACATGCTGTGCCTCCTCAGACTGCCAAAATGTGGGTTATTTGGTTTCCCTCTCCAGAACAGCAATAGGATGCAACACTCCTGCCTAAGCACTGAAGCTCCTTACATGTCCAATAAATTGTCTAGAAATTTAGTTTTTTCTGAGACCTCAGCCTTGCTGTCAAAATTGGCTACCTTTTGTTTATCATCTGGTTGAAAAGCTTAAGGGAGATACTAACATCATGGCAGAGAGATAAAAAGGCAATTCAAGCCTATGAGAAAATCATAAATAAGAGAATAAAGATGCCTTTTTTCTACCTTCAGCTGCTGACCACTATGATCCCTGTTGCCATCACCTTTGGAGCAACTGGCTGCATCTCTCTGGTCTCCTTTGCCACTACTTTATATTTAATGGAGACACAGGAAAGCTACTGTGTTTCCCTGAATTTCAACAACATGGATTAGCAGTTCTTCAGACTCCTGTGGGATTTATCCACCCTCCCTGAAGGCAGCTATTTCAGTCTCAGCTGGGCTTTTCTTATTGCTGGTGGAAACCACAAACAGGCACTGCCCAAAGGGCTGTTCATTTGCTCATGGTAGGATGAAGTGAAACTGCCTTTTGACAGTATCTCTTTGTCTCTATTAACAACAAAAGGAGCCAAGAGTGACTGGTGCAGATTTAGTTGTCCAGCTGTTGAATGCCTTGGTTAGTGAAGATGAATTTCACCTTTAAGGTAATGCCAGATTATCTTACAAGTGTATGTGGTAGATATACATAGATATAACATACCAGGTATCTGTGGTTGCACACAGGTCAGTGTTAATAACCTCACTTTGTCTGCCAAGGTCGCAGGGGAAGTTCTGCATCGAACAGTGTGGGATAATGACACTTGATGTGCAGTGTGTGGTTCCCAACATGTCTTCCATCTGATAGAAGTAGAAAGAGTCTCTCTTTGAAAACTTGTAATATGGCAAATGTCTCTCTGAGAATCAAAGAACAGTTAGGATGTGCCCTACAAGATCCCCAAGCCACATTTAAAAGAAGGTTATATTAAGCCCAGTCTCTTGTAGGAAGGAGTTACAGTCATGCCCCTCAGGTTTGCAATTCCTCAATTCCTCCCATACTTCTCCAGTATTTGCATCTCTATCTCCCTGTGTGGGTGATACATGGTGCATTTTGGGCATCAACGTTGGTCTCCCTCTCCCACTATCCCAAACCAAAACCTGTAACATTTCTGCTCTCTCCTGTCTCTGTGTTCCTCAAGAGGTCAGAGTTTGCCAGAAAGTCCTAAACAGTGTCTAGTGGCACAGCTGGCAGTTTTGCATGAGTACAAACTGTGGGTTAATGATTCTAAATGTGGTTTGAAGTAGTTACTCTCATCAAGGGTCACATTTTGAGGGCTTTCTTGTATCTTGCATATCATTGAACTTCAAACTATACCTTCATTTCTAGGATGGCTTACATGAGAGAGAGAAAACACTAACTAAGGTGGCAGGAGTATCTCCACTTAATTGAAAAAAAGCATCACTGCCTTCCTTAGCGTAGGACTGTGATTTGAACAATATTTCCATAATGACAAAAAAATTCCCATAGATTTGCTTAGAGCTGCAAAAATCACCCAGCAAGGTACAGCCAACTACTAATAAAGGCAACCTTGTTTTATTGCAGTCTTCTGCCAATACCCACACAATATGATTTTCTTGCAGTCAAAATGCAATAAGTGAAGTGGAGGAGACATCTTTCTATGCGGTTTACTATGAAAAATTAAAACCAAATAAATAATGTGATACAGGTTTGTGTGGCCACTCCCTGTGCAACACCTCATGATTTAAAAGGAAGCATTAAATTGAAGTCAGTCTCAGCTAACCAATTTGGGTTAAAACTGCAGGGCAGCTTGCCGTATGGGAAGTTGAGGAGAAGAAATGCTATTTAGAGCAGGAAATTGGTGATTCATAATTGACATTAACTCCAGTTACCCTCCAATGTGCATGCTGTACTTCGTGTGAAATTATTATAAGCAAAGAAAGGCCATTCCCTTGAGCAAGTTCAAGTTAATGTTTAGGAAACCATTTAAGTTATTAGTAGGACAAAAGTCATTATGGTGCAGTGGTCAGATGCTCAGACTGCACCCTCAGCTGCAAAACCTGTGCATTTTAATGCCTCTGTGCAGGTAGCTCTTCAGACATATGGTCATTCTGGCCAATTCACTGAAATCCCAGCTTCACTAATGTCCCCAGACAAAACTCCCACCTACTAGACAGAGCCAGAAACAAGTTGGTTGTTAGCACTCCCTGTGGGCAGCTGTCTAATTGCACTGAAAGCCATGCTGGTCTCTAGTTTTATGCACACAAGTCCCGTCAAACTCCAGGGAACTCCTGGAGGCCCAGCAGTAGGTGGGAGCAGATCCACAAGGACATGCCCGCACACAGCTGCATTTGGACCTTGGCTTCAGTGCAACATTATGCCTGTATTGGCAGATGCCAAAATTGCAGGAGGCATCTTGCTGTAATTCAGACTATAGAATGAGACAGCCCAGGGGCTGAGTCCTCACCTAATGAGACCCAACAGTGCTCTCTGGCTTTTGTTGTGACCTTGCAACAGGGGTAGATTTGGTGCCACCACTGGCTGGTCCTTAACAGCTGAGTGCTTTGCCATTTGGTCTCCACGGCAGAGGGAAAGCTCACTGAAGTTCTTCAGAGTACTGCCCTTTATTCAGTCCAAATGGACATATGAACTTCATTATTCTACCATACTATAAACCTAGAATAAGGAATTAAATAGATCTTGTTATGGATTTTGATGTGAGTAAAGTTTTGGCATCTTACACAATTTTTGGCAATTTTTTTTTTTCAAATAGAAGCAGAAACATCTTTCTAATATAGAATATGCCTTAAGCTGCAATTGTAAATCAGACACAGACTTCACGTACAGTACCTCTGAGCTTAAGAAAAGCACTTCAAACCACTGTCTCATTACTACCTTTAGAAAAGAGGGATTTGGAGTCCTCTCTACACACGTCAGCTTCAGTGCTGTGCATGACCAAGGACTCCACAAGAAAGACCAGTCACTCTCCAAAGCTAGTGAAGTTCCTGGGGCTCTGCTGACTCCAGGGGGATGCTCAGGGCACAGGGTGTTGACAGGTCATGGAAAGCCAAGGCATTTGCCATCCTTCTTTTCCCCTGCTTGACCTGTGATAAGTGAGACAAGAGACTTTCTGGGTAGTAAGGACAGCAGCACGCAGCCTCAGGAGCAAAACAAACTAAGAGAACATTCTTGGTGTAAGACCATAGGTGGCAAAAGTCCTGGCAGAGCTGAAACACGCTGGAGTTAAAGAGGCCACCAGAAGAGGGTATAAAACTGTGGTATACTGAGAGTGAGCATGGTAAGGGTAAGAGAAGTTGCCAGCAAAAGGCAGGAGAGGCAGCAGAAAGACCATTTTCTTAGTGGTTCTAAATAATCTTCAGTTCTGCTGGGCAAAGACACCATTGTAGAAATTTGAGACCTGTGCTTCATCTGAAAGCTAAAAAGATATACAAGAGGTTATCAAACAGAGCCTACAAAAAGGAAAGTTTGCCCTGACATAGCAGAGTCAAATATACAGCACAGCTTCGGGAGCTTCAGGAGCAGGCTCCTGGCAAGATTTTCCTTGGAATTACTGCCTGGGGTAGAGTCTGGAGGCTACTACAGGAAGCAGAATTAACTCTGGAGTAAGGAATTAGAGTTTCCCAAACAAAGAAGTCCATCAGAACAGACTGAGGCTGATAAAAGAACCTACCGAGACTATGAAAAGCACCCTGAAACTGAAGGGCAAGCCCATACTGCTGTACTGCTCTGGAAGGCATTGAAAGATCACATATTATGCACATACCCTGGCAAGGCACAGCTGTGCCCAGCCTTTGGGAAAAGATGGAAGAATCACAACAGATTACCCTGTCTGGGAAAGAATCAACATGAACCTCTGGTGCACAGCATGGGTGAGGAGGATGGTGACAGCACCATTAGAGGCAAGGGGGTATTCACAGGAGCCATGAAAAATGCTGTGGTGCAAGATAAAAGGACAACCAGCCCGTAGGCAAATGGCAATAATCAATTTTCAGCTGGACAGAGCTGCACAAACTGATAAGGTGTCTGACAGGGTTACGAGCACTGAAAGAAAAGCTGCAGGCAGCATAAGGTAAGAGAAGAAAGAGCTGAGAAGGACTATTCCCCACTGAAAGAGATAAAGGCACATGCAGTTGAAAGAGGGAGTTCATAATAGCATCAGCGATTTTTAAAATGCCACATCCTTGATCTTACCCCCAGGGTGAGTGCACTGGAGTTAGAACAATAGCAGAAACAATGGAGGGACCCTTCAAACTGCAGTGCAGAGCACAAAAGCACCTCACAGCCCAGGGTGAGGATTGGAGCACAATGCTGGGAGCCAGTGGTCCAGGGAGAAATTCAGCCCTGGAGAGACTCCACATCCATCCACAGGAGGAAAATGTTGCTCCCTTAACAAATAAGGAAAATGAAGTCAGTATGTGAACAGAGCAAGTTTTCTTCTCCTCCCAGAGGGAATGGCTTCAAGGAGACAGGTGATAACACACACTACCACACCTGACACACCAGGCAGTGCCCTCAGGCAGGAGCTGGTGTTGAAACACGGTGCAGAGGAGAGGCACAAAGATGATTAGAGGGACGGAATACCTCTTGTGTGAGTTTGGAAATACAACTGACCATCCTTGTAAGCCCTACTCACTTTGTCCCATTGAAGCAGGCTGGGGCTGAGCTTAAGGGCTCAGGACAGCCAGCGTTTTTTTTTCCCCCCAACAGCACTGGTGCAGACATCTCAGGCAAAGACAGCATCTTCACTTGGCAGTTAAAGGCTCTTCAGAGGCTCAGCAAGCACTGCTATTTAGTACATTGTTTTTGTGGCATTAACTTCTGTATTGGTGATTCCTCCTTGCTACATCTATTTTTAACCCTGTATGAAAAAAACAGGAAGCTTGTTTGGGATGTTTTCCTAAGAGCTTGCTGGAATTATGGTTCTGAGTTGCATACTTTCCTGCAGAGCTATGCTGGTCACTTACAACTCAGCCACTGCATGAATGAATAAATGCATGAATGAACAAATTCATTGCACAGGTCCTTGTCAGGTTCCTTGGCTTTTGAGCTTCACAGAGTTGGCTGTGACTGCCAACAGCTCTGAACCGTGGTCTGGCTTTGAGCTGGTCCAAAGCTCATAAAAGATCCAGTTTTCATCCCCTCCTCAGCTGTACCTTCCCTTGGCTGCACAGAGACCCTGAATAGCTGCAGCCTCTGTAAGATTAGGTCGAGGACACAATCTTCTACCACACTGTAGCATCTATTTGCAATGACTGCAATGATATTTTGGAATTGGAGGACCCCATCCTGGTGAGCTCATTCCTTCCATTCCAAAAGACCACTCTGGAAAGTAAAGAGGCAAGGCTGTATCCTGAGTTTGCAAGATAGGAGGGCTCACGTTAATTCCATCAGCAAGTCTAAATTTACACCAGCACTAAATTTACCATTCCAGTCAGACAGTGATAGCACCTATTTTGGTATTTTCAATACTTGCTAATCTAATAATGAAATCCAGTGAATGAGGTGGTGCAGTTGTGTTGTTTTGATCCTTAAAACACAGTACTGTAGTGTTGGAACCCGTGGAGGTTTTCAGACTAAGGAGTCAGAAACAGTTTCCAAGACAGAGGCCTCAATGATAACAAAGGAATCTGCAAAATGACCCTGGCTAACAGTAAACTGAGCGAAGAACCTGCTAACATCCCATGGAATGATACAAGTGAAGGGTTCTATTAATAAAGTTAAAATTAAGAAAGATAAGCACTATGTGCACTATGTGAATTCACAAAAAATACAAAATATATCTTGGTTGATACTTAGCTTTAGTTGTGTGTTGTTAGATATTTTTGATGGAGTGTATTAGTTTTAGAAATATGTATAAGTATGTGTTAATATAGTCCTTCCTTGTACCCTTGAAATCCCTATGCAGGGGAACATAAAGATGTCAGAATGTTAACATTTAGAGCCTTTTCTGCCATTCCTGTGTAGAACTGTAACTTTAGACAAATAAGAATAAACTCTCATTTTTGTTTTTGGTGCAGTCAGGCTGTCTTATTAAAAGCCAAGGCTTACAAGCCTCTTAATGAGACACTAAAACTGTGTCTGTGCAAAAAGTCATTGGCTACACTGTGGGATGTTGATTTCTTATGGTAAGCTTAAGAAGGAATCATGGCTGTATTCTAGGCTTCCTAAAAAACTTCTGAAGTCTGAGGACATGGTACCTGTGGTTTACTGTGCTGCTGTTGAACATGGACAATGGGTGGTCAGTCTGTTGTAATTTTTTTCTTTTGTTGTTGATGTTCTGGCTTAAAAAAAAAAAAAAAGAAAAGAAAAAAAAAGTGTGGCCTTCCAAATTAGTTGTCAATAGAGAGATACACTCATAACCAAGAAGACTGATGGTTTTAGGACCACAGGGCAGACTGTTGGTGCAATGAAGGCTTTGGGAACTGTGCACACAGTAAGTGCCCCTCAGCCCCTGCTATCACAGCTTCAGTCCCTGTGTCTACATGAGCTGCCTCAGATTTGTCATCCTCAAACATTCACACAAATTCACCTTTCTGCTGCTTCTGAGGTGTAAGTTAATGCTGCAGGGCCATACTGGAAGTAGGTCAAGCTCATTCAACTGTCTGGAGGACTAGGAGCTGTAGTGTAGACAAGACCAACATTTTGGGTACGATATCTTCTAAAGCTGCTTAGAGCACCATGTTGGATACCTGTCCTCCTTTCTTCATCCAAATCTCTCCCTTGTTGCTACTGGGGGTGATTTGCAGCTTCCAGATCCAGGCTGCAGTTCCCAGATCCAGGCTGCAGTTCCCACAGGGGTGAAAATTCGTGGTGGAAATCCACTTGGGAAGTGCTGAGGGCAGGAGGGTTTCGCCACCATGTCAGGGCAGCACAGACACCAGCCCTGGTGCTCTGCCTGTCACAGGGCTCCAAACCATGAGGCTGGACCTTGAAACTGTGCTCCCCACAAGTCTGGCTGCTTCTCACCCCCAGCATCCACTGCTGGCCACTGTGGGCTGGGGTGCTCCCTGGGTGAACATCTGCCTGGTGCAGCACAGCCACACGTAGTGCTCTGTGACTGATGAGGTAGGGTACTTTATATCATGGCACAACAGTTTACTGAATCAAGAGAATCAAATAATGAAGTCCAGATGAAATGGTTTTTCTTCTTCAGAACAGAGATTTGCAAAATTATTAAAATCAAACCTTCTGATAAAGAAATGCAATATCATGGTTTATTGATTTTGTTTGTCTGGGGTTTTGTGTTGGGGTTTTTTTTGTTGTTCCTGAGATTGTTACATTTTCACAGAACATTTCATTTGCATTTATGCTGTGCTTTCCTGGAGAAAATGATGCTGTTAGAAAACACAATTTATCTCTTCTGGACTTTTATAATAGTAAAATTACAATTCAGGTTCTTTGTAGTTGTAAATCAAATACATTTATTTTAATGGTATTGTCTATGGAGCTCGAGAGATGGGCTCTATCTATTCAGTTTGTAATAAATTGATGAACATCTTTGTTCAGCACAGCAGTCTCAGACTGCTTGTAATACTCAAGCATTGATGTCTCTATATGAGCAATTTCTTTAATTACCATTGCCAATTCTGATTTTCCAGGTAACGGCAGCCACCTTGTTAAGATGCTGAAATCATTTATCACCTGTCATGAAGGAGAGAGTTTCTTGGCATCCTCCTGTGTAGCGAGACATGCTTTGATCCCAGTGTATTCCATCTCTGGTGTAGTAAGACAAAGCACCACCTGCTATGAAGTGTGACAGACTATATAAAATTTAATGTATGTACATTACCATCTTGTCTGACATAAAAGCATTGCACTGAGAACAAGAAGCAACAAAAAAAATTGTAACTGCAGTGGCAGGGAAAAATGTCTTTAATTTATGACAGAATTAATAAGATAGTCATTTTTCCATTTTACACAACTCTTTCCAGGAGCTGTGCAGTGGCTTCATTTATATGGCCTTAAATGAAAAGATTGCCTGCAGTCAATATAATGCTACAAAATAAAAAGTACTAATATCCATAAGATCTAATAAACCTGGCTGGTAAGGCTCATGTACAAAGGACCAGAAATCTAAAAATAGGAACTAACTCACCAGTCAACATCTAATTCATTTGCAGATCTTCAGCTGGTAGAACTCCATCAGCAGCAATAACCCACCACCCTGCCAGATGCACAGGAATGGGCAGGAGCATTGTGTGGAGGGATGAGCTCCAGTTCTCACTAACACACATTACCATGTCCCTCAGATGTTCCAGAGCTGCCATCCAATTCCCAACACTGTACTTCCACTCCTTTATAGACATGGTATGTTTGTGGGGGCACTAGTTTCCAGGCACAGACCAAAGACATATTAACTGCAGTAACTTAGGTTTTGCCTTGTCATCCCTGCTGTGTCCCTGAAATTATTTGGCTTTATATCTGGACATGGGGAGTGAATGTCACTGATAAGGAGCAAACCCTTACTTGTAACCATGCATGCTGCAACACTCAGACACAACAGGAACCTGTGAATCTCATCTGAAAGTTTTCATTCTTGTCTTCAACTCCCGTCAATACAGGGTGGATCAATAACCCCTTCAGCCCTTGTGTAGAAAAGAATGGCTGAAGCTTGATCTGACATTTACCCCCATGGAGAAGTGAGGTCTGGCAAGGTCAGTTGGGTGCATTTCTTCCCCAAAACTTGCTTCTCAGCTTCAGTCTTTGTGCTCAGTTCCCTCGCTAGAGGCATGCGGTGGGATGCTGACATCCACAATGCAAGGCAGAAATCTTGGCATCTGGGAACTGAATGTGAGAAAGCAAACCTCAAGGAGGTGGTTGGAGCAGCTCTGACTTTTGTTAGGCAGCAGTTTTCTCAGGAGGGCTCTTGTCCCACTGTCCAGGAAGAGAGGTGAGAAAAGGCCTTATCCATCCATGGGATGCCTGCACTGTCCAGCCACCCTCCAGGCACCAAGTGTCACAGACCACAGGGTCTTAAAACAGGGTTTTAAAACAGCAGGTCACTTTTACATTGATATATCTGGAAAGGAGCATGCAGGCTTGGAAATTTTCAGGAATCATNTTTTTTTTTTTTTTTAACTCGGTCCCTCTGTAATATTCCATCACTCCTTTTCCCAAAACAGGCCAGAGCCTTTGGGTCAAATGCATAGCTATGTTATCCTCCTTTGTAGTGTAACTGCAAAGGCTGTACATACAGACCAATTTCCCATTTAGATTCAAGTACAGTGCCAGAAACTGGTAGCAAAGGTTACTCAACCCTGCAAAGTCTACTTTTCTTCCTATTTGCTTTCTAAATTGAAAATATTTTTTCAGTCCAGTTTTTGACAGGGAAAACTAACATATCTATTGCCCTTTTCTCATTTTTCAGTTCCCTTGGTAGTGAACCCAGCCCTAATGCAAGAATTTCAAAGAAAGCCAAAGTGATTTTTTCATGTTAAGAATTTGCACAGACACTAAACAGGTTTAAATGTCATCTTCCACTTTCTGTTATGTCCTTATGAATTTGATTATGCTGATACCCTTCTGCAAATTTATTTTCAAGAAAAAAATTACTTCCTTTCTATTAAAGGTTGAAGTATGTCATTAGAGCTTCCTGGAACCAGAAGAAAAATTATTCAACGATTTGCTGGGTTGGAAAGAAAAGTGTTTGGTGGGGAAAGGGCAGGGAGATAGTAAGAGCAAACAAGGCAAAAAAATGGCTTGTATTTACTGAATCTCTAACTTTCAAGTGTCCAACCTACCACTGCTATTGTCAGCCAAGCCTGATGTTCCTACATTTTCTTTTGACATTTGAAGATTAAGTAAATCACGTTTAGGTGCGATAGTACCAGCAGAAACTTGACTCCAATCTCTCCCCAGCTCTCCAAGACTTGTCTCCAAAGTGAATCTATGGAAACAGCATCAAGTGGAGATGGCTGGGAATACGCACCCATACAGGAGACCATCCCAATTAATTAATCTCCTGATTTAAGGGAGCATTGACATAATCTCCAGCTCTGCTTCCCTTTAGTGTTGAGAGGTTGCTATAGGTCTACATTCATGTGCAAACCTACCTGATAGGCATGCACTCGTTATCTCTATATTTGTGTTTATTTGCCTCTTAAATTTTTAGTAAGGATACAATTAAGGATACCAGTTAACTGCTGTTTGTTTTATAAAGTAAATATTGAATCAATTGACTATAAAGTATCAACTCTGCAGTTCTTCACTGAGGTGTGATTAGAAAAACACTAAAAGTCTACTTAAAGATACTCCACTTTCTAAAGGTTTCTTAAAGGTATCTGAGACTGGTTTGCAAAAGCAGAGTATTGACATTGCCATTCTTGTCATTTACCCATGATCCTGCTTCTTGTGGCTACAAGTTCATTCCAGCAACTTTTGAGGATGGTGTGTGAGAAGAGATTCAAGGCTTTCTTTTTCCTGAGGATTCCCACCCTGTGCAGTGAATGAAAACTGCCAAGTGACAGACATGGATGAAGGGGGGAAAGAGAGGGAGAGAAGGAAGGAAGGAGGGAGGGAGAGAGAGAGAGAGAGAGAGAGAAAGAGAGAGAGAGGGAAAGAGGGAAAGAAAAAGAAAGCAAGAAAGAAAGTGAGAGAAAGAAAACAAGAAAGCAAGAGAAAGAAAGAAAGAAAGAAAGAAAGAAAGAAAGAAAGAAAGAAAGAAAGAAAGAAAGAAAGAAAGAAAGAAAGAAAGAAAGAAAGAAAGAAAGAAAGAAAGAAAGAAAGAAAGAAAGAAAGAAAGAAAGAAAGAAAGAAAGAAAGAAAGAAAAGGAAAGAAAGCACCAGCTTTTTTATAACCTTGATTTAACACCCAGTCTGAGCCAAACCTGTTTTACAGAATATGTTTCCATGGGGGTTTATAATGCAACTACTACGGAGAAACCAGCATGATCTGACACAGCATGAACTATTCAGCAGCCTACTAAAAATACAAATACCTCATAATGACAGGAGAATCAAACTCTTACTGCCTGGAATGTGAGATTATAAAATGTGAGATGACAAAATATCATGATCCAGATTGAAATTCAATATATTTGTTAAAGTTGTCAGCAAAGGCACACAGACTATTGGAAGACAGTCAGTGCATTCCCTACTGTTGCTAACAGCAGCCTTTGGATAAGGCAAGAAATCGCAAGTTTAAAACAAAAATAAATTTAAAGAAGGGGTTCTGAGATCAATCCAAAGCAGTCAAAAATAGAAAATGTAATGGTAAGCAAGTAGTGCAAAGCCAGCCCTGAAAGGGTGAACAAAGGCAACTGCAGCTTGTAGCACTGATATCTGAGGCCCAAAGTGCTTTACCCTTACCTGAAGGGTCTTCAGAAAATACTTTGCTATAAGGCAATGCCCTTGTAAAGTCTGCACTGCCTGGGAACTGCAGTATTTAAAGGGATTTGCTCTCAGAAACTCTTGGATTAAGTAATTTTACATGCACCCAGCTAAATATCAAAGAGAGAAGTAGCCAGGCGAGTTACTGGGGCTTGTGAAGGTAAGTAATAGCACTGAAGTATGGCTGTTCAGGTAAGAAGTCAAACAAAAGTTTCAGGTAAGCATATTACTTAAGTGTTTACTTAAGTAATTTAATACACCAAGGCCAGATTAATGAAATTCAGCAGCTATTCATCCCACCACCCAAGAGTGTCCTCCATACCAGAGATATGAAAGCAAACAAGATAAAAGATGAAATTAGAGGCACTACTTTCTTGTGCTATGCATTTTGTCTCTTTTATGGAGCCATTTGTAACCAATCCTAAGCATGGTTTGTATTAAGTCTGGATCAGAAATGACACCTACCATGCAGCTGTTTACATCTGGCTCACAAGTGTTTAGCTGATGTTTGCCAGGAGCAGACAGATGCCTGAGAGGGACCTTTCAGGACTGAGATGCAGAGCCAGAGAAGAGGCAAAGAAGAGGGTCTTTACTGTTCGCTACCTTTGTTACCTTCCTATTAAGCCTCCTCTTATGAAATACAAGTAAACTTGACTGGAAAACACTCCTGGTTTTCTTCTAAAGTAGTGAAAAGGGCAGTAGTGAATATATCCAGGAGTACAGGGAAAGTTGGCTAAAAAAAACATTATTGCATGGCAATCCAGGTAAAGCTTCTGCAACAGGAACTCAAGGCACAGTCTTTGGCTGGATTGCAGAGTCATCTGTCCTGACTGTATGTTCTGTCCCAGGGGACAGAAACAGGTATATTAAAAATCTATCAAATGCTCCCAGGTATCTAGCACTGTAGTTTGCACACACACCAAGGCTCCTTCTACATGAGCATTGAAAACTCTCCTGCATGATGAAGAACTTAGTGCTAAGAAGTCAAGCTCTGGTTTTGAAATCTCATTTGCCCTCACCTGCTCAGAAACCAAGTGCTGGGTCTGACATTAGGCAAACCTGGAGACTGAGGGGAGACCTTTACTGCTCTCTACAACTACCTGAAAGGAAGCATCAAGTTGCACCAGGGTGGATTTTATATTAGATATTAGGAAAAATTATTTCACAGAAGGGGTTGTTGGGCATTGGAACAGGCTGATCAAAGAAAGTGGTAGAGTCACAATCCCTAGAAGTGTTCAAAAAATGGGTAGATAGGGCACTTGAGGACATGGTTTAGTGGAGAACATGATGATGTTGGTTGCAAGTTGATGGTGGGACTTGATAGTCACAGAGGTCTTTTCCAACCTTAATGATTCCCCGATTGTATCCAAACGTGGCTGGAGAGCAGGACTTTTGCCCACATGTGGAGCTGGTGAAACACACAGAATGCACCACCACGTCTTGCCTGTATTCTCCCCCCCTTTCATAGCCTGTGAGAGTGGAAAGCTACAGGCAGGATACTGCAGGAGGCAGGATGGGATGAATGAGCAGGAATTCACCCCTTGCACTACCAGCCTGGCACTTTCAGAGCCAAGCGCTCCGGAGCTTTGGCAGGGGAGTTTTGTTCGAGAGGAACAATGCCACAGACACGGGTGCAACAAAGAGACCTTTGTGAACACAACCCGCCTGTAGCCCAGGATAAGGACTTCTTTTCAGTCTGGCTGCCTGGAATACTGAAGGAGGACAAACAGCTACCCAAGTCAGGACAACATGCCCGCAACCCCCAGTACATCCCCCTAACTCCCTGCCTGTGCAGCTCCTCAGCCGTGCAGCAACTTGTTCCTCCGTGGGAGGATTTGAATGGGAGAGAGGGGGAGAGGCAGGAGGTCAGACAGCGGCAGAACAGGCAGCTCTTTGCATGCGTGCACACGTAGCCCTGGCAGCCGGCAGCCTGGCTGGTCAGCTGCCTGGCTCCCCACTTCGGGAAGCCCTGAGGCACACAAAGGTTGCACTGAGGCAACCATTCTGAATCCAGGGCTCCTGCCCTCCTGAGCCAACAACACACAAAACACTACCGCCCCCCCCCCAACCCCCCAAAAATGCCAAGTCTGAGAGATCAACGGCTTCCAACTTTTCTGATGGATTATCACAAGGGAGAGAAATGATACTCGGCTCTTCCTCACAGAGAAAGCTGAGGATCTTTGGTCATGGGCTGCATAAAATGAAGGACCACAAAATAGCACTATTCATGCTGCCGTGGCCAAGCACTATGTGCAATAACATCCCCCAATGAGAGTGTGACAGCCTCTCTTAAGGGCCTACAAAATAAACTATAGCCCAATATATTTCCAAAAATGTATTTCCATAACAATATATTCCCAACTCAAACACACCACCAAAGTCACCCACTTCATCCCTACCTACATCAATATTTTTTCCTCATAAATTCAGGCCATAGGCATCCGGTTTACCCCAAAATATTACAACTTCATTATAAGTCAACTTCACAGAAGCTTTTTCTTGTCAATAACTATGTCACCAAGCCTATTCTTTAACCAACATTCACAAATCATATGCTCACCTGTTGGATTGGAAGCCTGTGTTTTGTTTTCAGCTCCCATTGTAAATTCAGTCATCAACAACGCCATCAATCTGCCTCTGAAATATACTTACACTTCTATCAGCTTCGTGGGCACTATCATTAGAGGAGTGAAACCCTAAATCTTCCATGCACAAGCATTCCTGAAGATCAACTAACCTATCTCCACTGAGCTTGCAACCATTTGCCACATATCACACCACTGTGCCCTAGAGGAGACTCTCAGGGACCCTTAGTCACTTGGAGAAGAGCAATGATGGCACTTCTTCACTGGTGTAAGACAGTTTTGCTTATCAAAGAAACTGCTCTTACCTTACTCATTGCAGTCTTCAACATCCTCAGGAGGGGAACAGGAGAGCCAAGAACTGATCTCTTACTCTCATGATCAGGACTTGAGGAAATGGCATGAAGCTGAGCCAGGGCAGGTTTAGGCTGGATATCAGGTAAAGGTTTTACACCCAGAGGGTGTTTGAGCACTGGAACAGACTCCCCAGGGAAGTGGTCACAGCACCAAGCCAGAGTTCAAGAAGTGTTTGGACAATGCTCTTGTGCTCATGATGGGACTGTTGGGATGTCCTGCGCAGGGCCAGGAGCTGGACTTGATGTTACTGATGAGTCCCTTCCTACTCAGCATAGTCTGAGACTCTGTGAGGAACCAGAAGCCTGCTTCAGTGCAGAAACCCAAGCCAGCAGACTGCCTTCATCCCTCAGTTTTCACATATTAAACCCTAATGTGATCCAAATGGAAAATCGTCAAGCAACTACAACCAGCAATAAAATACCATATGTTTTGAAAGAAATTTCCCCAGCATCTTATTTTCTAAATTTTAAATGACTTCAACCCTCAATAAATGTATAATTAGAAGCAAAACAAAATGAACCCACCCTTGAAAGATGAACAGCATCAAGCAGGAAATAAATAATCTGTAAGCCCATCTCTGCAGCCACTGCCACAACTGCCCTCTGAGTAGCCCCACTGCAATCCAGGGAGCCTTCACATGCTCACCATGAAACATGACACACACTACACCCCTGCACTGCAGGACTTACGGAAACTATGCAAGTGGACAACACAGATGTGCTGAAGTGAACCCTGCTGGGCAATTAATAAAGGACCAGAGCATCTAGTTACCCTGTAGAGAACATTTTTCACTAAATGTTCTTTGTGACATCTCAGAGGGTTGTCCTGAAAAGTGACTTCTGATACAACTCCAAAAGACAACAGCGGAAACAAAAATGCTTAACTCCACTAGGGGGGAAAAAAAAGAAAACATAGTTATGGACTCAACAAAGTCCATGTATTTAGGCATACTTTGATCTTCCTTCTGTCCAGCTCAATAATGCTCTTTCCATGTGGGTGGTCTGCCAGCTTGTTTCCCCCCTGCTCTGCTCTGAAGAAATAAATGTATTTTCAGCTTCCCCTTGCTAGAGCCTCATCTTTACCCACAGGCTGTAACCACCCTGTTTCTCTCACATTGACTAGTCATCCATCACAACTGTGTTGAACAAAGTGTTATTGTTTCTAATCTGTGTTTTGGCTTCCTATTTGGAAGATGCCACTACTGCTTTCTAAGTCCTGAGCTGAGAGCTGAAAGATTTCACAATGTACTTGAGCCCTTCATCCCATAACAGGTTATCCAGGGCTGCTGTGGGAGGAACATGCCACACGTGTGCCACATACCTGCTTCCCTGAGCCACAAGGAACAGAGCTCAGGTGCTTCTCATGCCCACCAGCCTGCACTCCACGACAAATGAAAGATAGGCATCAGATAGAAATGGACAGAGAGCTAGCAAAAAAAAAAAATCCAGGATGGAAAGCTAACTGTGACTCAGAGGGCTGGGGCACAGTCCTTGCTCCCACTCTTTGTGTCATAGGGAAGCTCTGTCCTCCTCCAGGAGCCTGGTTGCACTGACCATGCCTTGTGGTACCCACAGCAGTGACTGCTCTTCCCACCATGGTCATGCTTCCTGTGCAATGACAGGCCAGCTCTGGTCCCAAGGCTGTGCCCTGAGCACAGCAACCCTGGTTGGCTGAGGCTGTGTCCTTTTGGCACCGCCCCTGCTGCAGAAACAGCTTTCCTGAAATGCAAGTGAGACTCAGTGCTCCAATTACTTTCAGGAATGTGCCTCTACCACAGATTAAGCAAAATAAATGTTATCTGTTTTCATGTTTGCACATGCATACCTGCCTCTAGCCCTGTCCAGTGCTTAGACCTGCCAACTGCTCCTAGTTATTAGGAAGCATTTTGGTTTTAAAGGGTCACTCTTGACTTTTCAGAAGCCTTGTCTCTAGAGGACAGTTACACCTGCCTGCTCATATTCCCTCCCTAAATTCACAGATATCATATATAGAGTTACAGTTCCCTACAGAGGGACTTCAGAGACTATCCCTGCATTTGCACAGAAGTAATGCTAAAAACAAAAAGAGGTCATATCTGAATAATACTAACACCTGCCAGACTTCCTTGGGTGTGGTAGTGAGCTAAGGGTGTTCACACATTTCTCCTCTGGGACTCAAGTGAACTGTCCTCTTAGCCAATTAATTCATTCCTTTTTTTGGAGCATATTATTTTCTTTGAGCATATTTTCTTCTCAGTAGTAAAAGCATAGCTTCAATAATATTGCTTTTCTTGCTTCATTTTCAATCTACAGCCTCAAAATTTTTTCACTAATTATCACTGACGCTGCCCCAGAGTTCCACTGCCCCACAGTGCTGATTTTTAGCAGACCATATTCTTCCTCTTTATCCACCCAAACTCTGCATCTATGACATTTTCTAGACTTCTGCAGCTGAGAAAACTCCTGCTGGCCCTATGGGAAAAGGCCAATTCTCACACTTGGAGGGATGGGGACATGTCCTGTGTCTTCCTTGGCAGCCCATTTTGGCAAGCTGTAAGGGAAGCACCAAAATGAGCGTGAGAGGTCTTCCTCTTCAGTCTTGTCAGTAAAGAAACACTGAGCAGGTGATGCCAGGCCCAGCAGATTTTTCCTTACAGCCAAGAGAGATGACACACTTTAATCTTGAAGGGGACAACAGCACCCAGTAGAACAAAGCAGAATTAAACTCTATCCAACTTATTGTGGGTGAGGGAAAACTCTTAACTGTCCTCAGAAGTCTAAGTCCTTCCACTTGCATGACTAATTTTGGTTAACTGGGTCCTCCACACTCTCCTGTTTTATGACATCAGAGTTTGGCCCAGAAAGTGCACATTGTCACAAAAGTCACAGGCAGCTCTTAAAAATGGCTAGAGATAGGTTGTGTACCTTGGGCATTTCTGAGAAGGGTCCAGAGGCAGATCCTCTGCAGCCATGGAAAGCTTCAGGGAAGCTGCATCGTGCAGGCAAGCAGACAAATTTACACATCACAGAGTGTAGCTGCAGCAAAGATCCCTGGGTGCATTTTGCAAAAGAGGTGATCTACAGTGAGTGAGGCTGGACATTGTAGGTGATGCTGAATGGAATTATCTGCCTTTTCTTCCCATGGAAAAAGGAGGTGAAGAGACACAAACTACCTCAGTTTCCAGGCTGGAGTAGCAGCCACAGGCCATTAGTGCCCAAACAACTTATTCATGCAAAAATAACCAGAATGTCACATTTTGAATATTTATAAACTGTGTGTCAGTATCCAGATGAGAACTGTGTGTGGAGCCCTGCAAATAAGAAGTGTAGTGAGTATACAAGAGCATTTGGTGGCCCCATCACTCAGCCAGTGATTTTGCCAGCAGTGGTGCTTCAGGCTGGATTGTTTAAAACACTGGTCCTGAACATCTCAGTTGAACCTGCAGGGTGGCACTTTCCAAATGAGTTGCAGGTGCAAGTAAGACTGTGTGAGTTTTTCTTTACATGTCTTACTTGAAACTCAGCTTGAGGGGCATCTCTCAGAGGTGCTTGTGGCCAGTCCTCAGAGTGACAGCAGAGTGTTTGCTCCCTTTCCTTCCACTCCTTAATTTCTGGGCAATGGATGTCAAGATCACCACGGAGGAAGGGAACAAAACCTTTCCTTGCGAAAAATCTTGCTTAGTGAGACATGAATAGAAGATTTGTACCTGGCAAGAGGATTGCAAGGAGTAAAAAAAAAAAAAAACAAGAAAGGGTGGACCTCAAGAGCTGCCACCACACCAGCTGAGTCCCCAGAGCCGTGAGAACCTTCATGCAGCCCCAGCCAGACGGGGCACTGCCAGGCCAGGCCAGGCGTGCTTGCTGCACTTCAGCTCTGCACTCAGAGAAGAAAGGACCCCAGTTCCTGGTAAACAAGCTGTGGGCAGGGTGCCAGTTGCCTGCTCTCTGAGCAGCAGGAACGGGGAAACGCTGCTCCTTGGAGAAAGGCTGGACACAGGCACTGGTGATGGAAAGATTTAACCCTTCCAGGCTGGTGTTGCAGAATGTCATGGGGTCAGCGAGTGTGCCCAGTGCACCAACACTCACCAGTGACAAATCTTGTCTTCCACAAGTTCATGAAGCTCACTTTTATAAATGTTTGCCATCCAAAGCCTTTATGCAGCACCTTCAGAGCAGACAGCCTCCTATTTAATAATTTGAAGTGTGGTGTCCAATCAAAGACACAACAGCAATTGTGTTAGCCCCAGACATGTAGACGAAGGCACTTGCCATGGTGATGTTGCAGTCTCCTCATCTCTAATGCAGCAATACTGCCCAACAGTGCTCTTTAGCATTTAGCATTCCAAAAAATATGCCTTGTCTTGAAAAAAAGGTAAAGGGCATCTCACCTAGTGCTGCCAGTTTTCTTTTCCTCTGCAGTCAAATACAGCTAACCTTCAGTGCTAAACTTCACATGTTAATTTGAAAGTCATTCCCCCCTCCTCAGTTTATTTGTTTCTCAGATGTTTATGGGCATGCTTTGATTTTCCTACTTCTTTTGTCATCCTCAGACCACCTGCCTGCTGCCTCACACAAGATGTTGTGTGCCACAGACTGAAAAGCACTTTCCTTTCCCTTCCAGAGCTTTGGAATTACAAAATGCTGAGTTAAACTGCAGCTTTAGATTGAGAAAGAGTAGCCATAAAACCCTAAGGAACAGCCTAGCAGGACACCTCTAACTGCTTATAAAGGTAACAATTGAAATACAGAGATTAAAGAATATTGCCTACTTCAGAGATAATGCAAAAGAAACTTTTTCTTGCACTACACACACTTTGTAGTGACTTGTAAATGCAGGAGGGGACTGAAGCAGTCTCAGAGGTTTGCACTATGAATTACTAAGGGTGTGGAAGCAAATGCATAAGAAACATGTTAAAAATATTACTGGTTGGTTTGTCAGGTCCTGCTGAGGGACAGGAGCTTCACACAACTGCTATAGCTATGAGGAAGCAACTTGGATAAGAGTCAACATTTGATCCTGTGTCACATCCTACAACTGATCTGGTCCCCTCAGGCTTGCCCAGGTTCCTGACCTCTATCTCTGCCATTCCCCAGTGCACTCAAATCATCTTTTCACACTGCAGAAAGCTGCTTGGGGGTCATCCATACATTATGGATGATACATGTGCTTAAGAGCCTCAGCTCTCACTGCTCAGGAAAACTCACTAATTGACCCCATGCCCTTCTGTGACTACCCACTAAAACACTCACCTTTCACATGAAATCATGAATTTATATGGCTGCAAAAATAGGCAGTGTCATCTGGTTTGGAGCTGTGAATCTTAATCATCAGCTGAATGAGCAAGGAAAAGCCTGTTTTTCTATATTAATATGAACAAATAATTTCCATGGTGGAAGCCTACACAGAATAACTTGGTCTAGAGATGCCCACACCCCACTTTTCCTTTAAAAGCAGATGATTCTGGTTTGAGTAGTATCAATGCAGAAAATTTGGGAAGAATTAAATACTAATGTGTTATTTCAACCCCTTTTTTATGTGGCTGGGTAGAACAAAATTTCATATTACTGTACTAACAGGCATAAACAATATTCTGGAACTTGTTGATCCTTATCCTGTGACCTAATAGTGGTTTTGTTGCCTGTGCTACTCTGCAAGGCAAGGGCATTACGTCAGAGTTTTATTTTTTTAACATATGGTCCCCAGAAAAGATATTTTCTCCTGCACTTTGTACTCTGCACTACTCTTTAAGTGCACCAACAGTAAGAGTCATAAAGAAAGGCATTAGTTACCTGTGATTAAATCCCACAGCCTAGGTATGGATTTAAAATTTATGGAAATAAAATTATAGACATAAAAATGAGGTTGCATAGATCCAGATGAGTGTTAACAAGTGTGAAGGCCTGCAAGAGTAATGTGTTATTTTACCATTGTTGTAACATGTGTTTATCTTTAAAGAAGGTGTCTGTAAAAGGTATTGCACAGGGATTTAAGTCACATGGGTAGGTGCAAGTAGCACAGGATTAGCTGGCTGGGGGACCAGGCTAAGATCAAGGAAATTACATCATTCCCAAATTCAGAAAATTCAGGATTGCATCTCAAGGGAATGGGGAAGAACTCCAACAGAAGAAGTTTTAGGAAATGGGTAAACACAAGGATGTTGCGCTTTTTTGGTTGATGTTTTGTTGTTATTGTTGTTGTCTGGGTTTTTTTGGGAGGTTTGGTGGGGTTTTGGGGGTTTTTTTGAAGCTATATTCCCATGAGGCTTTCAAAAAATATAGCAGGACAGTGGCTCTTTTGATCTGCTCAGGCATCACTCCCAGACCTGTACACAGAGACCCACCTCTTGTGGGAAAAATTCAGTTCCCAGAAACACACAGGAGTTTTTGACTGGACTTACTTTGGCAGTATGTTGGAAAGCAGCAAACTGACTTTTAAGAACACACTGCTCATTCAAAGCTGGCCAGTAAGGGTATGTGGATCGATCTACAGGACTGGCCATGTACATTGTGTACTGCTGGCACTTCTGGTAATCTCAGGAAGAGTGGTCCCAAAATGTCAGGTATGAATGAATTTTGAGATGTGGGATTCACTCACCAAGGAGAAAGCACAGTACCTGACCATAGAAATGAAGAGAAATATAACATGGAGAATGACAGAGCAGTCATCTGAAGTTCAACTCCCTGGAAAACACTCAGCCAAATTATTAGACAATCAGTCTGTGACTTTTAGAGCATAAGGGGAAGGGAAATAGCCAGTGTGGATTTGTGAAGAGCAAATTGTGTCAAACCAACCAAATTTTCTTCTCTGGCAGGGTTGGTGGGTAAGGATATGCTATGGATGTGGGATATCTTGGTTTTGGTAAGATTTTCAATAGCATGTGGCTGGGGAGATCTGAGCAGCACATTCACAGATAAAACTGGAATACAAAGCAGACCTGATTAAAAAAAAAAAAAAAGAATAAAACAGATCTAAAATCAGCAGGATGAAACTCTGTGAGAGGGTGGCATTCAGGAAGGAAAACTCGTGTGTCCAGAGGAAGGTCAAGCTGGTGAGATGGATGGGGCTGCTGCACAAACCAGACTGGGGGACAGAGGAAAGTGGGGATCGAGCATGAATTGACCATGTGATACTGTTGGTAAAAATGCAAATGTCATTCTGGGACATACCAGCAAGTGTTGTAAACAATTACTCTGCTCTGCTCTGCATTGAGGAACCCTGAGGAGCAGCCCTCTGCCCAGACCTTGGCATCAGGCTCTGCAGAGGATTCGGGCAGATGGGAACATATAGCAAAGAGGACCACGAGGAGCTGCAAGGGAGTGAAATACATCATTAATAGCACAAGCATGAAGGAATAATTTGTTTAGGCTAGAAAAAGGCTTCTCCCATGCATAATACATAGAAAAATATGAAATGCAAACATTCATGGGTTTGCTGGAATGGAGTGGCTTTGCTGGTGATCTGTGAGAGACCTCAGGCACAGAAGTGGGGAGCTGGTCCCAAATATTTGGGAATGAACACACTGCCAGAGACAAGGCAGATGCACTTGCACTTGCTTAAGGGTAGGAAATGGTCCCACTGACCTCCTATGCCACCACTTCATAAACCCACCCTCCTCTTAACCAAGATCCAAACCCACCAGAAACCCCTTGTCTGAGTTGATATCTCTGGTGAAAGGAGCAAAGGGGACCAAGTCCCCTGCTATACATTTCAGTATATGACTTTCTTAGGAAATGCTGAACCTCTGAGGATGCTGTGATGTGCTTTTGGCATGCAGGGTGGGAAGGATAGGGCCCCACTGTCAACCTGTCTGCCACATGGCACCCTGGGGTGGCTGAGCAGGCATGGAGCAAGAATACCTCAGTGCAAACAAAATAAAAGTAAAATAAAATAAAATAAAATATAAAATAAAATAAAATAAAATAAAATAAAATAAAATAAAATAAAATAATCAACAAAGAAGACAACAGTAAATAATTTCTGGCTGTGGAGAAAAGGTCGTCTGTGGATGATAATAAATCTCCATAAAGAGTGAATTATTCAGCTGAGATTGAGCTGGGGTTCATTGCTCTTGTCCAGGCCTATACTCATATGAACACATACGTGTGTGGAGGGTGAGGACAGGGTACCTTTCTGCCAGCATCACTGGCTGGGGTTATCTCTGCTGAGTATCACTCAGTTTGGAGTGGGAGGATTGAGGGAGTCACATGTGTCTCTGGCAGTTGCCAAAATCATGCTGGCTTGTCTTTGGACACCCAAAATGTCACTTACTTTCCCTGTGCTTCACATGACATGCCTCTCATCCTGGATCTTTTGAGAGATCACAAAGGGACCATGAAGTTTGATTACTTTGCTGCTCATGGTCATAAGAGCACCGTATCACCATTTGGCTGGTGCTGCACTGCCCAGACCATGTGTCCAGTGATTTTCTTACATACTCCACCTTGGCTGCTTTTATACTGTCCTTTAAATCTTCCCTCACTTATACACTTCTTCTGGGGAAAGAATGTTTTCAATAAAGGATTCAAAGTTGATTCTGGAACTGAAGATGAATTTTTTTTTTAACTGGTTTCTGGGTTGTTCATCAGCTTGTTGTTTTCAGACTAATTTTCTGAGTAGCTGTCCCTCGTAGTACAGGATTGGATCACACTGAAGAGTTCCAGTGATCTCTGACAGTGGTACAGCCCAGAACAGGTGTAAACCTTCCTCCCCTCCACAGCACAGCTTTTACTGGAATATTCAGGGCTTTCCATGAGCTCCCCACAACTGAGCAGTAAATCTGCAGCACCAAAGATCTTACCCAGGGTAGAAATGTCTTCCCCATCACTGGACATGATTTAATGCACACATGCTACATTTCTTAAGTTGTGCAAAGCATTGTATTTTACTGTTAGCACATCTTCTGTGACTGTGCATCCTTTTGGATTCTCTTAGAGGGTCCCCATTCCAAAGTGGAGAAGAGCAGAGGAAAGTCATTTCCTCCTCAAACTGAAAAATGCTCCCCCTGCCCTCACCCCTACGACTCCTTCTGCATAAAGAAGAAGCAGAGGATAAAACCAGGCTTTCAGAGAACAGGAAAGAAGGATGTGATAGTGCTTTTAATGTCTGCTGCTATTCCATGCCCTCCTCTGTGTTTGTCTCCCAGGGCTGTACACAATCCCCAGCAAAGAAAATATTTCTGAGCAATCCTCTGAAAATCCTCCTCCACTGTGTCTAGGGAAATAGTCTTGTGGGACAATACCAAGAAACAAATACCACTGTGGGTTTCCCAGTGAAAGGAACACTCTTCACTTGAGCACATGTGTCCATGGATGGCAGAGATCAAACAAAAAACCAGGCAGGCATCTCAGTTATCCTGATTAACAGAAATGCTGATTCTCCCAAGTCCTTACCTCCACTGATTGAGGTGCAACGTCGAACGCACCAGGAGCTGTGAGTCTGCACAGCTGCTCTGACAGCCCTGGCAACACTCCACTGTGTTCATGTTCTGCGTTATGAAACTGCAGTTGCTCCAGGCCTAATGAGTTGGCTTTGTTGTTGTATTACAATCATTTTGATCTTCACAGTACACTATTCAGAGGAAGCACAAAACACCAAGTTGCTCAATATTGGGGCCTAATACTCATAAAATGAGGTTCTCATCCCATGCTGTGTATTAATATGTCAAAAAGACTGATGAAGTTGACAAATACATTCATGCTCCATTATATGAGCCTTTGGTT
This sequence comes from Formicarius rufipectus, assembly GCA_013399695.1. Lineage (NCBI taxonomy): Eukaryota > Metazoa > Chordata > Aves > Passeriformes > Formicariidae > Formicarius > Formicarius rufipectus. The sequence continues at coordinate 171,589 of VXAU01004724.1, read as the reverse complement.
CCCATACTGGGACTCAAATGCAAGGCAGCTGTCATGGAAAGGAAAGCTCTGGCTCTTCAACAACCACAGGAAATGCTAAAGTCAACATATATGTTACAACAGGTCTTTGCAGAGAAAATAACAGAATATGTGCTGCACATCAAGCATTAACATGTAAAATAATGTGTATTATGTGTTTTCAAAAGCTTTCTGCATAACCTGAGGACTGGGTGGTAAAAGTCTCTTCTGTAGCGTATTTTAGGTAAGAGCCCATTGTGAGATGGAAGAATTTCCAGCACTAGAAAGTGCTAGTTGATTACAGAATTCAAGAACTTGTTCACTTCATGTCTAAAAGCTTACTCATGCCAGGCAGCCCTAGCAGATTCCATGATTCACATAGCTGCAAGGGAGAGGGAGTTAACACTTCAGAGAAAAACCATCTCCCAAAGAGGAGGAAGAGACCAGTGTCCTCTGTCCTTTTTTCAGTACAATATTATCCTGGGGGATAAAAAGTTAGAGGTCTGCTGTAAGGCTGAGAATTTGTGATAATATCTGAGCAGTTGCATGTCATTAGTGAATCACACTTGTTATACAAATTAGAAGCAGGTAACATCATGGTTTCTGGCTGGATAAAGGAATGTTGTTTACAGCTACAGTTTTTTTTCCTGGAAAATGCTGACACAGATTGACAAAAATGAGTTCTAATTTATGTCTAGTTGAACTGGTCAGATAAATAAGACTCAAAAAAACCCATACAAAATGAAAAATTAATTAAATGTGAATTTTTAAAGATGAAAAGTTATGCTTTCATGACTGAAAACAGAATTTCCATTTCCAAGTTTCAGTTAAATACTTGTAATGTTTGATTTCAGGCATAAAAAGTACCTTTGTTCAGCCACAAATTAATTTTGTTTGTTTGTTTGGTTTGGTTTTTGTTGTTGGTTTGGTTTGATTTGGTTTGGATTTTTGTTTATTTTTTGTTTTGTTTTTTGTTGTTGTTGTTTGTTTTGGTTTTGGTTGTTTGTTTGTTTGTTTTCTCTCCAGTTCATCTAAAACACTTTGAATATTCTCATTTTTGGACAACCTGAAATGAACTGTGGTTTAATTCTTTCAGTACTGTCAATCAAAACACTTTATTAGCTAAGCTTTATTTGCAGGTCCCATGCTCTGTTTTAATCCCTCGAAGTGTTTTCTAGCAGCAGTGGATATTTCAGACGGAGCATATGTGTACATTTATCTGTAAAATAAATTCTGGCACAAAACTTTATTAAGGTGGTGTGGGATGATGGATAGAGTTAAATCTAGAGGAGATTCAGAATTCTAGGGTAAAAAGTAGCTGCAGCTCCCTGGATGGTCTGAGGCCAAAATGCTCCCCAACACAATGAGAATGATAATCATCTGCTCAGAGGAACAAAATGGAGCATGGAACAAAGTGGACACTACGTGGCTCTTCTCCATTCAAAGCCCAGCAGGATGAGGAACACTGGGGTACTGAGACCACACAGTACCTGTCTGCCAAGGCAGAATCAAGAGGTTCTGCTGCTAGACCCAACAACCATGTCAAAACCTCTCCTCAGGTGTGAAGCCACAACCACCACCCTCCCATTAGGTACACCACTCAGAAATAAAAGGTATTTATGGCTCCAGCCACTCATACTCCACCCACAATATAAAGAAAATAGTATAAAATTAAGTTAGAGATATGGAGAAAGTAGGAGAAGACCTCCACTGAAACTGCTGGGGTCAGTCGACTGGCTGAGTCAATCTTTGTCTCCTCAGAGAGTGTCTAAGTTTAGAGAGCTTAGAAAAATTTATAGTTAAAACAGAGGGACAAATCTCCTTCAATTTCAAAACAAATTTTAATTAAGATATGATAAATGGAAGGATAACAGTTCCTAGCTATAATTTATATATATCTATATATTTAAGATAAACAAAAACAANACTTAAACAATGGGTGATTTACTCTGTGAGATAAACAATGACCTATTTTTGATACCCCTGATGGGCCATTAGCAGACATGACCCCTCAGGTGGGTGTGGAGGCAGAAGAATTTCCTTATCTCACAGAAGTTCCAAAACACCCAGCCTGCAGCCTGAGGGGTGTGCAGTCCCTTAGACAATAGCTGCTGATGTGCCATTGTGAGCAGTTCATGGGAAAAAATGGCATAGAGGCTTTAGAATACACACCCACACAGTGACAAACTGACCCTGGCTACTAAAAACCAAGACAGAGAGACACCTTGAGTGAGAAATAAACACTACAAGCACATTAAATGCTGCCTTTAGGACTAGGGTTTTTGCTTGTCCTTAGCCCATAGCATATTAATAGATTGCTTCATATTAGAGCTTGTGTTTCTTTAATATACTTATCAGTAGATTGCTTTATAACATATTTTTGCAGTAGACACTGTCACCAACAACCTTTGAACCTTATTAATCTGTCACAATTTGGATTAATAAAGAGTGTTATTCCATGCACTGTTAAGGTGAGTCCTTGCAGTTGCCAGCAGTGGAACATACCTTGGCAGGACCCACTGAGGGGGCTTCGCTCTGTTGAGATCCCCTAAAAGGGTGGTCGAGGTACCCCCCAACCTTGTGAATCTGTTGGTGAAGGGTCTCGTTACAAGATGCTGGTAGACTGTGGGACACCAGGGGTTCAACATTGCTGGGGGTGATTGTCAGGCAAAAATCTAAATGCCCACCTTTCACGTGACAGGTGGGCAAAGTTTTTGGATTCATGAGTTGCTTTGCTTTGTTCTGCTTCTTCAGTACCTGACTGAAATGTGGGTAAGATTGACTTAAAGAAGACTTTAACCTGGGATTATAGTCACTTTAGCTAATGATATATAATAAGATCAAAGTTTAAAGATGCATTTTCTGTTTCTGTTGGGGAGGGGGGAATAAAAAGAAAAGTAACCAAAAACAAACACAAACAAACAAACAAAAAACACTAAAACATCAAATCTCATCCTTGTTCTAGAAGTTTTCATGATAATATGGGTTTTTTTACTTCTCATTTCATACACCTACGGGTGGAGTGACAGATGGTTTGAGTCCTTAATGGTTACTTCTGTAAAGAAGTAGTCATTGACTTATGTGAGTGCTGACAGAAACCAAACACAAAATTGTCTGTCATAGGACACATACTGAATTAACACTGGGGTAATTCTTTGACACAGGAGCATTTCTGGCCCAGCGAAGAGCAAGCCATCTGACTAAGCATCTCTTCCCTTAGAGCTATCCTGTGGTCATTCTCTGGTTTTTGTAATGCCACCACTTTCCCAGCTGTCCCATGACTGCAGCACCTTCCAGGAGTGCAAGATATAGGTAATTTTTTGATACATCATCCCCAGAAACCACATGAGAACTGAGACAGCATCAAGGCTTTGGGCCCCAAAGAGTTAAAAAGTCTCAGGATAGGGGTTTGCTCACCCAAGGGTTACACACACGTCAGTTGAATCGTCTTTGCATCTCCATCTGAGTGAAAGAACTGCCCTCCTGTGTGCACAGCAGTGTCACACAGCAGCTCTGCAGTGCAGCACCTCTTGTCCACCCTTGTCCCAGCTGATGTTCCCAGGAGCAGAGAAGGAACAGCCAAACATTGGTGCAGGGTGCTGTCAAACTTGGCCATGCAGAAAAACACCCTTTACAAACCAGAGAAAGGCAGATGTTAAAAGCAAAGGCCTGGAGGATGGTTTCTCTGAGAGGGGAAGGGCACAAGTGGAATTAGAAATGGTTATGTCTTCTCACCCAACCCTTGACCCCTCCAGAGCATGTACTTTTCGCAGGGTATTTTGTAGGCAAAAAATGGAAGGTGAAAGATAAGCAGCTTTAAAGCACTGGTGTCTGGCAGCATCTGTGAGGGGATTGCCTGTACAGGATGTCCATCCCACCCAGGCATCTCTGCTGGGAATGTGGATTTGTTCACTCATCTCATCCACTAACAGATAAAAATGAATGCTCAACAACATAATAATATCTCCTGCATGGTGATTCTGACATGGAAAATACCTGATGTGTGTGTTAGTCATTCCCAAACAGCTCACATTCCTGGCAACAGCCAACATAAGTAAAGAAGGAGATTAAAATGTGATTGCTGGGGAAAAAAAAAAAAGAAGCACCTTTTTTCTTATCTTTTTACAAGGCTGTTTTTGCAGAACTGATTTCCTCTAACACCCTGCAAACTCATATGTATGTCGGTATATGTTGTGGACAAGCATTTTCCTTTCTCTTCATCATGGTTTCAGTGACTCAAAGGGAAGCAAGAATGCATTTTCCTGTAATCCAGTTCTTCCTCCGATTTGAATCCAAGGTTTACAGAGCTAAAACGTCTGCATTTGTCTTCCACATACTTCTGCCTTGGCAACGTCAGCTGTGGTATGAGAGTGTAGGGTCCCCAGTGAAATATGGTTGTAGCTCAGAGTTTACTATCTCTCAGACCAAATATCCCACTTCTGCTACCAGTAAATTCAATAGGAAATGTGTCAGATTTTGGGTGCAAAATTTGCTATATTAGTGTTAAAAGTAGGTGAGTTTAATCTTGGTTTTATGGAAGTCTGTAGCTCTTGCCCTTGCTGTCTCCTGAAGGGCCAATTTTCATTCACTGTGGTTTTTCTACTGAGCAAATGGACAGTGTCACTCAAACAGGAATCTTTCTGTCCCTACTATCTCCTCTCCTAGGAAAAAATTCTACATCATCAGAATGCCACACAACTGGCCACAGGCAGGGAATTTATCTTCCACTTCTTTTGACAAGACATAAAACAAAATATAATTTATTGCCTCAGAATTGTGCCAGCTTCCTAGGAGTGGCAGAAGAAAAAGGCGTATTGTCACTCTCTTCAGCAAGCCCTACTTTGAACTCATTCAGCAAGCCATAGTGGCTTCTTGGAGCAGAACTGCACATTATCATTTTGCTGGATGAATTCATGACACAGAAACGTTGTTCTTGATTAAAAACAAATATATCCAGCATGGCAAGAAAATGAGTAAGGATAAACAGTGATTAAGTGTGATACGTCTGAAGGCTTCCCACAGTATAAAAGCCATATGTGGGAGGCATGAACCTAAAATTAAACTCCTAACAGTGTGAGTTAAAGTTTTTGAAAGAGGCACCTGACATAATCCAAGGGGGAAAGTCTGAGTAACTGGCTCATCGAGGGAGGTTCTCACCACTTTCCCATGATCTGCCCCTTCTTTTGCCTGCTGTGCTCATCCAAACAGGAAAACACCATCCAGGGGTCAGCCCAGACAAGCTGACTTACTCATCCCTCCAACCCTGCTCATCCAAAGGAGTTTCCCTGAAGCAGGGAAAGAACTGTGGGCAGCCCTGGCTGAGCACAGTCTATTCAATGCTAACCCAGCCCAGGTGGGTTGAAGCTGGTACAAATCCTAAACTCAAGCTGACCTACTCGAAGCCTCCCCTTGCAGTGCCAAGCCAGCTAAAACCCTGCACCACAAGCTTCAGTTTGGCAGAAAGAGCCACAGATTAATTGCGACAAACAATTGCTTGGGACAGCAAGCAACAAACACAGGCCTTTACTCACAAACAATGAGCTGCTGGTTGATGTCCCTGTGGTCATCACTCTGTGCTGGGGCCTCAACGTCCTCACAAGCAGAAAGGCAGAGTGGCATGTTTGCAATTGAGGCTGCCACTTTTATTCCCTCAGTGATGCCACAGCCTAGTGTTCCATAAAGACCCTGTGCTCCTAACAGGAATGTCATCTGGCTTTCCCATTGCCTGGTGGTTGCAAGGACAGACGGCGATTCTTGGGGTCTGCATCACTTGCCACCCTCTGCCATGCACATGGCATTCCTGCATGGCCTTCCAGAGGCTCCCTCCTTGCAGCAGCTGAGAGAGAGCCTATGGTTAGTGGGAATCCAGCATCTCCCAAGGATTTTTGACAAGCTGTTTGCACTGCCACTCAAATGGCATTTTGCAGAATCTGCACAAACAGTCATTGACCTAGATTGAACTCAGTAACTCTGAGTTGCTTTAGCTTGTTAACCACTCAACTATTCTGGTTTCTTCCCCATTAGTCTTTGTTGTAGATTGCAATCAACAGCATCTTCCGTTTTCTTTACCGAGGAAGAAATAAACCAGACCCAGTCAGGTTGCATTTGTCAGTGGCTGGAAAATCCTGAAGTTTTGAGTTCTCCCTGTAATGCTGAAACCCTGGTTTCTGCTGCTCAGCACCTTGCCCTGAGGTCTTTGCAGAAGGAGCCTGTGCTCCCTCTGGGCACCTTCACGGAGTGAGACTGCCATCACTCTGGTGACCACCCTTGCTCACACAAAGACCTGCTGTGGCCATGGAAGAAATTCCTGCTCACACAGGGCCTGCACATTAACATGTGCTGCAAAATTAAAGTGTAAATTAACTCCACTGAAAGAAAAGTAGTGGAGACACCAACCCATGACTCTCAGAATATGAGCAAAACATGCCAGCCTTTTGTAACCTAACCTTTTACCAGTTAAATAGTATTTTTTCTTTTTGGGTGGGGAGACTCCCTACCTAGTCAGGGTGCAGCACACTTAGCCCATGCTTGGCTGCTGTTTTGGCAGCCCCAGGGCCCAAGCTGTGGTGCCTGGAAAGATGCTGCATAGCTATGGGAAAGGCAGGTAGCGCCCTGGTCCACACCCTGCAGGAAGATCAGCTTCTGCAGTCCACTCCCATAATGAAATGCAATGAGTGGATCAGTTATCTAAAGCTATTAACCACCCCACATCAGCCATGAAATTAATAAATTACTGGGAAGGAGAGCTTTTCCTCTTCTTTCTCTGTGGAGAAGCTGTCTTCATCCAACTCCACACTGCTCCAAGATGAAGTAATTTTGGCTCCCTGCATTTTAGCTCTTTGAGATAATGAACTCAAATTTCTTACTCATCCAAAGGCCAAACTGTCTTAATGTTATGGCTTCGTTTTCGCTCTGACCTGTGCTCCGGGTGCAAGCATTTGGATTAGCAAGACACAGAAGCTGTTCCCACATGAGGCGAGTTTCCTAAACGAGATGTTGTGGAAGGCCAAGAGGTGGAATTCAAGCATTATCAGTAAGATTTTCATGCAGTGCCCACACAACTGTTAGCAGAAGAATTTAATTATTGTAAAGTATAACCAAATAAAACTGATAGAAAAGAGTTGTAGGCTCAGACTGCCCTCTCTTATAGGCATGTATGTTTATTGAGGCTGGCCACAGCAAAGGGATTAAGGGAAAGAGCATCCAAAGATTTAACTCTTACTAGAAACCCAGAGCCCCAGCATGCTCCAGAAGTCAAAGGGAGCATGTCTTTTTAACATGCTCCCTTTTTTAATTTTTTTTATATTTTTTAATATTGCAATATTCCAATTTTTTAATATTGCACGTAACATTTTTTTATACAGGTGAGTGCACCTTCCTCTGTGTCACATCACAGCTGGGTAATGGACATGGTTATTAGAAATGTGATTCTTTAAGCTGCATTTCCTTAGAGAGCAGAAGTGTGCTACGTGGTGAAACATGCAACCAAGGCATCATAAATATTTATTACTCAGCTTGACCTGCTCTCTGCCAAGAAAGTAAAAAATACTTTTCAAAAGTTACCCAGAAAATAATACTGATGAATTAATGCACTCAAAATAATGAGTTCTCCTTGAAATGCATTAAAAAGAAGAAAAAGAAAAAGGATATGAAATTCATCAGATTGATTTTTGCTGACAAATTATTAACCCAGCTTTGTCAAGTAGCAGTCAAATCAATAAGGACTGTAGCACCTAATTTCCTTTAACTGTCCTGCTAACAAATCTAGGCATAAAGAAATATACACTAAAGCCATAAAGACCTGTTCTCCTGAGATAGGAATAATCAACATCAGGAATGAAGCTCCTTTCAAGGTACCTCTTCCAACCTTTCTGGACAGCAGCTGTTCATGAAGAGCTTGGTCAGAGCTGTGCTCCCTTTCTATCATCATCAGCAGTAGCATCATCATCATCATCGCCATCTCATTCTATGGTGGCTTCCCTCATAAACCTCAGTTCTTCTCAAAAAATGCCTCTATCCAAGTTTAAATTCTTGAGATACTTGTGACTCCTCTGAGTGCCACAATTAATACATCTGTTGTCTCCCAAAGAAATTGTTTCACCCAAAATTTTCCTTCTGTACCATCAAAAAGTTACCAGGATTAGCAAATTATGGAGATTTACAAAGTTACTTGTCAAAGATGTCAACAAAGTCAATGGTATAGTTAAGTGTCAGCTCAGGTAAATTGAATTGCTCAGATTTATTTTGGCCATAAAAATATGTGCCAAACTGTGCATTTACATGTATATATATATGTATATACACACATATACATATTTTTATGAATATATATATATATACACAAAACAGTTGAGCTCCTCACTTTTTTATATACCATTTTAAGACCAGACAGAAGCTTGAAGACGTTAAAAATTTGGTATCCCCAGAAAAGAAGCAACTGATGGGTGCTGGTCAGATTAGGACACCTACAGCTCGTGAGGAAGCTGAAGGTTTGTGGGGTTGCTGCTGCCAACTGAGTATGGCAGGACAATGAGAAGAGGAGATCATACACAAAGGTGCTCAAGAGAGGAACATCAACAAAACCGAAAGAGAAAATTCCTCTTCAGGACAAGATCACCCCTTATCACTATATTCTTAGCCAAAACTATCCTCTGGGGAAGGTCCTTCTTTTATTTCCCAGTCTCCTGTTATGGGCTAGCTCTAAGATTTTATGACCAGCTAATGTAGTCCAGAATGGTAAATACCCATATTCTTCACTTTCCCACCATTTCTTTTCTCTGTCCTAAGGAACCAGAGCATGGACAAATCCCATTGACGCAAATGCTGTGGTGTAGCAAGAATGTTTGCCACCAGGCCATGCTCTGGAATGACAAATATGCAAGAATTAGCATCTATAACTCTCCATAAACATTGGGGTTAATCTCCAGGGTTTACAAGGCTCTCTAAATGTGTTTTAATAGGACAATAAGCCTTACAAAGGACCCATCCAACACTTCACATATCAGCAGAGTTTACAAGAAGGTAACCTGAGCTGGGGTAACAGCTCAGATGTACAGCCAGGGCCCTAATGAGAATGCCAAAGTCAAAGTAATAAACTGATTTGCAAGTCTACTACCTTCCCAAATGGCAGAAGAGCATTCCAAGCCTGGCAAGACAGTTGGAATGGAAGAGCTGCGGGAACTGCATTGCTGTCTCTCAGCCTCTTAAATCTAAACTGATCAAATCATCACATTTTCAGTGCAACATGACGAGCTGGCTGTCAGTCTCACCCAGCTTGGGCAGGACTCCACTCCTTGGGTGGTCCTGCTGAGGGCACCAGCACTACCCATGCAAGTTGGGGGCTGCTGTGAATGATTAAACATGGGGCATTAAAGCTGAAGGCTGTGTGGACACCTGTGTGGACAACTGTTACAGGAAAGGAAGACTGAGCCTCCAGACAAACCTTCCATTCTCCACTTATGACAAAGGCCTCCTAGGTCTATCCTCCTAAAGCCAGGTGAGATGAACCCTGCCCTGGGTTTATTCAAGCCTTGAGTGCTTCAGGTAGATTCCACTTCTGCAGACAGAGCAAGCCATAAGCCCCAAGTGTTTTTATTTTGGAGGGTGGTTTTTAAGATGACTGGCCTCAGCCTCACCATCACCATTTAATTTTTGTATGGACAAAAGACAGAATAAACCTTTACGAGCAGATGAAGATTTTGTTTCAAATTACATTATTGTTTCTGTGTTTTTCACCCAAAACCAAATATCAACAAGAAAATAAAGCTGGGAATTTTAAGAAGTGATACATTTCCATTAAATCAATATGCAAATCAGCCAGATAATCCTAATTAAAACAATTAATTAGACATTCAAAGAAGAATGACCTCATGTTTTTCTCATCCCAGTCATCACAGAACATTGGCCTAACCTAGACTCTTTTTCCATGCCTATGTAAAGACCTGAAGGGACTTTCTGGAAGGAACCAGCCAATATCAGCTGCATTTGCTATTGTTTCTGTTTATCACTTGGGCTGATTTGCAGTAAAAGGATGCTTGCTTCATTATAATAATTCAATCTACACTGAGACAGGCTGTCTCCTGTGTTACGTGGCAAACAGCTAGAAACTTTATTTCATAAGCAAAATTACCACTGGCTGTTTTAAAATGCCAAGAGCAGCTATCATTAGATTGTGGTTTGGCTGGCTCTGTTCTCTGGTGCAGGGGCTGGGGAAGGCTAGGGAGCCTCTGTCTCAGGAAGGGACCTTCCTGGCTCACAGGAACAAAAGGATGACAACAAAGAGAAGAACAAACCATTTGTTTTAGCATCAAATCAGGAAGTTCAAGGGGAAAAAAAAAATCTACAATTTCTCACATAGGGAATTGGGAACAATTTTTGCTCCTTTAGAAACACAAGATTGACCTGGTCACCATCACTGAAATCTGGTGGGAAGATTCCCATGGTTGGAATATTTAAACCAATCTTTATGGAGTGTTTCAGGAGGATCAGCTGAGCACAATAGGAGGGGGGCTTGACCTGTGGGTGAAAAGGATTTTGGCCTGCTTCCAAACTTCTAGCAACTTGGGAATGAATGTTCTGGAGTGGGTCTTCTGATGTCCAGTAGGTTGAGAACCTGTAGTAAAGGCTTAAGTCCAGCTAAGCCACTAATGAAAAAAATAGAGTAAATTGATGGTGATGAGTATGAATTGCAGGCTATAAATTACAGCAATATGGCCAGAAAAGGACAGAAGTAAACAACTATGGTCAGCAGGAGCTTTAAAAATGTGTTAGCTACAAATGGGATCTACTTCTAAATGGAATAAGTCTATCAGCTAAAACTGTCAATAATAAATCCAAAGAAGTAAAAATGATGAGTAAATATTTCCCACTTGTTTGGGGGAAAGCCAGATAGTGCACTGAATCTTATGTAAGAAAAACAAGTCTTTCTTTTAGAACAATGCTTTCTAAACTTAGAAATTTTTAATTGGCAGCTCCAGAATAATTTGCATCCAAAGGGAAAGATGTTCACTGAACCCCTGCTGCTGATTTTGAATAAGCCTTGGAACACTAGAGAAGTTACAGATGTGAAGGAAAGATAAAGTTGTGCCAGAACTTAAACACAGTAACTAGGATGACTTGAATAAATATAGACTTTTCAGCCTGACACCAATCTGAACAAAATAATATAATGGTTATTTGGGAACTCTCTTAAGAATTAAAGGGGAAAAAATAGAATGACATTGAAATTATCATGAACTTATTAAAAACAAACCCTATCAAAACAATTTTATAGTGCAGAAGCATGAACATGTTTAATCAGCAAAGGTGATAGAGCTGATATAAATGACACTGTTGGGCTATTTTATCAACTGGACTATTTTGCCTCGAATAGAACCGCCTTTGGGGAATTGCCCAGTTTCGTGAGCTGGGTTCTTGGCTCATCACTCTAACTGTTCCCTGCTGATGAAGTTGGCAAATACGATGGAGACCGTGAGGGACTGGTGAACAGCCGAGCAGGTTTGCCCCTTAACCATGACAGAGCACACCTTGGGGAGAGCAAGGCAGGCCAGACTTTCCAAGTGAGGAGACTTGTGGTTCTGCAGAGATCTCCAGACCCTGGTAGAAAACCAGAGAAACTTCAGCTCAGTGTCTGAAGAAGCCAAGACAGCCTTTTGCTGTCCAAAGCAAGGTCTCTCATGGTGCAGAACCTGCTGTGTTTCACAGTGGTGTGATGGCTCCTACAGTTGTTTTGGTGTTCAGAAAAAAAAGTGGAGGGGATTCAGAAAAACCCACACTGACTAGATTAAAGGATTGGAAAGAACACCTCACTCTGAGAGACTCGAGAGTTCAATTTATGTGACATGTCCAAATGAAGGCTTGGGGATTGAAATTGGGAGCTTCAAGCAGAAAGAAACCAATGTAGGTTCCATGGGTTGTATTCCAATGAAAATCTTTCTAGAAGAGCCTCAGGACTATTCCAACAGAAAAAAAAAAATCTGAGAAAATAAATTGTCAATGGTAACACACACTGTTAAGTGTCTCTTTCAACCAGTAAATTGTCTCACCACTGAGACAGCTAGGAAGACCTTCCTCTACATATTAGAGTGCTCAAACATTCCCAAAGTTACTGTTTGCTTTTACCAGTTGCTCTTATAGACAAAAAAAAAAAGAAGTCTTAGCTAGTGCAACCACCGTATTTAGTTACTGTCAAGATTCTCAACAGTTCCTTTAATTCTTGACAGTACAGAAACTTCTCTATGACAATAGGACTTAGAGGTATTGCAAATTAGTGAACATGTAGTAGCAAAGAAGCCAGAGGTTTAAAACCATTTATCCCATTTCTTCATACTCCTCAGCAACTTTGTGGCCTTGTAGGACTTCTTACCCACTGATTTTATGAGGCTGGACACATCTTGCTGATGGGAAACATCTCTGTGAGCAAGTCTGCTGCCCTCAGTGAGACAGTTTCTATTTGCAAGACTTGTTCTTTTAGTTTACATGGTCTTGCAGCCCACCAATTTTGCCACGTTTAAAGTATTAAATCACAACTTAAGCAAAATCACCACAGTTTTCCCATTAAAAATCTGTAAAACTACCAAGTTTTCCATGGCTTTTGCCCAAACCCACAACCTGCTGCAAATTCATTGAAAAGTAATTCCAAACTTAACCCAGATTAATAATGCTTCCAATTACTATGGCCAAGTTTTGCAGTTTAACAGATTAAAAATTGTTGGGTTTCGTGTCTCTGTGTGAACATTGTGTTCCGCTCAAACCACAGTCGGACAAGAAATCATTACTGTCAAACTAAAGCTATTAAAAAATCCACCTTTGCATTATGTAAACTACACTTTGGAGTTCAGATATGCAGTTTAATTTTGTCCCACTGCAAAAAGATGGGAGGAACCTGCTTCTAGATCCAGAAGGGTTTCCAAGTCATAGCCCTACCCAGATCAGGATATTTGGACCCATATGCTTTTGTTTGGATACTTTGCTATTTTTTCCTTTAAATGGAGGGCGTAATCAGCTCATCTGCAAGTGTTTCAAGCTAACATGTTTTCAGCCATTAACCTCCCCTTAGATGGAAATCACTGCTGTTGGACTGAAGTGTAATTCCCAGCCACAGTTGCCCACCAGTGCAACATGAAACAGGTTTGCTGGCCCACCCTCAAGGATAAGAAGGAGATGAGAAGGGTGAACACCTACTGAGATGCTAATTCAGTGATTTATGATCGGGCTGGATACCCCCTACATTTTTCTGAGGTTGGATCCTTCCTCTGGCCTCTGCATTCTTCTCTCTAGGTATGATATTTGGAGACAGAAGCATAGGCTGTTGATGACTGAAACCACACTCCCCTGGACAGGATGGCCCTTGCATTTTCTAGACCAAAGTACTCTCTGGGACTGTGCTGAAAAAATGATTTATAGTTTTTAATCTTTTCACAACTTATGACTGTTAAGTATGCTATAATATATAGGATAGGAATTAATCCTGAATTCATTTAGTGTTTTTTTCTTATTTCATCTGTCAGAACAATGTCATTTCAATTATTTATTAAGAAAATTATGTTTTTCAAGGTGAATGCATTATTTCGTTATCTGCTTCCAATTAGCTGGGAATTCACTATGTTCAGCCAAATGTCCATTCATCAACAAATTCCAGATTCCTGGCAGTCTGAGCAAATTCCCAATTTTCTTCTTTTATGGGTAAAATAAGTGAAGATATTCATGCCTTATGCTAAATTATGGCTGGGGTTAGACTAGCCTTGAGGGAGGTGAAAACAAGTGTGGAAGGTCTTGATACATATAAATAGATATTTTGATAGAAGTAGAGCTGGAAGAGTTCATAATATTTTTTCTTCAGATGCTTTGTTATTGTTAACTAAACATCCTCCTGCCCTCCTTTGTGGGCAGCTTAATGAACTGAGCTGGTCAACCTCCAAAATATGTGTAATGGGTTGATGAGGACACCTCCAGCAGCAGGGCTCTGCCCTCCACAGGGACATTGGGGTGAGCACTGGAACAGGCTCCCCAGGGAAGTGGTCACAACCCCAAGCCTGCCTGAGTTCAAGAGGTGCTTGGACAGTGCTCTCAAGCACATGGTGTGATTCTTGGGGTGTCCTGAATAGAAGTTGGACTTGATGATCCTGACGGGTCCCTTCCAAGTCAATATATTCTGTGTTTCTATGACATACAGGATCAAAAGCAAAGTAAAATACCACCCCATGCCACTGCAAATCTTCATGTCATGTCCAACCCCTATAATTAGAGAATTCACTAATTTTCATTGCAAAGCTGTGCAAAGCAGCCCCAGCAGTGGCACAGACTGCCCCAGGGCCACCCTGGAGCATCAAGGAAGTAGTAAGAAGGAAGAAGCCCAGTGGCCAGACACTGGACAAAATAGGGTCTGCCTTGACAATACTCTATTCCTGAACCTCCTTTATCCTCCTGCAAAGCAGGGTTACCTAGGTGGGTGCCAGCCCATTGCTGACACAGACACAGGGCTTGTGAGGCTCCCACCAGTTTCTCAGCCCAGCACCATGCCATGCAGTGCAGATGCATCCATTCCAGCCAGTTCCCTCCTCAACCAGCTGCTCTCCTGGAGGAGAAAGCCCCATGTTCCAGCGTGGGGTCTGGGCTTCTTCAGAGAGACTCTTTACCCAAGAAATGGAGCATGAGGATTTTTTAAAAGGCAAACATACTTTTTAAAATGCCTCGTGTTCAAAGGCACTTTTACTACCTGCTAGCAATTGGCACTTTACCTGGCAGTGAACCAAAAGAATCTTCTGGGAAAAACCAGGACAAAGGCTCTGTCCCTGCCAGCTGTTGGGATGAAAGGCAGCCAAAAACGTTTCCCCAGCCTCTGTGTATGCCCACAACTGGTCTGAGCTCAGTTACTCTCCAGGCACCTCTTGGAGTGGCACTTCTGTGTCCAGTGTCAATGTACAAGTCATGAGATGGGCAGAGGAGTTGGGTGGAGTGATCCCACTGTCCCATCTCCTCCATCTTTTTTAGTGAAAGTACTGTCTCCTCTGGCTTCCTCAGTTTTTGTCAAAAAATCTCTGTCCTGTCATCTCCTATGGGTCATACAAAGGCATCTTGGTTTTCTGCTGCCCTTCTTTTTCCCAGTTCAACCATCAATGCCTCTATAATTACATTTGCTTGGTCGCCTCCTCTTTCCTCCTTTCCACTCACAGTGGATACATTCTGCTCCTCTTGTTCCCTCTTTCCAATGATCTGTGGCCAGTGATGCTTTCCTTACACTGTGGAGCAGGACTCTTCAGCCTTTCTCATCATATTCAGGTGTTCGTAGGTCTCTCCCTCTCCATACACTCTGAGGTAGAGTTCTGTTGTGCACCATATTTTTTCACCGTGTGAATGAAGAAACAGAGTCACCACTCTGCCTCTCATTCCCCAGGCTGTGCAGAGAGCTAGCCATGCTTCCGTGGGCTGATGCCTCTCCCACCAGACGTAGGAGAGGCAGGAAGACGAGAGTTTTTCCCTTACATGATTTGTGTGCATCTCTGACAGACATTGCTCTACGCACAGCAAGATGAATAGACTGAGGGGTTGGGATAAAACCTGTGGCATCGTCACTTCTTGGGGATGCAGAGCCCTGAAAGCCACCTCACTGCCCAGCAGCTCTGCTGATGGTGAGGGCTCTCCCAACAGGCAAAACCATCACCATACCTCCAACATCTGCCTAATGTCTAACAGCCCAGGCAATCGTGAACTCCTGTATTTATTTTACAAGTAGAATACACCTGCAACCTGAATATTGTATGATAAGCAGATGTTCACTTCTATAAATTGAACAGCTCACAGAGATTTATAGACCCCAGAGGTTCAGATTTAGTGAGTGGGAGCCAAGGTCACAACTGGACCTTCAGATTCAATAAATCTTGACATTACTGGAGCGCTGGGGGAGGGGAGAAAGGCATCATTATAGACTTATAACAGTTTTAAAAGTATGCCAGTGATGATCTGCAAAGCAGATGTAAGTCAGGCTGGTATTGATACATTGAACTGACCCTGCCAGGTAAGAGATGAAATAACTCTGGGTTTTATTTGGAGTCACATATGGAATACAGCAGTGGGAATGATGATAATAAGTCCCTCTGAACTTGAGAAGCAGAGGGTAAAAAATCTCCGTTAAAAAGAACAAATGTTTTGTTTTCATGCTCTAAGGACACTGTTGATAATGCCAGTGGTGAATTCACACTAATTAAGGTACTTTAAATTACATATCTGTGCTGTGTTTTCCTTTCACGCAGTGTACTTATGAAAACCACTGGTTTAGCTGTGGAAAAAATGAAGTCCTGAACGAACAGAGTAGGTACCTGCTGGTGGCCGGTCCAGTGGTGTCTCCCAGCCCAGGAGGAAGAGTCAGCACTGCTTGGGTTCATTCAGAGACCTGACAAAGCAAACAGGCTGCCAGAAGTGATTCAGACTGTAATGCCCCTTCAGACCGTGGTCTCTGTGCTGGAGCTTTAAACATAGGCTGGAAGGAAGGATGGAGGGGAAAGGAGGTGAGGCAGATTGGGCATCCTGTGCCAGTGCCACTGTGAGAGAGAGAGATGTTGGAAATGGTGAAAGTTAGAGAGAGCAAGGGGCAATGAGGAAGGTTTCAAATGGGCACCAAAACACTCTGGCGTGGCTGTGTTATAAGCACCTTCATAGGGGCAGTTCAGTAGACATTCCCTTGTGATAGCTGCAATAAGATAGTGTTAAGGGTGTAAATTGGAGTTGATAAAGTCTGAAACACTTAAAGCAGCCTGAACTGCCCCCTGCCAGCCCAGAGCCCAGTCTGGGTGTAAAGCCTTCACGAGAAGTCGTACAAGTTTGTCTGCTCCGGACTTCTCACCAGTGACTCTTATGTCAGCAGTTAAAGCTAACTTGGTTCAGCCAACAGGCTGTCACATGTGACCAACTGCAGATGCAAACAAGAGAAAACAGACACCAAAACCTTGTACTCATGTTTTTCTGTAGATACGCATGTGAACAACTCCCCCAAAATTCCAGTACGTGAAAGCAGAGCTGCCTGAAGCAGAAGCAGCCAGGAAGATGCAGCATTTGATGGCTTCTGTGGCAACTAAAATGAAAAGTTTTTAACCAAAGTGAAGTCATCACTAATAGCCAGATATAATCTTTTCAAATGTGAGTGCTCCCAAATAAGATTGTGAGATCTAACAGTTAACTCAAAAAGCTGACAGGTTGAAGCAGCAGAGAAAGATTTCCAAAATCCTTGCACAAGGATGTCCTAGATGTCCACAAACAGGTTCCTGAATGCCCTCCTGAAGGGAAATCCAACATGAAAAGCTGAAGTCAGGCAGGGAATGTCAGTGTCCAGAGCACTACCCTTTCTTGCTCTCATTCTGGCTCAATTTTCTCACTCCGGGCACACAGTTCATTTTAACTCTCACACCTGTGCATGCAAGAGAAGGGTATATTTTGCTCTAGAGGGTGTAATGAAGCACATCATAGGTACAGGCTTGAAAAAGCCTGCTGAAAATACCTGATGTACAACAAATCTTCTGTCAACTGGTCCTTCATGACCAACGGTGTGTTTTCCGCACCCACATCCCAAGTTCTGGGATGGGGGCACAGGGAGTGAGTGCCTGCTCCAGTTCCACCCAGAAGTCCTCTGAAGTGATCCAAATCATCACATCTTCTCACCTGGAGAATTTTTCCCCCTGGCCACAAGTCTGGGATCATCAAGGAAAGGCATTTCTAGGTGGTTTCCACATTGCTCCTTCTGAAAGTCCCACATAACCAGGGCAATCGGGAAGTGTTTACACGATCTGGCCTTTGTTCCTGTATCTTTAAACACTGACTCCAAAATAATTCTGATTTCCATACCAAACAAGCACATTGTGGCCTCTTTGCTGGTGAGACACAGACTGTGGATTTCCCTGCCTTGGAAGTTGTCAAAGACAGCTCTGGTAACTGCAACATCTTTTAAGGGAACCCCTGGTGTTCATAGTGAAAAACTCGTTTAGGTAAATCAATCCTCAGCTTCACTGTCCTCCTATACCAGACCAGGCTGCAGATAACAGTGAGTTTAGTGGTTACTATTTATTCCCAGATGATTACTAATCCCATTTCCCCCTGCTGAAAAAGGCGTTAAAAATCAACGTAAACTCTCATTGAAAGGAAGACTTTCCCAACAGCTGTATCCTTCAAAGGCTTCAGCCTTCTCTTTCCCTTTTCCCTGTCCCTAGGTGGCCCTCTGGGACACATGGTTATGTGGGATGCCAACTGCTCACTATCCATCATGGCCCTGTTCTCCAAGGGCCCATTGACTTTCAATAATTTATCACTCGGTGTTTTGTGTGCTGCTGCAGAAATAAATCAGCTCGGGGAGCACCAGATGCTCCCTCATCCCATCACACTGTGCTAATTTATTAAGAAGGGGTTTTCTCAGCGCAGCCACGGGGTGCAGGGATCTCCTCCACGAGGAGCAGTGGGGATGGGGGTTAAGGTCTACCGAGCCAAGTGCAAAGAGCGTTGAGAGAGGGAGTTCAACGTGGAAGCAACACTGACTTGGAAACCCTCGCAGGGTGAGCGGGCGGTCGGCTTTCCAAGCTGAGCTGGTTGTGACTGCGCTCCAAGAAAAATACATTTAGTCCTTAAGCGTGTATTTTTCGTTCTGGGCTCATGGTCTTTTTTTTGTTTCTTGGAATAGGTCTCGCACCCGGATACAGCAAGTAAATATCAAGCCATAAATCACAAATTTGATGCTTGCTTTTCTTTCTTCAAGGTTGTATAATACAATGAAAAAGATCAAGCAAATGAGAAGCTATTTTACGCTGCACATGCAGAGTGCAAGAGGCCCTGGGTGTCTTCCAGTGACCTCGCAAGAATGATAGGCCTCCTGCTAACACAAAGATCTGTTTTTCTGAGGCATCACACAAATCCTCTCATGGACTGAAGAGTTTCTCCTGTTCTTGTTTTCTTTAATGCTCTTGCACTACAGTTAATTTAACACATAATGACCCTTCATTCAAACCTTCTGCACATATATATTGTAGTAGTCTCATCAAATGTGCCTCTGGCAGAACAGGAAACGTAAATTTCCTACGTTCTCTCCCAGAGTCCTGAACACACGTCAACAGCTTTTCAGTGCTTATCACCCGTGGTCATTTCTCATCTCCCCTTCAGAGGGGGAGAACCATGGCTGCTAACACACAATCCTACCCCTGGAGAACCAGTCTGACCCCACCTGGGTGATGGAAGAGTGCTGGGACTCCTCCTTGAAGTTCTGGGACCTTGTCCTTGAAGTTCAGCCTTGCCAAGGTTGCACATTCTGTTCCAATACTCCCTCATGCAGCAGGGCCTGAAGTCACACCACTGGTGCTCATAATAAATCAGTTGCCTATTACACGCAAGGGGGAGAACCAAACCAAGAGTTCTTGATTCTTTCTATCCCCCAAAACATTGCTTAGGATAATTTCTCCAGGACAGTGCCTACCTAACAGGAATGGTAAAGCAGGATAGGAGCACCCTGAGTACTGCTGATGCACAAGGAGGCTCTCTGCTCATCTCTGAGCATGAAAAATGGGACTTTAGAGCATCATGTAACTAGTTCACATCTATATTTTGTGGTGACAGCAAGAAAACACATTTTCTTGATACCAGCTCCTTTGCCAGGTTTCAAATCTCTACCCCACCTCCACAGGGACTTCTCAGTTTTTATAGGAATGAGCTGGTAGGTGGGTTGCAAACCCCCGTTTCTGCCTCCTTTCTCTCCTTCTCCTCAGAAGTTTCCATTTGCACTGACATTTTCCCAAACTTGTAAGCCAGGGAAAGATATCTATTCTGCATAATACTTGCCTGAAGAGATAAAGCTTGCCAATGTTATGAGAAAGCATAAGCAAGAGCTTATAATGGGAAGTGTTGGGCAATCCTGCCTTTACTGAAGGCAAAATCCCCTGCTGTGCCTGCCACCAAGATTAATTCCAGATTTCCTTAAGTTCCTGTGACATGCACAGGGAATGTCCCAGAACTGCTTAAGCACTATCAGGTCTAATACTTCAGTTCAGTTCTCTCAGGCAGAGTATCAAGAGCATTATTCTGAGGAGAATTTTCCTGAAATCTTCATGAGACAACACTGGGAAATGCTGGCTAGTCAGTAAGACCATTGTTTATCCTTCTGGTAAAACACAGCTCCCCTTAAACCAGAACTATTCTCCCCTTGAAGATAAGCAAATGTTAGTGAAATGACTGCAAATCATGAGATTACTGGTTAAGGTAAAACACAGTTTGCATCTTAACTCTGCTTTCTCTCATTTACAGTCTTCTTCAAATGTCTTCTTTGGCACTGAAAACATTTGTCTCAACCTAAGAGTGAACTTTGGAGAGGGGGAGTCTGAATAAAACCCCTACAGCTGTTTTTGAATTATCCAGGAAGAAAGAAGTGCACATTTCCCAGTATAAACATTATCTTGGTTTTATTTTGGGGGTTTTTGTTGTGTTGTTTTTTTGGATTTTTTTTGAGTTCAAGGAGAACATTCTGTTTATTTAGAGTTAGACTCTTATTTTATTTAGATGTCAGCACAGCACATCTGCATTTCTTGGTGAGACAGAGGAACACAAGAACTGGTCTGCAAGGTCAAACCAAGGGTTGGTCCAACCTCACATCCTGCTGGCAACAGATGCTCAGAGCAAAGTGCAGAGGAAACAGGACCAGTACCCAGGGGCCTTTCTTGATGGCTCCACTGTGCTCTGACTCCTCCGTGGTCACTGGGTTTCCTGAGCTGGAGCTGAACCTTTGTGTTTGAGAGTCACCAACAGCCTGGTTCTCTCCAAATTTGTTTAATCCCCTCTGGAGTCCTTCTACCCTCTTGGCCTTTGCAGATTATTGTGGCAAAGGCACTGGCACGGGGCAGCTGTGATGTGTGTGAAATCAATGTTCCTCACCCTCTTTTTAGAATTGATCTTGTCCTTGGAAGGCTCTTCATTCTTACATTACAAGAAACACCTTTTTCCCCTGAATAGGCCTTTTTTTTCAGAATTTACTTCATCACTCCTCTCACTCAAGTCGAATCATAGCCCTTTTCATCTTGTTTTAATTCTCTCTGTACCCCTGACTCCAATATCCATTTCAGGGTGGCTGGAGTGTGGCTTAGTTTGGGCTTATGATTCAGATGACAACATTCTTGCCTCGGTATCCAGTATTTGTCCTTTTTTTCTCTCTGTTGCAGAGCATCAGAACCATGCTTTCATAGAATTTCCCAGTTTTCCAAAGTCCTTTCTGTAAGACAGCAGCTTGCTTATGGCCAACTGTTGGTATAAGCAGTGGTCACTTTGTCATTTCCCCTCTGTTTCATTACTTGACTTTTACCAGCACTGGCTTCCTAGTCACATTTTATCTCCAAGATCCTCCTGCAGTTGTTTGGTATTTGCTGTTCTGAGAAGTATCAAACCATCCACAAGTGTGGTTAACTCACTGTTTATCCCCTTTTCCAGACCTTTGATGAACATATTGGAGCACACCACATACATCTACACTGCTTTCTAGACTAGAGCAGGTCCATGAGAGGACTTGCAAAGTTTGGCTATTCAACGTGTCTGGGGAAAGGATCACTTTTGGAAAGCTGCTTTATCATCTTTATCAGTGATGCCCTGCTTAGGCACCTCCTTACTGACCTCTGCCAACAGATTTGCAAAGCCTGACCGTCGCCTACACAAGCAGCATGTCTTCTTCTCACCATCTCTTCCATGCATACAGGATCCTTCCCTGTCTATCAATTCTAATCTGTGATAGAATTTTCAACACCCTGCCTGGGATGAAAGGTCAGCACATTAGTTTGCAGTTCTCAGGTTCATTCTTGACTTATTTCTATAGTTAATATATCTGGAATAAAAGGTTCAAATGTGAGACTTTGTTAATAATGAATAATTAAAAAGACAACAAATATTCCTGTAGAAAAGTTCAGTTATCTGTGCTAGTTTATCAGTTAAAAAGCATACCTTCTTCCAGAGACTGGGTCAAAGTACATCCACAATTAAAAGATTCAGAATCTTGCCTTTGTTCCTTGAATAAAGCATTGATTTATTTTTTTTTCCACTGCAAACTCCAATTTTTTATTCACGAGTTTCAATCTCATGGTTTCCAGTGGGTCAAGCACAATATCAGACATCAATTGAACATCCAGAAGTTGTCACATCACTTGGCATCTGCAAGTAATGCCAGCATTTGAGTTCATAATTAGAGCCCTCCTACATCAGAGAGTGTATTATTGTTATTTTGCATCCATAATTTAAATTATATTGGCACAGTGGACGATGCCCCAAGCCTGTCAGTGTCCAAGGGACTTTTGGACAATGCTCTTAAGAACAGAGTGTAACTTTTGGTAAGGCCTGAAGTAGTCAGGTTGAACTAGATGATCTCTGTGAGTCCCTTCCAACTGAAATAGTTCTAGTCTAGTCTAGTCTAGTCTAGTCTAGTCTATTCTAGTCTATTCTACTCTACTTTACCCTACTATCCTCTACTTTATTCTACTCTCCTCTAAATCAGAGTTTTCCCTGTACACACTCTTGGAATAATTGTGCATATTTATTGATTGTGCATATTTATTGATAGCATATTTTCCTTCAGCACAATTATCCTCAAGTTTTACAAAGTAGAAATTTACATTCTTATTGTAGTCAAATGTGTAACATAGAGTAAAAATATGCAAGTCTATATTTGACTTGACTGCCTGTCCTGTTGGCCCTAGCACATGTGTGCATCCATAATACACCGTGAGTATTCATGCAGACATTGGAGAAGACAAATGTGCAAAACCCCACATATTTACAGGAATTGTGAAGTTTCTTTTGGGTTGTTTTCTTTTCTTTATTTTTTTTTGGCTTTTTTGTGGTTTGTTTTTTTTTTTTTTTTGGTTTTTTGGTTTTTTTAACTGCTAAATAAAACCTAAATTGGTAGAAGTTATCTGTAGCAGTGAAGGCATCACAAACCTAATTACAAATATGAAAGCACTGCCTGTGGAATTAATGCAACCTATCAGTTGGCTTAAAAATAGGCTCCTGCCCAAATATTTTGCCTACCAGGGGCTTCAGTGGGGCTCGCCACGGTACCACCCAGGTAAATAAATGCAGGTCAGTGGAGGAAGTGCAAGTGCTTTCACCTCTTTCCCTCAGAATTAGCAGCACCCCCACATTGTGCAATTATATGTAAGAGATGTGTACCTTTGCCCCCACCCTTAAGTCAGTTCAGGGATGTGTTTGTCTCTGGGTGAAGTTAAATTTAGGGCTTGAGTTTCAAGGCTACTCATCTTCACTTTGCAGCTCTCTCAGCTGCAGTATATCACTTGCAGGCCAATACACATAACCCATAGGGGGGTATCCCATGTGACATACATTAATTTATAAATGAGAATGATACCTGAATGCATCACATTTCAGTGAAGAAAAACAAACCTTTTGGACTCTTTCAAGGCTGTGATAAATTAGAATGTGCATGGTACAAATATTTATCTTGCACCCTTATTACAAGTATTTCCTTTTCACTGGTTAATTTAATTAAGAGGTGTCCCTTCGGATTAAAACTTTGCAAGATGGATATATTTTTCTCCAAGCCATAATTCATTTTGAATGAAGAGAGGAAAACTCATAGCTCCTGAACTTATTAATAATGATATAAATTAAAATACATTCCTGGCTTCCTTGAACACTTACGTATGTTACGGGATAGCTGGGAGGGGAGGCAAGAGGGATTATTTTTGTTTTCGTGAGAAGGACCTGATCCCAGAAACACTGTTGAACATGTATGATGAGGAGTTAGTCACAATGATTTCTTTGGCAAGGGAGAAAGAAGCAGAAACAAAAACAACACTGATCCAACTTTCTGTCAAAGCAGGGGAGGGGGATGAGAGAGCTGGTATGGGATCATTCTTCTTCTCTCCTGAAGCCCAGGATCCCATCTCACTCCAAAAAAGCCTCCCTGTGCTTGGCAGCCTGTGGCTGTGCAGGATACCAAGGCCAGGAGCAGGAGGAGTGGTTGAGCCTACCAGGAGTGGGTCATGGCCCAGAGTGGGTCACCCTCCTGTGCTGCACTGGGAGGTGTGGGAACCTCCCTCTTGTCCCCTTCTCTGTGTGATGCAAATTGTCACCCAGCACAGGATACTGGGCCCCAGGGAAGACAAAACCCACAGAAAACCCCAGCTGGTTCAGCTGGCAATTCCTGGGCAAGAGTATCCAGCCCCTGAAGGCGTTACCTGAGCTGTAAACTCCAAATGAAAAAGGGAAGATGAATCCCTCTGGAGAAGGAGCTGTTTGGGGCTTCAGAGGGTCAGGATTTTGCCATGGACTGCTGTGCTGCTCTTGGATGTGCCACTTCATCTCACTGCTCAGGACCCCTTCCTGACTTTTGTCAGACTCTTTTTCCAGGGCAGTGTCTCTGGATGACAAGCCAACGCCTGCTGTGTCTGTGCAAAGAGACCAGGATCCACACACAGCATTTCTGACAAACAGGCATTCCACAAAGACGCTGACAAACTTGCAATTCGTTTTTCCAAAATCTCTGCTTACCCTCTGCTCACAATTGTCCTAGAGTTGTCCATCAGAAAATTAGCCCACTGCTCAGTCCCTACAGAGGGGAAAGTGATTTTGTGCCTGATTGTCTCTTTGAGGTAGAGTTTAGACATACAAATATTTGGGAGATGCACTTATTTTGAAAGGTCTTCCAGAAAGGTTGGTGTTAATAACTTCCATCACTGCCTCTGTGACAGGCTGATGAGTCATGATTTTAATGTCATTCAAGGCTGAATAATAGAAAAAGGCTTGTCCTTTTGCTTCTTCTTTAGAGGAGAATTTTCTGATCAATTTTGAGTATTGTGTCAATAAGTCCTGTCACATTTTCTTTCATTACAGAGCTTACCAATACACTGCTAGCAGACTCATTAACAAGACAAGGGGCATCACTGTCAGAAGAAAAGGCCACTGAAATGTAAATACAAAGTCTAGCAAAACATCTCACACATATAAGCTTGAACTTGAGTCATTGCTGCAGGCACAATTGAAGGGGTTTCTCAATACATTATTCAAATCCATGTTGATGATGTTTTCCTTCCCACCCCACTCCAGCACCTGCAGAAACCTCTCTGCTGACCCCAAGACCCTTGGTAAGATTCAAGCCAGAGCATTTGGTCAATGCCAGCTCTTACATCAGTGACTGGCACCTCTTCATTGGCTCAGACAGCCCTCTTTTAAAAGAATAATTACAGCAATGCTGTGAGCTGAATGAAAAAACTCAAAGAAAAATGAACTTGACGATGTTTCCCTAGCAACTGTGTGCAGCAGTGTTCCCACCAGGTCAACATTACGGCATCACACTTGCAGTGGAAAAAATATACAGTCTGAAATCTTTACCACTTGAATGGCAAGTGCAGCCTGGCAGACACATGGTCTGCCTTGGCAACACCTGTCAGTGCCCAACTCGTAATGTTGGCTTTCACCTTCTGTGGAAGACTGCTCTGGGTAAGGAGCAGCAACAGCCATGAACAGAGGTTCAGGGAGGATAGCAACCTCAGGAGTTGGTCCTGAAAATACAAAAAAAAACCAAACAAAACCAAACAAACAAACAAAAAAAACCTCCAAAAAACCCCAAACAAACAAAAAAACCCAACAAGCCAACTTAATTTCATTATTGTTAAAATAACTGTTTATTATCTTTCTCTGTTGATTATCTCTTTCTTCTTCCACATTTGATCCTTCACACTACTCAACTAGTGCAATTTGAGTACACACAGTTTAATGAGTCACCTTCTGCCATCTGACACACTCTGGGTTGCTTGAAGCAGCAGCCATGAGCTCCCAGAGGGCAAAGCAAGGCTTACTCACCCAGCTGTAATCATATTTGTGCTGCAAGTCTTTCCCAGTCCTTCTTGCTCATCTTTCCTAAAACTGACTCTTGAGAACAACATGTCCTGGGGCAACCCACCCTTTCTTTCCTGTCAGAATCAGAGGTCTGTATTTTCCCTCTTCTCTGTGACCCATAGCAAAGACGGTGAGTGATGCAAATAAGAGAAGAGGCAACAATCCCATTACTATCCTAATAAATCCACCAATCTTTTGTTTACATTACCACAACCATTTTAACTGATGTAGTTGAGTCTACTCTACCAAGTAAACTTTTTATGCTGAATCCTGCATTCGTATCCTTCAGAAAGACAGTGACCATTTCTCTCAAGGATGTTATTCTGGCGTGAATATTTGGGCACACAGATGAAAGCCTGCTATGACATCATATTTAAAATCTATTCACAATACTTTAAATACTTCATATACTTTCATATTTATTTGAAAAATTAAATTTACAATTTAAAGTCTATTTCCAACTCAGCATATTCTATAATTCTATGATTATCTATTAGTTGTGCTTCTGAGATAAGTGCAACATGATACCATATCACTCCAAGAATGATTTCCACTTACCTGTGCCGAAAGCCTTCTCTTCCATAAGCTTGACTTTCACTTTTTGGACCTTAAACATTCTGAAAATGCTCCCCAGAGATCGCAAAATAATAAATTTCTTTAGTTGATGCATGCTCAGCATCACTAACATGGATTAAATTAGCAATATTAAATCCCAAAAAAAGTACTTTGCTCTGTGATTTATGGTTTACCTCCTACAATACGAGAGACCTTTGTCACACTGAGCCAGAGCTGCCTCAAATGCCACCAATGGCACGATTTCATGAAAAGATTGTGAGGGGAGGGAAGTGTTCACCAACATCCACACACTAGTTTTGCAGCTCTTCCTCCTACTTGTCAGGTGTTAATACTCACACCATTTGTGCTTTCCATAGCTCTCGACATGCCACCAGTAGGAAAAGCTTGGCCAGGGGCTTTGCAAGGCAGGGCTAAACAGTCTGAGAGCATCTGAAAGCCTCGGCTGATGAAGCAGGAGGAAGACTATGCAGTCACCCTTAGTCCCAACAAAGGGAGTGTTTCTTCTTACCCAGGGAAGGAGGTAGTTTTGTGCAACTGAGCAGAGCAATCCAGGAAGGAAAAGAATGATGAAAAAGCCGAAACCTCTCCTTGGTTAAGAGGCAATCCTACAGCTGCTGGATCTTCTTTGGGAAAACAATGGAGACAAAGTCTGAGAAGTTCAATTCTTTTCTCTGCAATTCAAGTAACATCCCACCCACATAGTCAGACTAAGAACTTTAGGGTAATGAAAAGTCATTCATTCTCTTCTTATGAGTGTTTCCTCTTACAAGGAAATTTCTCTGTTATTCCATCAATCCCCTCTGTTGACACAAGGTGAAAGAGATGCAATAGCTTAGGCAGACAATACTACAGACATTTTCCTGTGATGCTGAATCTCAGATGTTGTCCTATTCATCAACATACTTCCATGGCATCAGGAATGTTATCTCATACCTAGGAATTACTCCTTTTCCCATCCCTGTGCAGTTTTGGTAGTGCTACTTGCAAAACTGCCAAAAACACGGGTTGGAACTGGCACTGGAGTTACCATCTATCTTTTCTGTTTTCACAAGGCTTGCATCCAGACTCTTACCTCGCTTAGGTCTTTGTCCCACCAAGTGTTGGGAACCAGAGCCACTTCTGCTGAAACCACAGAAAAGTCAGTGTGTGCATGTCACAAATGGGTGACATAGATCACCTAAAGAACCAGTGTCAAAGGTATCAGCAAAAGTGGTTTTATTGAAATACCATGTAAAAGTGCCACTCAACAAAGTTCAGTAGCAAGTTACAGCACAGGACAGTCATCTGAACAGTTTGATTCAAAACTACTGAGTCAGAGTGAAAGTCATCAAGACAAAATCAAAGTTACAGCAACATAAGGTTATGGGCATCATCAGTCACTTACCAAAGACCTGTCATTGGTGAAAGGTCTCTGCCTTAAGGAGCAACCTTGAGAGTTGCCCCAGCTCCAGGGGAGATCACCACGCAGCCAGTCAGCCCAGCAGGGAGAGCTCAGAGAAGGCTCACTTAGACTGCCCCAGAGAATGAAGTGGTTGCCTTGTAGTCACATTACATGAGAAGGAGGAGGTGCACGAGATTCCTTGTATCCACATCTTCTTTTGTTACGTGATATACGTCATAGAATCACAAAATCACAGAAGCACAGAAGGGTCAGGTTGGAGGGGACCGTGGTGGGTCACCTGGTCCAACCTCCCTGCTCCAGCAGGGTCATCCCAGAGGCAGAGCAAAGCATTGTGTCCAGACAGTTCTGGAACATCTCCAGTGATGGAGACTCCACTTCCTCTCTGGACAACCTGTTCCAGTGCTCAATCACTGCACGGGAAAGAAGTTCTTCCTTATGTTCAGATGGAACTTCCCAGGCATCAGCTCCTGCCTGATGCCTCTTGTCCCATTGGTGGGCCCTCCACCCTGAGCAGAGCCTGGTCCATCCTCTGGCCCCTCCCTGCAGACACTGACAGACATGGGAGAGGTCCGCTCTCAGTCATCTCTTCTCAAGGCTGTCCAGGCACAGCTCTCTCACCCACTAATCATGTGTTAATTGCATGATCAAGGTTCCAAACTCATTGATGCTGAGTGTGCTGCTCTGCTCCCTTGTGGGTTTTCAGAGAAAAGGCTGGAACTGGAGAAGTTCTTGGCTCAGTTATGGTTTAGGTCTTCACCCCCTCTGCAGCCTGTACCAAAATACTGACAGTTTGGTTAAGGAGACAAGTACACCCACCACAGACCCCACACCTGCATATCTGCAGTTCTGCATTTTGAGGCAGAGTCTGCCAGGATCTGAGCCACTCCAGGGACCTGGTTGCTGCAGACGAGGCATGTGGACTACCCTGAGGTGGGGGATTCTGTGGGCAAGGGTAGGAAAACAGCAAAGCAATCACCCTTTCCCAGTAAGTAAAGCCAAACCGTGATCCCACAGAAATCAGTGGTGAAACTGCCAGGACTTCAGGAGTGACAGCTCATGTCCTTCACAATTGTTTGCCTTCAAAAAGGAGTTTTACTTCATTAGGATGCCGAGTCTTTCTAATTCACATATTTGATTTGCTTCGGGTCTTGGGTTGTCTCCATTACGTGGCTGCCAACAGGGAATCAAAAGGGGCCAATCAATAGGGGAGTCTCTGAACCTGCTGCGAGACCCTGAAACTTTACTGGAGAGTGTTTTGTGTGGGGTGAAGAGGGAGTGAGCAGGCACATTCCCGACGGAATGTCCTCCCTGTTTGATGCCATTGTTATGGAAAATTAAATGTTCAGGAAGGCCAGTGAAATGCAAATGGCACAAAGCCTAAGAGACACCATTTGGTTGCCACTTACCAGGGTTCTGCAGAACAAAATATTTGAGTTTCTGCCTTGTGTGTGAAAATGAGCTTTCCTGGGTGCCCTAAGACCAAAGTCCCTCATAGGAGTAAAGGTCAGCAGCATGGTGATAGACACGAGTTCCAGCAGTCACTTGAGATGCTGACTCTGGAAATAAACTCTCACACAGAAGTGGCAAGAGCAGAAGACCTGATGCAACAGCAAACCAGATGAAAACGGTGTGTTTGGTCCCAGGATGAGTTACCTACTGGGAGAGGGCAAGGGCAGTTGGCTCTGTTGTCCACCTCCAGCTTTTCACATCCACTTGAACCCAGCTGGCTTGGGAGGACAAAAACTTTCTGCATTTTGATGAGCTTGAACAACGTGGTTTTAATAACACAGGAAGGAATATCCTCCAGCAGCAAAGTAAGTGACAAAATAGAGGTAGTTCGTTCCACAAGGATTTGCTAAGCAGGATGGTGCCCAACCACACTGTGAAATAAAGCTATTTTGGTCAAAGGAAAGGGTTGTTTGTTTTTGTTTTTGTTTTGCAAGTGGCTTAATTAATCACTTTGTTCAGCCACAAATGCAAAGAGGCTTGGGCTGCAGAGGTTCTGCTTGCATTAATCTCCAGGCAAACAGACACACTTCCCTAAAATTCATTTAGCTGTCAAAAGAAGCCAGCAGTAGAGGTTCAAAAAGTGTGGACTCTATGCACTTCATTGAGGCTGTTACTTTAAAATAATGATAAATATTAAAATAGTAATAGAAAAGCACACTGAAACTCAAAACTTGGGAAGATTTCGTTCCCATTCCTCCCGTGGGAGAGGCAGGGTGAGGATACTACTATCTTTTACATGCAATCCTTCCATCTAAGTGATTTCCAATGGGAGCTCCTGCCCTTGCCTGCAGACAAAAGCAGAATGCATCACTGTTGCCAGACCACCTGGGACATGGGGAGGAGAGGAAATTTCCAGATGGGTTTTTAAGACAATTCATTTATATTTATACAGCCAGAATAAATGTTTTTTTTCTGAGATAGTGTTTCCCTTTGCTCTATCTAGACCACCAAGAAAAGAGGGAGGCACAGAATTTCTATTACATTAATAGTCCTGATGTTTACAGTTTTGGCTTTTATGAACTTGTGGGAGATGTTTATTGAGTCATAAACTCTACTAATGGGGATATTATCTCTAAATTATGTAAGTACTACAGTATTTGAGTTAGTTAAAAGAAAGGTTTAAAACAGTTATACACTTACAGTTTATCTCAATTACCAACATGATCCCATAATGGGAATTTAATTGCTAATTGCTAGCTTATATTGTGGAAGAACTACAATAACAGCACACAATATATAGCCTGTATAAACATGTCCAGACAATTCCATATCACCTCCTTTCACTGCTACCTTCTAGTATGTTGGGAGGTTTTTTTTCTTATTACAATGATTTAATTCCTAAATGCCTCAACTTAGGGATTCCTCTTTGTCAGGAGAGCATTTCCAACAGTGCTTTGTTTGATGGATTTTAGTGAGCTGCTTGCAACACGCTCCAGTGGCTTTGAACAAAAGGGACAGCCTTATGCACACGCTTTCATACTTTGCTAAATTAGATTCTCAGGAGCTCCAACAAAAGAAATCATAGTTCCATTTAAATCAACCCAGATTTTCCTGTTTACCCAGATGGAGTGTAGTTTGACCAAGACCCACTGGCCAGAGCCTGAGTCAAGCTCAAGCACAGCCAGGTGCTGTCAAGATCTGCATTTAGCTGGTTGTTTCAAATCCCTTCACAGTAAGTGCAGAGGGATGGGCAGGGATAACAGACCTCCTCTAGATACTCCTGTAGGCTGGTCCCTCCCTAGAGGTGCAGGTTGCCCTTCCATTGGGAGGTAAGGGAACCAGAGACCTAGTGCAGGTGCAGATATCTGAAGGCAGGGGACATAAGTCTCACCCACCAATCTCATTCTAATTAGGAGGAGGCTGTGTCCCACCTGCAGCACGTCAGCTCTGTCCTACAAGACAACGCCATTCTTCAGACAGATTTGCCTTTGCCAAGTGGGAGCTCCCTCAATCCCCGTGAATTTTGTGCTGTTACAGATCATCCCACCATGCTGCTTGCCAGGAATCTGCATCAGATTTCGGATAAGTTTGTGAATCGTCTCCTTTACTTCTCTTTGTTCGTAGTTCTTAACATGGAACTTGCCTGATGAAAGGGGAGAGCAAAGAGGACAGATGGCTGGGGTGAAGGGCAGATGAGGATAGCTCATTTATTTATGTATAACACATACCAGAAGAAACTTCCAGATGATTCAGAAACAACCAATTGTACAGAGCTCATATAATCAATCTATAACATTAGTAAATTATAATTACATTAACTTCCTTCCTTGTCTTGGTTATGCTTCCTCACTAGTTTTGAACTTTACATTGGAAGCTGGTGGAGACATGGACTTAACCCACACCCTTATCTGCCTTGTTTGACCATTGCCTAAAACATGAGTGCTGCTTCTGGCTGGGTGTGAGTTGCTATCCTAAACAAACTACAAAAAGAAATTAATTTAGAGAAAACAGTAACTTTAGAAAGTCTTCTTTCCAGATACTTTCCTCTCAAATGTTATCTATGCTGCCCTCTAAAACCTAAAAATAATTTTAAAGTCTAACTGAGCTCAGATGTACTTTTTTCCTCCTGATATTGGAATTTCTTCACAAACAAGATACTACTTTGTCTTTCCCATTGTGCTGTGGCTTGATGGCTAAGTCACCTTGAAGAGCAAGAAACGCTGCAAGTAAATATGCTATAGATGAGTTAATGAGGGCGCAGGACATTATTGTTTAAAGAACTAATGTTTCCTTCCATGTCAGCGAACTACAAAATGTTAAAAACTGGAAAATTCTTCTGTTAGTTCCATGTCTCAAACCACAGGAACATTCAGAACAGTCCAGCAAGCACACAACTGGTGAGTTACTGTTAGTGGTACATGGACTGCTGTTCCCTGAATGCTGTCAAGTGACTGAAAATATCCAGCATGTTGGTTATTGTGGAATTAGGATCCCTGCAGTTTTCCCACAGAACGTTTTCCTTTGGGAGGCAGAAATGTCTCCTGGGCTAAGAGCACAAAACAGAGAGAGCAGACGTAGGAGTCAACCAAGCTCGAACTTTTTCTCTGAGAAGAATTTCTGCCATGAAGCAGGAATCACCTCACATCAGCACGAGGGACAGACACAGAAAGAGGACCTCAACACCTCTTCATTTCTGCAGACGAACATCCCGGTGATGCTGGTGCAAATGGCTCTGTCTAGAGAAATATAGCAGCTCCCTGTGTGATGGACAGCATGCAGGAAAATACTGCAAGAAAATACATCCAGGAAAATACTGGAAATCCCATCTTTTTTCCACAGGCTTCTATGGCTGCTGGTGAGTGCCATGCCCATCTGCTGGTGACCACCACGGGCACTCTGAGCCCTACAGGAGCAGAGGCTGACACGAGGCCATGGGCCAACCCGCTCGCAGCCCTTTGCTGGCAGCAGCAGCTATTCCTGAGAACTTGGAGCCTCATATTCCCAAATGCCAAGTGGAGGAAACAAACATTAACACTGAACACGCAGCAGAGCCCAGCAGTGGGATGGGGAGCCAGCCCTGTAATGTGAATCTCTCTGCTCCTGCCGGGGACAGCACGGATACTTGTGGAAAGAAGATACCTTTGGCTGCCCTACAGAGATCGAGAGCTGAGATTAATGGCAACTGTGGGGGCTGCCTTCCCCTTTGTGCCATGCATGCCTTAGAACTGTGGCCTCCTGCCATCTTGAAACATAATCCTGTGGTATTGTCTTCATTCAGGCCCCTCATCAGCAATGTGAAAAGAGAGAAGAAGCTGGTGGCAGGATTAGAGGAGAGGTTGAAATATTCTGGGCAGCATATGCTGTAAGTCACATTATACAAAGAGGATTATTGGGCTGCTCATTGGCCAGGGCTTTCCATTCTGGAAGCACTGCTGCTTGTAAGAGAGAAAACCTGGTGAAAAGTGTTTATAACATGTCAGGCCACAGCGTATGACACACACTGTGAGCACAGTGACAAGCACTGAAAATATTTTTCCGGGCCTGTCTGCCCTCTCCTAGGAGATCGTTCTGTGTTTGTCAGGGTTATGCAAGATGCATGGGAAAAGGGGAAAAAGAGAAGTGAGGCTAATGATTTGGAATGGTATTAATAAACATCCTAAAATTACCATCATCAGATGACCCATCTCAAGCTTAAAACTAAGTACTGTAGTCCTGGAAGGCTGTTTGAGACCCTCATTCTTTAAGAGGTGACAAACCACCTTTTGTAGTCCAGTTTTGATTTATTCATGGCAAATTATACCCATTTTTATTTAGACTACCAATGCTCTTACCAGAATTGAACCAGATTTTTCTTACCTGGCAACAACGTATTTACAGAGAGCAGTGGTATTCTCTCTGAGACTTCATTTTATTTCACTAAATAAGTCAAGTTCCCTTAGTCACCTTTCTTATCTCCATTCTCTTGACCATCTTTCTTATTTCCATTCCCTTGGTCACCTTTCTAGTTCTTCTCTGAGCTGGTTCCAGTTTGCAGTCACCTTTCTTGACCATGACCAAATGAGAAGAGACCATGATTAACTAGCCCTATGCACGTGGTTCCACATGAAATTTATCTCTTGAATTATTTGTTTCTTTAAAAAAAGGTTTCTCTTGTCTCACACACATAAAGAAAAATAAACTAAAGTGAATTCGTCTTTTCTAAGAGCTAGTTGAGAAGTTCTGAATGTCCAGAGTCAACTCTTCTTGGAAACTGTCGAGCTGTACAAGATTTCTACAACTTTCTTCTGAAGTCTAGTGAACACTAAAAATTTACAAGGGAAGCTGCATTCATTTAGTGTCAAGATCAGTCTTGGTGGCATGTTAGAAAAATATTTAGCTTTCACCAAACTGGCTTCAAACACAAAATATTGTTTCAGATCTCGACATAGTCCCTGTGGTCAGACAATTTTCTTGTCATATAAGAAACAATTTTCCTCTTTGGGATCAAAAAGCAATTCATGGTCTTGCCTTGGAGCAGTTTTCTTATTGACTCCTTGGATACAGACTATGGTTTGCCCATTTTATTGCAAACATCTTCTTAAGTAGCAACAACACACATAATCACTCCTTGCCTTGACACCTTTTTAACAGACAAAAAAAGGCAGGGAGGTGCCAAAAAATCAATATTCTGCCATACAGGGGGAAAAAAATAAAAATTTCATGCAAAAGTGCAGGAAGGTATTTCTAAATGGAATCATAATTCTAAGAGGGATCTCCAAGTTTCAAAAAAAATTTACTATTGTCTTTCCCTCGGTTTGGGGATTTAGATATATTGAATTCTCATCTTCCTAAACCAAACTATAACTTCAAATAACAAGAAATGTAGGGTACTGCACATGTGGGTTTCCCAGGCACCGGCACCTTTTCCCCTTCTCCTGTGGAATTGCAGGGATGATTCAGCTCCGCCTTCACCTCAGCTCTTCCGTTCCTTAAACTGGGGGAATTACTTATCTCACAAGAACATGCAGTAAATCCAGATTTTACCACAGCTTTGAGCAGGCATAAGCCTAAAAAGACACAAAAATGCTAACAGGAGTGCCATTTAGTCATGGAGCAAAGAGAAAGGCATGAATTAGTTTCCACAGGGCAAGCACAGTCTCACTGCAAGAAGCTGCACCCTAAAATTGTACTGGAACATCTTCTCTTCACACGTGTCCCACCTGTCCTGGTTACAGTAGCCAGGACCAGTTTGTCACTGTGTGGGTGTGTGTTCTAAACCCTCTATGTCATTATTCTCATGAACTGCTCACAATGCCCCATTGGCAGCAGCTGCCCAGGGCACACCCCACCCCTCAGGCTACAAGATGGGTGTTTAGGAACTTCTGTGAGATAAGGTAGTTTTCCTGTCTTCACACCAATGACTCAGGTGTGATAACTCCCCTCTGGGAAGCCACTAGTACCTTCACATACACCTGAGGGGTCATATCTGCTAATGGGCCATCAGGGATGCAAAAATTATGCCAAGATTCACCCCACACAGTAAATCACCCATTGTGAAACTCCCCGCCCTGGAGGAGGGACTGGGCATTCCCATCAGAGCCCAAGCAGACATAAGCTTGGGGTTTTGGGACTGTGACCTCTCGTTGGATCCAGAGGAGGAGCAGAGCCTCAAGAGGACTGGGATCGCTACTGTCAACCGGACTGCAACCATCATTTTCACCAGCAGGTTTCTTCCTTTCTTTTTACTTGGAACTCATTGGAGCCACATGGTGTTAAGCACAGGGGTTGGTGAGCTCCAATCTGCTTGTGCCCTGCTGTGCTGGGCTGCACATCTGTTTTTGTGGGTCAAACAGATTTTCCTCTGTATCAGTGTATTTTGTGATCTTTTTTATTAAATTGCTATTCTGACTTGCAACCCCATTCTGAGTTGGATTCATTTCTCCTGCCGGTTTAACTCTAAACCAGCACGCCACCCAAGTAAGCTTGGGTGGCTACTAACCTGAGTCACATTTAAAAAGCAAGAACTGGCAGCTTCCTTGCTGTGCCTACAAAGCATTTGCTTCCACTTTGGAAGGCTATAATTATCCCTGATACCAGAGCAACTTTATACTGTGCGAAAACCTTGCTGGTATTTCCTCCACAAAATAACAAACTTTGACACAAACAGTGCTCAAGCATCACCCCGGGGATACAGCAAAAACACGGAGAGAAGCTGAGGAGCAAGGGAGGACATTTGAATTCAATTGCATTATTGTGCTAATGCAGTCCGACCTAACATTTGAAGAGGTCATCCAACAACATTTGTTTGCAGAACAAAGCAGGGCCAGTCAGATTTTGCACTGTTTGACTCAAAGATTTCCAATACTTGCGAATTCTCCATATAAGCAGACGCAAAGATTAGAGGATATAGTTTTAATTATGCTCGTGTAAGTATGACAGAGTACCATTGATTTAAAAGGAGTTCCCAAAACACACGTGTTGGAACAAGAAATTAGATGTAATTAAATGTATATCTTTTCTGGTTTTCAGTGTCAATCTACGAAATCTTTGGAGCTGAAGCACTAATCTAAAAGCAGAATCTTGCACAGATGAGATTACTCTTCCTTTCCAAACAGATCATCCAGAAGAGGTAAGTAGTTGATGACTTTCACAGGAGGGGATGTTGGTATTTGGTTCCAGTCACCTTTCTTCTGAAATAAGTAATGCAGAGAAGATCTTAATATATAATAATGAAACCAAGAATAATTAAAAGCTGGTCAACATAAGATTGAATGAGCCGCTTCAATTCCACAGATAAATCTGTGGAAAACTGGGTCTTTATACAGCACATTCTCTTATAAGATTAGTACATTCACAGTTTTATCAATCTTGCACAATATTTTATTAAAAATATTTTCTATCATTAGCCTGTTTGCAGACATTTTCAAATTAAATAATGCTTATATTTAAAATTCTAAAGTCATTCATGTCTCAACACCAAAAATAACAGAAGATAATAAGAGAGAAAGAAGAAAAAAGAGCCAGCCAAACAGGCACAACTGCAACTTATCTGTCAAACATAGATATTGTAGCCCCAGAACACTGCTATTAATTCACAGTAAGCCATGTACAGAATGACAATTGAATTCTAAAGCTGAACAAGGTTCAAATTCCCTCCTTTTCCTGTTTTTTTTCCAGTTTGCATTTACCTCTTCATTGGCTTCAGTTTCTTTCTGTGACTGTGGTACTGAGGCCCATGAGGGTCCCTACCCTGATACAACTCCCTGAGAGTACTCACTGCTTAAATACTGAGCTACAACTTTAGCACAGAATTCTTCTGCAAAAACAAAGAATACCCCCTCAAAAAAACCTAAAGCACACACTGAACCATACGGTATATGCTGTATAAAACATGTGGAAGGGCTTTGATTTTGTCAGTACAAGATGGAAAAATTCTTCTCAATGACAAAGTGAAAAATAATCCACCATGGAAAGCAGAGCAAACACCCAGAGTACTGAGCCCTCATTAGACATCACCAACAGTTTGAGATGCTGCAGAAGAAAGAGCGGGTAAGGCAGGTAAGAATGAGAAGTCAGGTTAGTAGCACAATGCTTGAGTTTAAACTTTAAACTTAAAACTGGTTTAAACTTCTGTCACAACTGAACTTGAATTTAAAAAAATGCTGTGCTTCTAAACGGTCTCACAATACAATCAAACACTTTCTGTACAACACATTGCTAGGCCAGAACAGCAAAATGATGTGTTGGCAGAAGGGCTTTGGATCTATCTCTTACAAAGTTATAAAAATTCAGCATAATTGCCTTATGGACAATCTATTTTAAAATGTGCCACTCAGCACAAGATGGCAAGACCAGATTAATCTCTGCAGTTTGTTGATACCACATTTTTATTTACCCTAAGTAGTAGGCTGGTAGAGATACACAAAGTTGATCCATCAGTACTTCTCTCAGTGCACACCTACCAGTGATGTGGTGTGCTGTGTAAAAGTTTCTAAGGAGTTATAGAAAATTCATAGTCATTTTCTGAAGCGTTAGTGGAGCTTAAAGGATTTTCTGACTTTCTCAGCAAGAGAACAGATCATGACATGTGACAATGAGATTTGTGGGGGAAACAGTACTCATGCCCATTGTCCATGGACAAATGCACCTGTTTCCCATTCTCTCTGTTTTCTTTTTTCTATAAAAATGTCCCAGAGATGTGATGTCTATGAGGCACCTCTCAAAGTTGTTTGACTTCTCTGCTTCATCCTAAACCTCCCAGAAAAAACAATTACG
This sequence comes from Formicarius rufipectus, assembly GCA_013399695.1. NCBI lineage: Eukaryota > Metazoa > Chordata > Aves > Passeriformes > Formicariidae > Formicarius > Formicarius rufipectus. The sequence continues at coordinate 133,554 of VXAU01004724.1, read as the reverse complement.
TGAAGAAAATAAGAATACAAATATGAAAAGTGTTGTAGTGTCCACTGGTTAAAACAGTCTTGTTAAAGTTGCAGAAATCATACCAATGTGCTGTACTGTTCCTTAGATCAGATACAGTGATTTTACCTTGATACGACCCTTCACCATCGGGACAGGACGGAGTTGGTTCTCTCTCCAGTTCAGCCCATTCACAAACATTGTATAGTTCACCCGCTTCTGGTCATCTTCATACCTAAGCAGAACACCCATAAGATGACTCAAGGTTAAAGGGAATTTTAACAAAGTTAAATCATGTTAAATACAGCACACTAATACATTAAATTTTGGATGATATTTTTTTTTACTCCTTTATTCCCAAACACTGGCAGGAGTGAAAAAACAGGAACTTCTACATTATACATTCTTTTCCATATTCTTACGCCTTATTATTGTCTCATAGCAGAATTCAACTTCTTTACAGTTTATTTCATTTCAACCAATTTTATTGTAGCTTTGAAGTATTGTCCAACCTTTTCCAACACCAGGATCTCACAACTTGTGACAAACAGAGTTGGGATGATCAGTGTATGATTCCTTTGTGCAGAAAGGAAACAGATCAAACTATATGAGAGACCTGCACTGTAACACAACTCACCTGCTTTATTAAGACCATTTCCTGAAAATAAGCAATCCTTCAAAAATGCTGTTTGCATATGCCTTGTAATCAGTTTTCAATTGACAAACACACAGCTCTTTAACCTCCCAAATAATAGCCAGATTTTAAAATCACAAGCCTTGTCATTTAGTAGTTGTTTTATGGCACCATTCTTTATTTCCATGGAATAAATGTATTTCTGTGTCAGTTACGAAGGTCCCCTAAATGGACGAAGATATATATTCTGCCAGCTAGAGGTCTACAGGTACATGTGGAAAAAGCTATTTCTCTCTCAAAAATTTCTAAAATCCTTACTCTGAACTAAAAACCTCACAGGAACAGAATTATAAGCCACATTATCCTTCTACCATTGACTTGGATGAAGCAGCTTCAGAAATCAAACTTCTTAGTTCAGCAAAACACTGACATGATTCAGGCACTTGGGAATCACTGTTCTCTCAGTGGCACCAGTCAAATGATTGAAGATGCCTCCAAGCTGAAGCTGAAATCGTTCTTAAAATGAACAGTTCATCTGCTCTGCTATAAATATACCACTGGCAGCTTCTGTGAATGACACCTGTCTCACGTCACACCACCTACCTGCAAAAAGGACACAGTTTGGGCACAAAAACATACCCGAGAAGTGCCAGTGCTTCACTGGGGTCCACAGCGAGACACATGCGCCTAGCAAGACTCAATAGCTATTATTTTGTGGAAAACACCAGGTTAAACAGTTCTGCCCTGAGACAAGTATTATTGCACAGGAGCAAGGTCATCTCCAGGAAATAAGTACTTTAGAAAATAATTTCCCTTTGTTCTTATATAAAGAGCAGTGCACAAAACATGGGCCTCAAAACCCTTCAAATAACTGCAGAGGGTTCTGATAAAATTTAAGCACAAAAGCACTTTAAGAGAGAATTTATAGCACAAACTTGGAAAACCATACCTGAGCAGAAATAGATCTGGTGACAAATATAAACTGCAATAAACTGCAACTCATCCTCTTCTTCTCCTCCCCCCACACCATTCATTTCATAGTCAGCAGGAGAGATAATGACAAAATATACTGAGAGCCATAAACAGAGATGCTAGTGATAAACTGGAATGTTAAGTACAATGAGTTATGCTGAAGATGAAAGCAAAGTCAGAAAAGAATGCTACTGCTACTAGTATTGAATGGAACCTGAAACACTGCCCTGGACAACCCCCCAGTGACAGCTTGCTTCTTTATCATAGTTCACATGCAAGTTAACACTCCCATAAAACTTAACTTCTGGTGAATATATCCAGTATACAAGGAAATTATCATTCCCATTTCCAGGATGTTCTCATTAGTTGCAGGGTTCAGGTTTATTTAAGGTGGCAATAGGGAAAAGAAGGGAGTTTTGCATTAGAAGTAACAAGACAATCAAAACGCTTGTATGTCTTGGCAAAAGCAAAACAATAGCACACACATTGGAATTTCAGAACTACCACAACAACTTTTTTTTCCTTCTACTATTATGGAGCTGCTTTTTTATCACTGTGAAAAGTCAAAAGATTAATTCTACCACGAGGACACAGTGCTGTATAAACAGGATTTTTAAACTAAGAACAAGTGAAGGTGTGTAACTACTTAATTTTTATGTCAAGGCAGTGAAGTAGAGCAAAGCATTGCTGCTTCTGCTTCTAACAAACATTTACAAGGAGAAAAGTGTTTTGATGTCACAGCACCAGTAAACTGAGATGAACATGGGTATGCAATTAATTGTATACCAAAGATTTTAACATGGGCAGAGGAAATGGGCTTCCTGAATTCCATATTTAAATAGCTACAGAAAGAAGCTTAAAATATCACTCTGGATAATCCAGAAATAAAATAATGAAAAAAAAAATCTCTTTAGGTCTCTTCCCTGCTGTGACTTATTGTATCAAGCTACTAAAAGCACACATACACCAATGACCTGGCCCAGAGAATCCAGAGGGAATGAGGAGATGTTATCAATTTGTGCATTATTAGGACAGAGATGTCATGCATTTCAGTGGCTGGAGTTAATAAGACTGAGGCTGACAGTGCTCTTCAGGAAAGGAAATTAGATTTGTCTTATCAAGAAGATGCAACAAAGACAGTTTGAAACTATGCTCCTCTTCAGTTTTGCCCTATGACTTCACCAACGCATGTGATTTCAGACTATTTAAGTCACTCCCCTGTCCCTATCATAGCCTGCAGGGCTTTTTATTTTGATTTGATGTCACAGAAATAATCACACATTTCTGCTTCTAAAAATAATTTGCAATGAAACACTCCACATATGTGAAAAATCTGGTCAAATCACATTATGACCATTCCTGAGGATGCTTTGAGGAATAAAGGTTACTTCCTGGCATTTTTTAATTTCCCATTAAGAAATCTGTCACTCAAACATTTATGTGAAAATTCAATGTACCTGCAGAGCTTTTTTAATTTCTTTGTTTTACATAATATGTATTAAAAAGTTAATCTCAAAATAATAGAGCAGAAGCATCATGCTGCTTTAACCTTGGAAAAAATGTTGGAATCCTTCAGCCTGTTTGATAGTCTGATAGTTTGATAGTAAATTGTCATAAACTGCTCAAAAGACAAGATTTAAACCAGCAAGCACAAGTCCCTGCACTATGAATTAATTAATGGCTACCATCTTGTGTATACATTTAGTCATGTCTTGAACAGCTATGAAACGAACCATCAATTCCTCAGAATATTGAACAGAAATATTTTAAGAGAATCAAATATGAATGCCAAAGAGTCTTTTCATCACAAATGCAAAGGGAGTCTCAGGCATCAAAGATAACAAGCAGAAGACAGAGTGCAGGAGAAAGGTCTTGTGACCATTTCCACTCTTCTCCTGCTACCTGGGCACATGATGCAGCAGGAAGAGGGGACTTGTTTCCAGAAAGAAAAAAAGAAAAAAAAAACCAACCAACCAACCAAACAAACAAACAAACAAAAAAACCCCAAAATACATTAAAAACCATTACAGGTAGGCAACGAGGCAAAAAAGTCATTAACCAGTCACAATCCAAGGCAAAACTGAGCAGGCAGGAGTGGCCTGGCCTGGCTTTTTAGTGACTTGAAATCTGGGTTGACCATGTAGGATACCCACTGTTACCAGGCAGTGCTTCCTGAGGCACCAGGGATCCGTCTTTTCAAGAAAAAAAACCCCTTCAGAGTCAAACAGACTCCTCATGGCAGTGTAGACAGGTGAAAAAGTGCAGAGCTGCTTAAAAAAAAAAATTAAGAGACATATTTACAAAAAAAATAAGGACATACAATTAACAAGTAAATTAATGCAGAATAATCAACATGTAATACTTGTAAACTTGTCAGCCGTGCTTTCTGCTCTCCATTTTTCCTTTTCTTATCTGCCAGCTGTTTATATATCCTCTGGGGAAGGACTGCCTCTTTTAAAGTCCTTGTTAACATATATTTAACATTGCAACCAATAAAAACTACAGGAAAAAAAAACAACCTAAATTCATTACTTAAGCACTCTGGCAAAATTTATTTATTAAACAAACTATAATTGTTCATTATGCCTGCATAAATTTAAAGAAATGCTTATAATGACCACTGTAGTTTTCTGGCAGAAACAACTGTGTACCACCTGCATTGCTTAATACATTGTGATTAAAAGCCTGAATTGTTCTGTTTAAAAAACAAAGTGAGGAAATGCTGAAGACACAAAGAAATAGTTTTTAACTTGCCAGCTCAGGTAAACTGGAAAAATGGACACATTTCTGGGTACCTGAATACTACTATTTCACCATCCCACAACTAAAAATATAAATTTATACTAGACAGACAATATGAAAAGTTCTTACGAAACTCCAGTCTGTGCTAATTCTCTTTGCACTCTGTGGCAACTGAGTGATCTTTAGGTACAATAAAAAATGCCTTGGGTCATTTGGAGGTGACCACAAAATTAAACAGTAATTTCCAGTCCCATCCCATGCTTTTAAGGAGTGACAGATCATTGCAGTATAATTCACAAATGTAAATAATAAATTCTTTAAGACTATTACCTTTCAAAACGGAAAAATAGAGTCATTAAGTCCTGCAGAAAGTCTTTGCCACCTAATCTCAGATAGCAAGGCTGGACAAACATAGAGCTTCAGTCTTCAGCTGCTATCTGATCACACTGTCCAGCAGCACTCTATAGCTGAATAGGGTCCAGCTAGTGCATTAGCTATATACCCTGATTTTGTGGGAATCAGTCCAACAACTTCTATGGTACCACTTCCTTTCTTCATAAATAGATACACACAGTAGGACCTCCACTACCACTTGCTTCAGACACATCAGCGGACGCTGATTGAAATCCCATGTTTCCTCATGAAATAAAAGAAACGGAAAGAACACTGCTGACAAACTTCTCCCACACTGAATTGCATACTCCCCAGGAGCGAGACTCTTCCTTTATGAACAATAAACCTGCCTGTTTCATGACTAGCCAGTGTTGAAGAAAACTCCATGAAGCAGGAGGAAAGCAAGGGAAGAATCTAAATTTCATTGAGCCAACACAACTCCTTGATTTCCAGGTTACTGCAAATTAGCTCCTACTGAACAAATGTCAAAAAACTTTCTCTTTGACTCTGCACCCTGATAAAACAATAAACTTCACAATCACTGTTAGGAGCACACGTAATTAAGACTCTGGCAATGTTCCTTACCCCCTGCAGTGCTGGGACACCACAGAAACTGCCACCTTTGAAGCAGCTGGTGCTGTAACATTACACGGGGCTCTCTATCATATGAAGCACTCCCCACACTGATTTCCAAGGCCCAGCTTCACACCATTTACCTTTCTCATACAGAAATCTGTAAGAGAGGCTGGGCACAGCTCCTCTAGAGGCTAAGGAAAATGGATGGTAAGTTAGAAATCCAGCTCTTATACAGGCAGAAGAAATAACTCTCTCCTTCTCCACCACCTACAGAAAGAACCTACAGCAGCTGAAACGTCCTCCAGTTGTCATGGGTACCTGGCTAAAGCTGGGTGAAATGCAGCCCTTCACCTCCTCCTTGTCTTCTGAGTTTATCTCTAATTTTTATTATAATATACTGAGCTTTTCCTTGTTAGCTGCCTACACTCAGGCTCTTCAGAAGAAAAGAGCACAAAGCTTTCCCTGGTATAAAGTCACAAACAATAACCATGTTCCTGGAGCCCATGATGTGTCTGGCTTGTCTGTGTCTCATAAAAATTCAGTTATTACATAAAGAAAAGCTTTTGGTCCCTTGTACATCTTTTCAATTTCAGCCCTTAAGAAGTGGAAACCGTAAGAACCCTTGTTTTTATACAAGATGTGGATTGTCCAACTATTGTGTTGCACTGCTTGGTGGGAGTTCTAAAAAATGAGTTTTAGATTACTGCTATAATTCAGACATGCTTCTGATGACCAATGCCAATAACTCACTGTCAGAAGTAATGAACAGTAAACAAATTGCCCAAGTTGTGTATCTGGCTACCACAGGACACTATTCTGAACATTTTTGGTATAGAAATGGGGGCTTTGTGAAAAATATCCCCATAGGCTTCTTAAAGCAGCCTTGTTGATTTTGATTTCATGAGAAATTCTTGCTTGCAGTAGATTTACTAAAATGGGTTCCACATTTCTGCCTGACAAGGGTCTTTTCATTATTTGATAAACCCAGATACTTAGTTTGCAGTTCCTCCTGAAATCCAGAATCATATCTACCTGAAAGCATCTAATCATGACAGGAGACAAGATCTGCTCCTGTTTTTAACACAGTATGAAGGCACAGACAAAACATTTAAGAATTTCCCAAAAGGGAAAGAAATAAACAGTGTGTATGCACTTAAATCTACTACCAGAGAAGCTGGCCATGAAAACCAAACTCAACAAGACATGAGTGTTCAAAGCACCACAGCTTACTCTGACTAGTCTTCAATGCAAGTGCACTGAATACTAGTTCTTCTCACTTCTATTCCTACTAGTACAGCTAATCTATCTTAAAACAGTTAAATGCACTATGCAAAAGTACCAAACCCAAGCCAGTACTCCATTTCCTTTTCAAAAATTACAATAAAATGGGTTTCAGGTGAGATTAACAGGAGTAGCAAACCATTTTTATTTACTATTGGTACTGTCTCCTTGCTTCAAGGACATTTCATTGTATTCATCTTGGTGTGTTTCTTAAAACTCACATAATGTGCTTTCATAAGGTTATTGTTTTTACCTTATACACATGAAAAATGAAAGCAAAAAAAAGTGAATCTCACTGCAAATTAAAAGCAGAAGTAACTGATTCCTAAAAGAATAATTCCATAGAATTCTGTCAAACCTCAGATGATTTATCATGCCAGACAAAATGAAGAGAAGTGGCTAAGATGGATGCATCTCAGTTGATTATAAATATTCTATAAATAGGAAATATCAGGACAAAATCTGCATCATGAAATGATTTATGTTAAAAAAATGACAAATTCTTCAGATTTGTGTCTGCAGTAGTTGTTTAGCATTGATTTGCACCCATGCATGCAGCTGACACTAACTGCCCTTAACTTACTTGGTCAGTAACTCTTCCAGAACTTCATCAGACAGTGGCAACTTAAAGGACTTGCAAATAGTCCTGCAGGTCTCATAGGGCAGCACTCCACATCTGCACATCAGAAAGAGGGGTAGAAGTATACATTAGGTATTTTCCAGGTTTACTTCAAGTGAATGTTCCTGGGAATAGGAAAACGCATGAAGAGCAACAGGATAGAGGTAAAGAAAACAAGATTTTGTGAAATTTTACTATTACAAAGCCAAGACACTTGAAGGTCCCATTATGGTCTTTCTCCCCCATACCAAGGTCCTTAATAATTCCTTGTGATTCTTTACAAAACAAAAAAGGAAAAATGAATTGCACAAAGAATCCAAATCCTTTCCCTCTCTCCCTTAAATCACTATTTTTTCACTTTGATTTAAAGTCACAGAATGTTCAGTACAGCATCTGTAATAAAAAGTCCACACACAAAATGAAAAAGGTAAAACATATATCCTTTTCTTGTCTACTCTCAAGTGCTGAGAGAGGCTTAACAACAACAAAAATATTCTTTAGCCACATTATAACATTTGCTCAGCAACAAACAGATTGTAGGTAGGTTTACAAGCAGAGCTTCCAAAATAACAGCTTAGTATAAAGAGAAGAGACTTACTTTTCCCGGTCATTGTACGTAAACACTGCAGACAGCTGATCAAAATTTTCAAAGCTATTCTTCTTTAGTTTTTCATGAGCCCCTGCAAGGAGGAAGGTGAGGTCTGTTTGGCTGTCATCTCTCACACCGTAGTGCCGTGCAAGAGTCATAATTTCATGTTCTGAAAAGGCTCCTCCAGCGACACTGACTATCCAATTTCTGTTCACAAAAGCAACAGCTTACATTAGTTTTAAGTGAATGAGTTAAAACCAGTTAATAATCACTGAATTTGGGGGAGGAAGAATGTCCACATTTCATCAATACTTGGCTATACATACAAAAATACGTACTAATCATGACTGAAGAGTTTTACCAGAGATGTCATCCTGGTATGAAATACTAGTAGGGGTTAATTTTGTCATTGCGTTTACCTAACAAGACAGTGAAATAACAACGTATTTCCCTGTCTTGTTCTTAATTGTATTTTGCATTCTGCAGCATGTGGTTAATTCTCTGCCAACACAAAGCAAGGACAACAACTGCATAAAACGCAGAGAGAGAAATCGCAGTGGCAGAGGAGAAGTGAGGCAGAGGATCCCAACACAGAACACAATATTAACCAAGTCCCAAACCACACTTCACAAAGTTCACAAAGCTGGGCCTGATGGGCAGTGTTCAGGGAAAAGCAGGGAGAAGGGAAACACAAATTGGTCACCGAGAGGGAGAAGAAAATTACAGCCAACTTGTAATCACAAACCCTCCTGGAAAGAATGGAAGACAGGAGGCAGCAGCAAGACCAGTTTAAGCCTTTACACTGTGAGTGGAAATCATATCCCATGCAGGGATGAGCCTGGGATACACTCTGCCAAGTCTGTGTGCTGCTCAGATGGATCAGCCCCATCCAAGGAGAAAGAAAAGTTCCTGAGATCCATTTGATGGGCCAACGCTGGCACTGTCAGTTCCCTCAGCTGTGCAAGGCCTCCTGTCAAACCTGGCTTAGTGTAACTACATGGGCTCTATGATCCCAAACATCTGCCTCTGGTCCACCCACGTTCAACGAGGTGTTTTATCAGCCAGCATCAACATGGGTCTATGTGTCTCAGTCATAATTAGATTAATTATATATAATATTTCTGGATAAACTTTACTGTAATTGCTGATGCAATTAGTGCTGTACCTTGTGGCACCCTTGAGGATACTGAATCACTGTGATTACAAAATGATCCTTGAAACCAAACAAGAAATCAGTAGTCATGCACCAAGTTCTGACACAAGACTTAAATTGCTGGCTGGAGAATACTCAAATTGTTGAACTAATCTGATGATGGGTCTCTTGACATCCACATGTGAACTGAAAGCACAGAAACATAGGACCCTTCCAAATTTGCAAAATTTTAACAAGAAACATAATTTTTCACTTGTTTTCTCTCAGAGGCTTGTGTGGCCCTATTCAAATGAAGGTATCCCTTTATATAATACTATTGCAGAACACGGCTATTTAAAAAGGATGTTAAATGCTGTAGAGTGTCTAATTCAGCTGCTGCTTTTTTCATATTACATAAATCAGCATAATCCTTTATTTGCAGGGGCAGGAAATAAATACAAGAAAAAGACAAGTTGTTGACAGTATCAAACCTTATTTGAGATTACACAAACTTAATGACCAAAACTTGGTCCATCTACTAATATTACTGTTATCTTGTCAGTATGATTATGCCACTTACTGAATATTATTATTTATACTGTAGCAGCGTTCAGAGATTCAGTCAAAGCTGGAGCCTGCCTGCAGTAATACTGCTGCAAACACAAAAAGGAGGACAATGCTGCCTGATAAGCCTGGCATTCTAAATGCTTGGGCTGGCTGAGCTGGAAGCATGGAGATAACATCAGCCATCAGAACATTTTCACATAGTGGATTTCCATACATGGCACAGATTTTTCCAGTGTCAGGATTTTAAAAGTCTTTTATTTTCTCAGTTCAGTCAGTGACAATCAAGTCACCAAAACCCACAGATAAAATTATTGTCTCATTTGGGAACTAAGGAATGCGAGTGACTAATGAGCGGGACCCAAGACTCACAAACACGATTAAACATCTAAACTCTTCCTGACAAAAAGAAACAAGCTGCATCAATCTTTTTCCCATAGCTTTGCTATATTTTGTTTTACTTTTTCTTCTTCTGTTCCAGAAGAATAAGGCAGATTGCAATCTGAATTTATTGCAGAAAGAAATAAGAATTAACTGCTTAAGAGAGCTGCTTCTTCAGGCTGAATTGAAGATAGACATCTTTGTTAGATCCACATGGCTTTTTGTCTGTAACAGCAAACAGTCTTGCCAGTAGCTCATGAGAAAAAACAGGCTGGATAGGACTGTGTGATGGACAGGCATCTAAGTTTTAGTTATTTTTTGTTCTCTTTTTAACAAAGTTTTCAATAGTTTTAACAATAGCTTAAGGGACAGCTTTAGTGCACATCACATTTTTATTTTCTGGATGAATATCGTAGATTTGGATTCTGATTGCAGTTAAAGTAAATTGTGTAATTACAATTCTGCCTCACGAAATCATACTTCTAAATGTATTTTTAAATGCAGCTCATACAAAATTACAGAGATAGAAAGGAGGAAATCTGAACAGCGAAATTCAAAGCTTTAGCTGTATTTAAGATAAGAAAAGAGGATTATCACTGAAGCTGTCACGGAGATAATTACCTGTATTAAAAATAATCATTTGTAGTTATAATAATCAAATGCCACAGCAGATTAAAAATAAACAGTAATGCACACAATAAAAAAAGAAAAATACATATTCTATTCACAGAAAAATATCTTTGACTTTTCATAGATGCAGAGAAGTGCTCTTGTCTTCAGGATTAAAAGTGCTTCTTCCATTCTAAAACAAGATCCATGTGTCCTGTTAGACCCCCTGCATTCCCCCTGCAGGAAGGATGTAGACCATTAATGGGTGTTCAGACTGGCCCAGGTGTGTATTGAGGTCAAGAAAACCTTTATTATTTTCATTCCTCAGCTGTCTTGCTCATGGAGAGGGCAACTGCACTTTTGGTGCAGTTGAAAAACTCACTGAAACCAAGTCCCTTAATACCACACAATGAGACAAATATCTCTCCATGCCATAGAATAGCATCACCCTAAATTAAACAGCTGGGCAGTTCACAGCTGCACAGAATATATCCAAGATTAAATTAACACCCAACTGAGCCTCTTCTTGATAAAACAAAAATCTTTCCCTGCCATTTAAACACACAATCACCACTTCTAAAAATGTGCTTTTCCCTAACACTGTCATGCCCAAACCTTTGACCTGCTCTTAGTGCGTGTACAGAGTTTTACAGATGATTATTTCATCATTTAAATTAAACCCATAATTATTTTAACTAGCTATGGTGTACATAAATTTTTCCAAGCTCTAAAAATTTTCTCCAGATAAGCATTAACTTTCAATTTTCCCCCCTTCTGACTCCAGTAATAACATTTTCCCTCTTAGTGCAATTAACAATTCAAAATCTTGCTTCTGTTGAGTAAAATATCTGAGTTCAGAACTATTTTGAACAAAAGCTGCCAATAAACGTGGCCTCTCTTTGTTTCAATCTTACTTATTAACCACTTATTTTTCATTTCTAAGTAGCAGCTTCTATTAATTTCTCATTAATTTTGAATTACTGGAAGAAGCTTCTGCTTTTCTGAGATATTTCTGAAGCAATTCCTGCCTTGATTAACATTCTTATAGGGATGACGTTCCCCTCAATGTGCATCTACTTATAAGCTTTAGTTATTATGACAGCTCCTAAATACACAGTGTATTACTTTTGTGAAAACCAAATGCTTCTAAGTAAAATTTTCTCCTCTGTTCCACATAATTAACTTTAGCTAACTCAGTTCATATGCTCAAGCATTCTGGCTGTGGGATAAACTGAAATCAGCTTTTATTTGAGCATGATGTCCTTTTTCAACTATCTGTATGTTTGCCCACTGCCATATCTGGATCATTTCCAGAATCCAGATTTCTGCTCCCTCTATCTGTGCTGAAATAACTATCCAAGTATTAATCATTGCTCTCACTACTGCTTTCCAATCTTTTTTAAACAACCTTACCACTGCCCTCTATAATTTCAATACACCTTGGTTCCATCAAGACTATCAGTTATTCAAAACCCAAATAACAGCATTTTTGGGAGGCAACTCAAACATTCTTATTTTAATTTCAAAACTAGTAATTAATTTGTTTGACCCTTAGGATCGACTTTTCTTTATATTTCAGTGTACATATTGCTGCTGACTTGTGCCTTCTTCACAATACTCTGTGTCAGCTTCATAAAAGTAGACAAATTTCAGTTGTGCTTTTTATCTTACTTGAAACTATGACATTTCTCTTTTTCCACTTTCTTTTTCACAATCCCCAAGTCAATGCAAACCAAAACGATGCCATTTGTCAGCTACCACATGCAGAAAGCATCAAAAACCAGTCATGCTTTGTACATTTCAGGGAATGTCCCTTCACTAAATATTCAAACCCAAAATCCACTCTTACCTGAAAGCATCATAGTCCATCATGTTGGTATGTTCAGGGTCATTGGTAGCAAATGTCTTTCTGATTTCCTTGGAATGAGATTCCATCTTGTCCTTCAGTTTCATGAGGAGGACACCGATATCAGCCACAGGGAACTTCAGAGGGGAAAGCAACACACGCATTACAAAGACCTGAAGGATGGGATGCCACCCAGAGAGACCTGGCCAAGCTCCAGTTATGGGCCCATGGGGATCTCAGGAGGTTTAACAAGACCAAGTGCAAAGTGCACCTGGGCTGGGGCAACCCCTTGTGCCAGCCCAGGCTGGGGGATGAGCAGAAGGAGAACAGTGCTGGGGAGAAGGACTTGAGAGTGCTGGTGGGTGAGAGGTTGGATGTGACCCAGCAATGCACACTTTTCGAGTGAGTCCAGAAGAGACCACCAAGATGACAACAGGAAACAGGACACAGAAACTGTGTCTCACCCACAACTGTGTTTAAGTGTGTCTACAGCTTTGTATCAGTCCAAAGGGATCTAGAAAAGAGTATTTAAAGTCCAGTACGAAGCACCTCTCGTATGAGGAAAGGTTGAAAGAATTGGCATTGTTCAGGCTGGAAAAGAGAAGACTTCAGGGTGACCTATGTGGTCTACAAGTACCTGAAGGGTGCCTACAAGATAAAGAAAGACTTTTTACAAGGGCATGGACTGACAGGACAAGCAGGAATGACTTCAAACTGACAGGGAGTAGGTTTAGATTAGATATTAGGAGGAAGTTCTGTGCTGTGAAGGGGGTGAGGCACTGGCACAGCTTCCCCAGAAAGGTTATGGATGCCCATCCCTGGAAGTATTTCTGGCCAGGTTGGATTGAGCTCTGAGCAACCTGGTCTAGTGGAAGGTGTTCCTGTTCATGGCTGGGGGGTGGAATGAGATGATCTTTAAGGTCCCTTCCAACTGAAGCCATCTCAAGCCATTCTGTGATAAGCACTCTGCAACCAACCATGCATGTCATCAAGATGTAGGGCAATACTGAACTGCTGAGTCTTATTTGTTTCTTCTTTTTCTCACTTCAAATGCATAAATCAGCACTGTGTTAAGTTTGGAGGAAAATTTGCTGCTGGAAAAAAACAAAAACTGCTTTCTACCAAGAATATAAAGAATTTAAAAAAAAAAAATCAGATCATGCATTCTCAGAAACTTTCTCCCAACTACATAAAAGGACATCCACTTTAGCTTCAAACATTGCATTGTTAAAGTTGAAGTAGAAACATTTAAAGTACAGTACTAATAACTTGCTCTTCCTTTTATGTTGGTGCATATCACTGAATTCTCAGGTAATAAATCTTGCCCAAGTTAGTCTTTCCACCATTGGCTCCAGTGAAATATTCCAACAGATAGTCTCATTTATATGGGACTACATTGTCTTACACACTCAGAATTAGCAGACTGGAAATTTTTTAGGAACCAATTTTTCCTGTTGTGTATAAGAATGCTTAAATGTTAATTTCTTCCTAAATAGGCCAATAAAATAAATTTGAACTCAAATTAAACAGAACTAGAGCACCAAGGCTTTTACTCCATATCCAGATTGTTGTGTTAGTGGTCTACCAAAGATTTATTTGCCATATTCATTTTTAACATTAAATATATAAGTAATTAGTCATTAAATTGGTGTTAAGTTCAAGTATGATTATCTGAGATGTCCTTACAACAGGCACACTCAATTTAAAATGTGCAATGAACTGTCCGAAAATAGTTTTCTCACATTTATTCCAGCAAGCAATGTTGTTTTTATTAGCAATTATTTGAAATTTGGTATGACTGGTATTAAGAAACAGGACACAGAAACTGTGCCTCACCCACAACCACACTGCAGTGTGTCTACAGCTTTGTATCAGTCCAAAGGGATCTAGAAAAGAGTATTTAAAGTCCAGTACAAACTGATCCAAGTTGAGTCAAAACATGAGTGGTTGCAAATTTCTCTCAAATTTAAAGACAATTTCTGTCTATGCCCAAACTCCAGGTGCAGCCCTGGCAGGCAGGGCAGTGGTGTGGAGCAGCTGGACCAGCCATCCAAGAGTTTTAGGAGAGCAGCTTTTCCAGTCCCCTCCCCAGGATGTGGCTGCTTGAGCCGTAAGGACACAGCTTTTTGCTGACAAAGCAAGGAATAGGCATCAAGAAAAGAGTGAGCAGAAGAGGAATCAATGAGCAGTTTTTAAACCATTGTATTTCTGTCCTCCCCACATTATCAAAACAACTGTTTTTACATCTTTTTCTCTAACCTACATATTCTAAACACCTACACAGACATTGAATAGTCATCCCAGTGGCAAACTTTACCCACTTTCCCTCTTCTGATGCACTTGCTGACACATCACCATCCGGTCACTCTCTAGTTTTGCTTGATTGTCTTCAATGGAATTAAAATCCACTTCCATGTTGCAACAGACAGCAAAGTTAGAACAACAGACTGCTTCAGACACTGAATTCCCTTCCAGGGAGGCACAGAGATGTCTTGTTTGAAGCAGTCCTTCCCAAATTTGGATACTACCAGAGGGACTGTACACAATGCACATGTTCTGTTTTGCAAGCAAGTCTACACTTTCTAAATAAATACTTTTCCCCCCCAAATTGAAATTAAAAGTGCTGAAAAGTTTAGAGTTAGATCCTTAGAGTTACTTTCAATAGAGGTGGTAATCCAAATGGTAAGACTCAGTGGTTTTTCCCTCCTTATAATTTAAAACAGTTTAACAGGTTCAATTTTAAAACGGAAAATTAAAACTTTCCAAATATCTAATATGGTGCCAAACAAATTTTCGATAGCCATCTGCACTTTACCAATCAAAATGTCACCTGAATCACCATATGCCTATAGAACTGTGGTCAAAATGGCAATTTCCAGAAGAAAAACACTCCATATGGGTTTCTTTCACCAGAAAGTTTTCTTTCAGAAAACATACTGATGTGTCCTGGTGAAAGAAAATCTCTCTCTCCAGAAGGAAAATTATTTATTTACAAATTTTAGAAACAACAGAAGAACAGTCATATTCAAATTGTTTCTCTTTCTTTAAACTATCCTCCAGCTCTTCTCTAATAACTGCTGAAATTGTTGTGATTTGGGTATGTGATCCCCTAATGAACTGAGGAAAACAAGGTGTGTCCTTATTTCTACTAGGAGGAGAAACAGTCCAGCACTAAGGAAACATAATGTATAGAACTTTCCATTTTACTGCTGAGAGCATTTAGCAGTCTTAGCATTTTATATCCACAGGCACCTTGTAGATCTTCCTCATTATTTCAGGGAAGGCAGGTGGTGCTGATGTGCTAATCCACATTCATTCACAAAGAAATTGCACTATTCTGATAAAGTATACACCAGCTGAAGCACCCCAGATCTCAATTTATTGTTGCTCTCCCCTCTGAAGTTAACATCAAAGTCATATGCCTGAATTCCTGACTGTGATAAGAATTTCTGATATTACCAGTTTGGGCAGAAAAATGCATATGACCTCAAAAAACCAAATCAAGAAATAAAACACCCTCATCAGTAAGATTAAATGGGTTGTGCTCACATCTTGAATGCTGTGCACTGTTCCAAGTCTCCACATCTCACAGTTACCTTGCAAAGGCAGACTAAAAAGGGTGAGATTCTAAACTGGACGGGGTTAGGCTGAGGGGGAAGAATGTCTTAGATTTACAAAATTATGAAGGTGGTGCATAAGGGGAATGAGGATCTTTACCACACACCAGAACACTAGAATTGGAATAGAAATTAATGGGAGGTTGGTTTAAAAAAGATAAAAGAAACTTCTTTTATCAGATATTTGTTTTTCATAACAGGCAGTGATCTTTTCAACTTGTTGCCACAGAAAGTTGTGGAAGCTGACAGTATCTGTAGGTTCAACAGGGGTTACATTAACCCAGGGACAAGAAGTCCATAAACAGTTTCAAGAAGGAATAGGCAGGGATATTCCTTCTAACACTCCCTAATGCACTACAAGTGGATTCTCAGAAAGAACTGGGGAAGAGACAGTAAAGACTGGCCAGACTTGCATGCACTCCTCAGCTGGCATCTCCTAAAACCATTGCTAGGCAGAGAGCACTGGGCTGTGAACTCTGGATGAGGAAACTGGGTACAATTAATTCTGAAAAATATATAGCTAAACCACAGTCCTTCAAGATAATACAAAGCAACAAGAGCCTGCTTCACCTCATTTGCATTCTTCTCCATGTAGTTGAACGTGTACTCATCAGCATCCACCAAAAGAAAGCTGTGACCATGGAAACAAACTCTGGCTCCAACAAACAGATCATGAGCCTTGTAGTATTCAGATGGCTCACTCTTAAAGAGTTCCTGCCCAGGCTTCTTAATGCGACCTCTTTCCAAGAACCTCCCACCAGCTATCCCTGTGGGAATAGAATTAACAATAATTAATTGTGGCTTTACTTAGGAAAAACAAACAAAAAATCACACACATGAAAAACCCCAAACCACCAACCAAAAGACACCCCAAAACAGACAATTTGTATTTAAATACCAGGTTTTGTGTTTCAGTTCCTTGTCTCATAACACTCACTCTCTTCCTCTCCCTCTGCTTGCTAAAAGAACTGTCTCTGCCAGTGTCCACAACAACAGTTATATTGTGCATATTGTGACATGTCTCATTTGAATGTCTGCCAAACACCTTCCCTGGTTTTGTTTTCTTTAAACTGGGACAGAAATGTGCCTCTCCAAATCTTTCCCATAACCCTGGTGACAGCCTTGGGACTGACCCTTGAGAAACACAAGAAGCAAGAAGTGAGATGCAGAAAATTCTCCCTAAACATTTAAAAGCAAGAAAAAGAAAAAAAAATAACACGCAACCTAAGAGAGCATTGTCCTACGAAGATTGTGGATTCTAACTTCTTTTTAAGGGCTTTTGAATTATTTTAAAATGTCGGAATGACAAGATGTTGTCTTCCACACATTATTCTGCCAATGCAATTTCATTGTGATCTGCTCTTTCCTTTGTGAGGTGCATATGTCACATGATTTCACATTATAATGATTTTATTTGTACCACTAGAAACTGCATGTGGTTCTCAAGGGTAGGGAAGATACTAAAAGGAACATTTCACTTTCCAGTCTTCTGGTGCACCACAAGATTGCACTGCTCATACCAAGAAAAGCTTCTGTCACATGTTTGGTTTCATCAGGGTATGTGCCCCACAACAACTCTGGAGTTTGTTTCCTGTTGATATTTGAGCTTTCAAGCCAGAAGCACGCTTTAATAGCATGTAATGATACCTTAGTATCAGGTAGTGATTCAAGTCCAATAAAAGGCTGATAAACAGTATAATAAAATGCCTCTTACAGCCAAAATTACAAATTAACGTGAAACCCAAACTAATTATTAAACCAGAGTTCACAGCAGATGTCTGTCTTAATCGTTTTATTAGCACCACAAAAGAAAAAGATAAAAAAAATACACTATGGTAGTGGTAGCTCTAGCTTGAATCAAAACATTCAAATCACTGATGAGACTCTAAGCTTAACACATTCATTTTCATTCACCTATTAAAACAAATATGAAATGATAAGTTATATAATCCTGGCAATTGTTTTTAATATTTAATACATCTCTATAAGATTAGAATTTCACTTTCTCCTCTATTTCCTTGCAATTGTGCACTTATATTGGAAACTTCTCTTATCCTTCTGTCCCATCATTGCTTATTAAATGTTACATGTAGGTTCATTACACATGGTATAAAGAAAAATGACTGAAAATATCTCATTAAGTTAGAGATTTTACACTGAAACTTGATAAGCAGTTTTGATGGAAATCTACAAGAGCCAGGCTCAAAGCACAAAATAAACACCACAATGTAAGTCCCTCTTCCATTAAGATCAGATCAGAGTTTGCAGGTGTTTGTACAGCTGTTGGCTGGGTCTTACATTGGGTGAAAAAGGGGTTGTGATCTTCTGCATGGGAAGCCAAAGTTCTCCTGCTTTGACCCCCACCTCAAGAAGTGTTTCAAGATGTCCAGCCCTGTGAATTTCCTAGCGTTCCACAGTGTTTCTGAGAGTGTGGAGTACTTCTCTGCAACCTTCAGGTTGCCGAACTGAGGAAACTATGAGCAACTTAATACTTCCATTTTAGGATTGGGATCTGAAACCTGACTTGCCAATTTGTACCAGTTCATGTAAATAAAAAGGCAAAAATAGCCCTTTGAATCTGTACACGAAAGGGATGTTATTTTGCACGCCTTACTCCTTTTCCTTCACCACTGTTATATGAGCTCTGCAAAGCCTTCTCATTCTTAGCATCGAAGAAACTCATCCACTTTTCCTTCAGATATGACTAAAATAAGGGAGGGGTAGTGAGAGAAGAGAAAGGAAGAAGAAAGAAAAGAAGCAAGGAGGGAACAAGACACTTCTGCAGTCACAGGCCTCTTTCCAACTGCTGCTCTACCTTCTCTACTCCATCCCAACTCCTCATCCTGTCTCTTCAATGCTGTTCTCTCTAAACTCTCCATTCGCCAATTCTTCCATTTTACCTTTCTACCACCTCTGAAAATCAGCTACTCCATCCACTTTAACATCCCAGGGAAGTTAAAAACCCACTTACAGACACTATCACATGTGTCTTGAAGCATTTTTTCCTACTACTATGCAAACTTGCCCATTTTTTGCTTCACATTGTATTTGACCAGCAATGTTCAACAGGCTCCCAGGTGAAATCCCAGCATATATTCTCATTCCAAAACAGAAGGAAAGAAGACAGGCAGCAACCTCTGGCCTGGCAAATCTGCACTGCACAGTGTGGGGCCCTGGCTCTGCTCTGGGATGGATCTGGGCTCTCAGGACACAGCAACTATTTTCATGTGTTCAAACTGCCTGGAGGTATGTGGAGGCTGTGCTGCAGTCCCAGACAGTGGGGGCTTACAGCACAAAACTGAGGGTAGGTATTGCACCCCTGGGTGTGGCAGAAGGATTTTTCAGTCTGAAAAACCTCCCAGGATAGTGTTAGATCATGATAATGGTGGGCCAAGCCAAACCTGCAGCCTTGTCCTTACTGAAGGACCTCCAGGAGGGACACTGGGTTTTCTGGGGCCTTGTCTAGCTGGAATGGTGCAAAAGAGAACCAGGAATGACCAAACAGGCAATATATATGATTGAGGTCCAAGATTCAAACCATTCCCTGGACTTCTTTAATTTAACACTGCAGGTGTACCTTTAGCATGCTTTATGTCTCCAGACACAAAGAATGCCAAACATGTCACTCACTGGTGGATAACTGAGCTGCTCTGGAGCCTCACAATAGCATCCCATGATATATAGATAAGTGAAGGTGTATTTAGCTTCAACAAGAGAAGTTGCATAAATTACAGTCAACTGGATAGCAGGAAATAAGTAAAATAATGATGACAGGACACTGCTGCCATAAGGAGTGGTAAATCTTGATGTTGTAGTAACACAGGACCAACTGGGAATGCTCACTGAAGCCTCAAGCAGCTACTCTACACATTTTCTAAACACTTCTCAGAGAATTGCTTCTAATTTAGTTGGGGGTGAAGTTCCTACTTATACATTTACAATATAGTTGGATATAAGCAGAGATACCCTCAGGAATTCTTTGTATTAGAAAGGCTCAGATCTTCCAAAAAACCCTACTCATGTGCAGGGCACTCAAAATTACTTAGTAGGGCCACTGGTACACAAAGTGTCCTCCAGGAATATAGAAGGCTCTAGATATTCATCACGTCTTCATTTTTTACAGATGTGATGTTCATTCATAGGTCTGAGAAGTATTCACATCAGAAATAATTTTCAGTAAGGGCTGAAGTGTAGGGTCACAAGAGTACTCAGTCCTTAACTGCAAGCTGCATGACTGGACCTCAGAAAGTCGACTGCTGCCACCAGAGCCTGAAGCAAAGGGGAGGAGGGAACAGTCCTCCCTGGGACAGTCCTTGCTGTGGCAGTGAGAACAAGTCAGTGCTGAGCACCCTGAAGTGCTCTCCATTGCAAGGGGTACCTGAAGTACCACACAGGTGCTCTGTGCCAAGAAGCTGATACAGGGCAATTTGAGCAGCATCTAAATAGCTATTCATGAGGTTCCACAAAAGCCTAACATAGTAACGAAGGAAACTTCCTATCTCTCTTTTCCCCTTGTCTTGGAATGCGGTTTCCTGATTTTTTTTCTCTCTATGGGTTTATGAAAAGACAACAATAGTGTTTAGCCGCATGCTGAGAGGTGCCAGAGCTCTTCTGGATGTCAACTCTCTGACACTGCTGCTGCACAAGTTTTGTGAGTTCATCAGAAATACACTGATCTCTCCAAAGCTGAGTTACAGAATGATTTCCTGACATCCTTCCCAGTCCTGTGTCCTTCCATCCGTGCACAAGACATTTCAAGGAAACAAAAAGATGCTTGAAAATCCCCAAACCCTTCATATCCTCAGTTGGAGGCAGTCTACCACAGATAACAGTGGTCAAAAGAATATAACCATGACAACTTTTGGCAACCATGGTCCAGCAACAGGATAAATGCGATCAAGCAACTGAGAAGTAACAAAGCATTTGTCACTTAAACACTGGCAGTCTGGCTCTCGGAATTCAGTTCAGTATTATATAAACACACACATACAGACTCTAGCATGGGGCAATCTTCACTCTTTACATGCTCAACACTCCATGATTAATGATGGAGTATGTTAAAAAGCATCACAGCTGTTCAGGTCTCATGAGCTGCTTCTATACAATGGATGCTGTATAGGTTTCATAACATGATTTTGCAAAACAAAAGATTTAATCTTTCATTCATTGTGTCTTACATTTCCTGTCTCCATTTATCATCAGTTACAATACAATTCCTGTGCGTTATGCACAACAAAAGCAAGAGTTTAAAGGCCATCTTTTCAAATTAAAATGTAATAAAAGTTCTAATGCATTAAACTTGAAGTTCCCAAAGGATATTGTGAGGTCATGCAATGAACATCACAATTCTGAGTGAGGAAGACCATGAACTACTATGACATACAGCTATGCAAGGTAACACAGCAGACCTGCTGATGTCATTCCCATCGCATTTAAAAACCCACATCCCCGTTCCTGCTGGTGCTGAGCCTGACCACAACGCTTTCTGGAAACTCTAACCTAATGAGCAGGGAAACTGACACTGACTGGAGAGATGACCACACCTCACCTGAGTTCCGCTCTGTATATTCAAAAACTGAAATGGTGTCATCACTCAGGAAGTAGGAAATGATGAATTTCCGATCCTTGTCAATGGGACTATCCGTGATGAATTTTGCAGCGAAGCGCAGCGTGTTACTTTCCATGCCATATCTGCAAAGGAAGGGGTAAGAAATCAAAAACAGAGCATGAGAAGAGTTTTCACCCCTAAGAGATGCCTTCTCCTGAGTTTCGTAACATACATTAATTGTGTTATTCCTGGACCAAGAAGGGAAATGGCATAAGATTCACTACTTCGTCAAAAAACATTTTCAGCTTAAATTAACAGAACCAGCTGGAGTCAGCCAGATAGAAAGGAATAATTTTCAGGGGAAAATTATTTCTCTGCCACAAATCTGGAATGAATTCGTATTTAGGTTCAGATGCAAATTAAGCTCCAAGTTTCTTTCCAGAAAATTTTTAAAGGAAGAACTCATCTAGGTATGTGTATTTACAAATTAAACTATGAATAGCAATTCATACTAGGATTATCTTCACAAATTCAGGTCCACCAGATGATCTTACTAGTTGGATATTTGTACCTCTATATGTACTATGAATACCTTCCTAAGCCTTTTTCTAACAGTTTTCTTCTTTTACAAGAGGTTCTTTAGCACAAGACTTGGCTCTTTTGGTTAGGCTTCAACAACTCCTACCTGACAAACCATTTCCTAATGAAAAGTAAAGGGTTACAGCTTTAAAAGAGCAACAGTAAACTGCATGAAATTCAGCAGATAAGAAAAAGTAAGTATGAGAAAGTCAAACACAAAACCAAATCTGTGCTGGACTGCTGGATTGCATGAAACTCCTGACTAATGCCTGGACTGAGACTTCCATCAAACTGCCACTGAGGACAGTAGAGGAAATGAGGTAGGGGATATGAAAATCAGAATATTTGCCTTCTCCAAAGGGAAATTTTGCAGTTTGCAGAAAATTGAAGCACCATGTCACTAACCCAGTCCTCAAGCACCTGTCTCTTATAAGTCTGATAAGCTGTGTATTTTGCTGAAAATAATTACATCCCTACATATAATTTATCTTTTTCACAAAAATACATGATTTAAAAAGTTGAAATCATTTTTAATGCAAAATACCTGTGTTTTTCCAGGAATTTCCTGAAATCTTTGTGGGGAGCCTTGAGAAGCAGGCTCATACAGGAACACAGAGAATCTTCTTCAGAACCAAATCCAGTATAAGGAGGAAGAATTTTTTCTGGTTCTGGAAGTGGTGGAGCTTTGTATTGAACTGGGGTGAAATCCTCTACAACAAAGACAGCAAGATTTATTTATTACTGCTGTGATGAAGCCATTCTACTAAGAATTTAAACTTCAAATAGGAATACTTATTAGGCTACTTGTATAACAGAGCACTGATCAAAGTCAAACCAGGATCCCTCCTACTGTAACAGGGCAGAAAAAGACTCCATAGAGCCAACACCAAAATTATTGTTTCTTCAAGGATTTCAGGATTTCATCCATAATCTTAAAATGTTTGAAAAATATCATTAAGATACACAGGCAAAAGGAAAGATAAATACAGTTTCAAAATGGGATAAAATGCTAAATTAAAAATTCTAAATTAATTTTTCAGTTTTATCCTTTGAGACAACATGATTAAGTAAATAATTGGCTTATGAGTTTCCTGCCCTGTGCTTTTGGCTAGAGGAAAATAAATACATAAATAAACAAAATTCTATTCATATTTAAAACATACATATATAAGTAATGTCTGGTACACTGAAGCCAATAGCTTCAGTGCACATCTTATTATATCCAGAGTTTTGGAACTTTTGTTTTCCCTCATTTTCCCCAATCTCAAGTCTGGCCTTGCAGTGATCAATGACAATCCCAGATATACAGCAGGAGCTCTCCTGGCTCAGCACAGGCACGTCTGGTCAGCGACCTTCACTCAATTCCCACAGAGGTTGCTCCTAAAAGCTCTGCTTTCCTGACCCTTCTTGCTCCTCTCTTGGTGATAATCTTGCTGTACTATTTGGCCCTTGTTGCACCCCTGCAGTGCCCTGAACAGCAGCACAATCCGCTGCTTACCTGAGGTTAGTGAAAAGTGGAAAAGGTAAGAGGGGAAAAAAAAGCAACTTGTATATGGGAAAAGGTAAATGGGCAGACCTGAGGCAAATGAGGACATCAGCCATAGGAACACAGGGTAATTGAGGTTGGATGGGACCTCGGGAGGTCTCTAGTGAGGTCTCCTGCTCAGCACAAGGTCAACCCCAGGTCAGGCCAGGCTGCCCAGGGGTGTGTCCAGTTGGGGCTCAACACCTCCTAGGGCAGAGCCCGCGTATCCTGCCCCAGAGAACAAAGCTTTTCCTGATATCCGACTCTGACACTCTTGTTTCCACTCTTGCCTGTTGTCTGGTGCCTCCTGCCATGTACCCCTGAGAAGGGCCAGGCTGCCTGGGCTCCCCACCTCCTCAATGGGTGGGCACAAGTGGCCACTCGGGGCCCTTCCCAGGCTGAGCAAACCCTGCTCCCCAAGTGTTCCTCAGCCCTGACTGCCCTGGGGCCCTCCCCTGAATTCAGCCTTGGCTGGTCCATGTCTTTCCTGGCCTAGCAGACCCAAAATGGGACATAGGACCCTTTTTAGGACTCCCAGGAGAAAGACAAACACGTGAGGCAAACTGGAAGAAGGATCACAAACCACAGGCCAGGTGGCAAAGAGTGATATAAGTAACCAGTGTTCAAAAGTGTAACCACGAAATAAAGGCTTTTCTTCTTTAAAACTTAACTTTTCTATCCAGAACTGATGAGAGATGGATAACCTAAGCTTGTAGTATGGGTTTTGGTGCTGTTAGAGGGGGATGACAAAACTCCTATCACTTGGAACACTGAACTGGTTTGTGATTAAAATGTTTTAAATATGGCTATATGAGAAGTTCAAAGCACAACACTCTTAAAATTTGACTTGCCTAGCAGCAGTGTGACTTGAAAAATAAAGCAAGCATTCAGATGTCAGAGTTTTTCTTTAACTTGAAAACACAATGAGATCTCCTTTGGCCTTTACCTCTTAGAAGAACATGGTTTAACTCAAAAAGCTGGTACTTTCACCAGAGTCAGTCAAAAAGGGGTTTTACAAAACCAGGCTAACATTTTCCATCATAAAAAATACATGCATCTTTTCTGTGATTCAGAAGCAAAAAGACAAAGCCCATGTGCAAAAGAAAGTCCACTCAGAAATTTTCAAATCCATTTTCACCACTTGTACGTGTGGGTGTAAACACACCCCAAAATCATAGAATCATAGAATGGTTTGGGTTGGAAGAGACCTTAAGGATCATCTAGTTTGGACTCCCCTGGCATGGGCAGGGACACCTTCCATTAGACCAGTCTGGTCAGAGCCCCATCCAACCTGGCCTTGGACACTTCAAGGGATGGGGCAGCCACAGCTTCTATAGGCAACCTGCATCAGTGTCTCACCACCCTCATGGCAAAGAACTTCCTCTTAATAACTAATAACTTAATAACTAACCTAAACCTACTCTCTTCTAGTTTGAAGTCATTCCCCTTTCGGGTCATTACATGCTGTTGGAAATAGACTCTCCCCATCTTCCTTGCAGGCTCCTTTCAGGTACTGGAAGGCCAGAATTAAGTCATCCTGAACACTTCTCTTTTCCAGGCTGAACAAACCCAGTTCTCTCAGCCTTTCCTCACAGGAGAGGTGACTTGCTCCAACATCTCCACGTCCATCCTGTGCTGGAGACCCCAGAGCTGGATGCAGCACTGCAGGTGGGGTCCACCTGAGCAGATCAGAGGGGCAGAATCACCTCCCTTGACCTGCTGGCCACACTGCTTTTGATGCAGCCCAGGACATGGCTGATTTCTGGGCTGCAGGTTGGGTCATGTCCAGCCTCCCACCCATCGGTAATCCCAAGTCCTTCTCATCAGGGCTGTTGGACTTGATGAACCTCAGCAGCCCTTTCCAACCTAAATGGTTCTATGATTATCTAACATTGGTCATTTAGGGGAAGAGTTATTATGAATGCGTAATGCCATCCAAAAATATAAACCTCAAGGACAAGTTCCAATCTCCCAAAGCTTAAAAAGGTCCTCAAATGTGACAGTGAGTGCCCTGGATTGATACTGGGCATTGTTCTGACACAGCTGCAGCACCTTGCATTTGATCTCATTAAATCTTATTAATCACATGAGATTCCCATTAAACTTTACGAGATTCCCTACTTTCTAAATACTCCTTGCTACCAAAACGCCACACTTTCACAGCACCACAGCAAGCGACACAGGTAAAACTCTTGATACCCTACACAAAGAGCCCGTAAAGCGGCACGGACGGAGGCAGAGAGCGGAGGGCGATGCCCACGGGCGTTTCCATTCCAGGGGATTCCCATTCCCGGTCCGGCAGGAGCGGCTCCCGCGCTCCCGCAGCGCCCCCTCGTGGCGGCGCCGCGGGACGCGCCGAGCGCCGCTCATCACGCCGAGCGCTAATTGCTTAATTACTCAAACGTGTCGCAGTGCCTTTCGCCATCCGAGCCCTTCCTGCTTGCTCGGCTGCCAGAAGCGCTCAGGGACCCGCGGGCGCGGAGGAGGGGATGCTCCTGCGTTCACACGGCGCTCGCAGTGCCTGCACATCCGCACTCGCGCATAAGGCATTCATTACGAAAGGCTAAACCATTTCCCGTTGTATACACTTTAGCACACGTGGATGAAAATTAGATTTGTAAACTAGAAGGCAACTATAAATTAAGAGGAATAGCGGGTCACCGCCGGAGGGTATGGTAAATCCCTCACAACAAAAGCGTGCAGTAAATGAAGTCCAAAGAGAAGTTAAGCATTTTGGTTCCCATTGCATCCATGAAGTAAAATGAGTTGGCTTCATTCATAGACACATTACTTTGGAAAAGACCACTGAGATCATCGAGTCCAACCATTAACCCAGCACCGTCAGCTCCACCACTTAACCATGTCCCTGAATGCCACGCCTACATGATTTTGGAACACTTCCAGAGATGGTGACTCCACCACTCCCTTGGGCAACTTCTTCCAGTGTTTGAGAATCCTTTCAGTCAAGAAGCTTTTCCCAGTGTCCAACATAAACCACCCCTGGTGCAACTTGAGGCTGTTTCACCTTGTCCTGTCACTTGCTGTCTGGGAGAAGAGACCAAACCCCACCTGTCTAAATTCACTAAGGAGAACAGTGCAAACATCCAGCCTAGTGCCACCTATATTTCTCAGGAGTTTAGAGGATTATGTATTCAGATTCTCTCCTGTGAGTGAGGAAATTCAGAAAGAAATTGCCATGGAGAAATATAGTTTACAAAACTGGTCAAAAACTCATTTCTGCAACTTGTGAACAGCCAGCTACCCGAGCTCAAAACTCAGTGCATCTTTGCTCTGCCACACAGCATTAGGGCAGAATCAGACAGGCACTTGTACATAAAATGCACTCCTCTCATGGTGATCAGCAGTGCTTAAGAAAACTACCTCTGTCCAGTCTGGAAAAGCAATCAATGCTCTCTCCTCCCAGGTTGCAATGTTTTTGTTGTGAATTTACAGTGCATAGAGAGTATATTGAAAGCCCAGGACTACAAATTTCTACGTCCAGAAGGAATAGCACAGGTATTTTTCCCATGGATAACAGTGAATTTCCCATTACTGCAGTAACTAAGGGGTTATTTCACCTCATATATCAAACATGTATCACATATTTGTAGCTTTCTCACAATATCAAAACCTGAGTGAGATTTGAAAACGCACTGGGAACTGCAAGAAACAAAACAGCTTCAGCCACATCTTTAGCATATAAACAATGTGAAGATAGCAAAGTCTTCTTAGTAAAGAAAACTAAATTCCTCAAGAAGAATTTGTTGTCAGAGAGGCAGCATTAAACCAGCTCAAACTAGCTTGCCAGCTTTCAGTTTCAATATACACTGTAAGATTTTGGTATACATTTCAAGATTACCTTCTGCCCTCATCAAAGAACTGTAGGAAAAACCCCATGTGCTAGATAAGGCCGTATTTCAAGGAAGAGTCAAGTGCTACATACTTTGGATTAGAGTGATAATCATATTGAATATCAGTATATAGCAAGCAAGCAAGAGATTCTGCTTTCAGAGGAAGAGGATAGACACCTCTGAGCATTACAGGCAAGAACAGGAGAGAGAAATCCCACTGGATTTGGACAATATAAGAGGTGATGATAATGTGGAGGGATGGTATTGTTAACATGATGTTCTCTATACATAACATGTATAACAAACAGTTGAGACCTGTTTTTATTGAAAGTCTTGTTTCATAGCTGAGGCAAGAAGTAAAATAAGAAGGTAATAAAACCATCTTCACCACTTTTACATGCAGGATTAAAGAAAATTTATAGCTGGCAGAACTGTTCATGCAGCTGAAACAGTGCAGTGCTTATCCTGATTCAAAGGGAATCTCCATTTATAGAGTCTTACTTCATGATTATTATAGTTACCTCAGAGGGAAAAAAAAGGCATTTGAAGGTGCACAAGTATATTAAGAAGCTGCTGCTCAGTCTCAACCACGTGTAGAGGAGGGGTTGGACAGCAGAGCCGCTGACCTCTGACGAGTCTGGTGATAATTGGCAGCAGGCTTTAATGCCCCAGCTGAGGGGAAAGCAAAAAGTCAGCTGTTATCCAGCAGCAGCTGCCTGGCCACCAGCACACATGGAGTGTCCAGCCCATCACCCCACACTCTGCCCTGACCAGGCAGCAGGTCAGAGAGGAGCCTGAGAAATGAGGGGGTGGGAGGGTGAGGAGAGCTGGGATAGGAGAGGGATTGCAGGGTGCTGTGGAAAGGCAGAACTGACAGGCTTGGGAGGTGACGGGACAGAGAAGGAAGATCAGTGGGAAACCAGATTTTAGTGGTTTTCTTCCATCAGGAGTAATCTGTTATTTAGGAAAGAACACTATACTCAACTCTGTGCTAAGATACTTTATTAAGTGAGAAAGAAGAGTATCAATATCCCCATGCTGCACATCAGTCTAATTCCCATTTCAGCAGGGTGACCACAGCACCCAAACAGCTATAGAATATTTTTCTCCTCCTCTGAGGCTGCACTAACAAGTCTGGACAGGTAATATCACACTTTAATGCATTTTCCCTTGCGTTCATAGCACTTCCAAGTTACAGTGATTAGCTTCCTATTGAAGGGCATTGCTATGTTTATCAATGAAAAAACTCTGCTTTTCACAAACGTATTAAGAGTAAAATAGGCAAACCCCACTCTGGAGATACACAGGATGTCATAATCATGCTCTTCAAGAGGAATCTAAACTACTCTTAATTCTCCTAAAGGGCAAATTCCATGGGCAAGCCACTTATGCTGAAACTGGAGGCTCAAAAATTAATGTCAGCCTCTTTAATGGCTTTGGTAGAAGGGTATGAATTGAAGGGGAGTAATGTGAAAAATAACAAAATAGCTGGATTGATGCCACGAGGTGCTGAGTACTGTGCTTTGATGTAAGAACTAATTTATCCACTTGCTTAGTCTTACTCATGTAAATGGTCTCTCTGGACTCGAGCTGCAATTAAGTACGTTTCAGTGTTTAATTGGATTGGAGTGCAATGTTGAGCACTTTCTGGGACTCAGCCCACTGAGTGTACATTGCACGGCCACCAGACACAAACAAAATGTGTAACTCACCAAGAGTAAAAGGTGGACACTCACTTCTCTCTCAAAACCTGCTCCTAAGCTAAAACCTACTCTGATTCTATTCCTCGTCCCTTCTAGTTAAAAAATCATAGGTATAATTTTTTTTCATCCTGATGGGGAAAGCAAAGTGTGTGAATCTCTAATACAGTGCGTATTTTCTGTGAACAAGACAGGTTGTATCAAGATGGATGTATTTTCATGTTATCCAGAGTCTCTGCCATCCTTAAAGGTATGTGTAAAACACTTCCCGTTTCCCAAAGGTCTCAGCTAGAGCATCTCTTTGTGTTTTTTTGTGTCAAGGAGGCAGAGAAACTGGAGAGAGCACTAAGAAAAATTATCACAGATATAAAAGAATGGACTATGAAGACTGAAAGGTTTCCCATAGCAGCAAATGGCCGAGGAGGAGGGTAGGGTGGTAAGATGGTGTGTTGGAATACTGTTCAAATACAAATAGTGTTCAAAGTACAAAGTTGTTATTAGAAGAGGATACTGAGCAGTTGTTTTCCAGGTCCAACAAAGGTAAGACAAAAAAATTTACCCTCTCAGTTTACACAATCCAGCTTTATAGTAGCTATTAAGCAGCATTTCTAACTACAAGGTTTGTACAAGATAACTCAGGTGGCAAAGAAACCTCCTTTACTGGAGAATATTGATAAAAGGTCACACAAACATCTGTCAATGGCCATCTATGTATATGCACTATCCTGCCTCAGAACAATGGGAACAGATTAGATCACCTACAGTTCCAATTTTCTAGAATTCTGCACATCAGCAATTTCTAACTCCTCCTAACTTGCAAATGACCTAACTTTAACATCCAGGGACATAACCAGTAATTACTGAGCCAGCATTAGAGGAGGGGAAGAGCATTTGTTTAATGCTTGGTTGTACTGCTTGTTTGATGCAGGATAATCAGATGTATTTCATTTATTGCCTGCCCTGAGTAAGAAATCCCCATTCACAGTTCAAGGATATTTTGCTCAGACAGAGAGCAGCAGCAGCAGCCCTGGCTGAGGAAATACTCAAGGAAGAAGACCCTGTTTTGCATCTCTGGAGTTAGATTCCTATTATTGTAGATTCTTATAGGTAATATTACGGTTATTGAAAATGGCTTCCTCACACACTGCTTAGTATAAGAACAGGTTTATTTTGGGACAGACATGCAAAGGCATTACTAAAAAAGTCCTAATAAGACATGTTTCACTAATTAAAAAAATTAGTGTTTGAATGGCAGTGCTGCATCATGTAAGTCCCCCAATGCAGCAGACAGGCTCTGTCGCACACACTACACTCTATCTGATCACAAGTTAAGGCAGAAGAAATAGCCTACTCAGGTATTTTGTTTCACAATATCAGAATAATAGAATAGTACAATTCTTCCAACCATGTCTGAACAGTCAGATGCTTAATTCTATTTATTGGATGAATAAGGTGCCAGAAAACAACTAAGTCATTTTTGCAGGAAAATGTCCATGATGGAACCATTAGCAAGTCCGATAGAGGACATTCAAAACCAGATAAATAAAAACTGCTATTGTTATTCATTTCCAAAATGCTTTTCCTTTATGGACAGAGGTGCTAAATGTTTCCAGAATTTAGTGCTGAAACTTCAAAAAATACATACTCTAATGGTCCAGAATACACAAAGCTACATTGTAAAAACCAATAATGTGATTGACTGGTACTGTCATGTCAGAAAACCTTATTATGTGAGGATTCTGACATCCATACAAAATGAAACATATGGGGAAAAATTGAGCTCATTCTACTTACCTACTCCCTACATCCTCTTTATTATTTTCTGACTGCAAATACAGCTATTGGAATGGGGAGGGGGGGAAAGGAGAGAAGAAGAAATGGCAGTCTATCCATATGACTATTCTATCATTGTCATTTTAAAATAGAGGCAGTTAGGAAAAGAACATGTGCATTATGTGTTAGTTTTCAATGCAGTAACATATAAGAAAGCTCTTCTGGATCACCTGCAAAATTACTGCTTTGCTGCTAATGGCCTACAACAGATTGTTATTGCTAAAGGTTTTAATGAACATGTTTTGTCAGTAATAAAATTTGAAGACAGCCCTGTCAAACTCAGGAGTAAAAATGCTCATAAAGAAAGGATAATTATCACTACTTACCAATTCCGTACTTTTTCCTGTAATATTCTTTAGTGAATTCATTACAATCACAGATTACTATCTTCCTTCCCCAAACATTAATTATTGCCCCTATTTTCAAGTCACAGTCTTTGTAAAATTCCCGATGCACCGCTCCTGTCTGATAAAAGAGGGAACATTCATACAGGGGCTCCATAAATCTCAGAATCCCACAACCTCTCTTAAAATCCAGGTCATTTGATGCACATGATTTAGCACATAACTTTTGAAGTCCATCTGCAAGTATATTTCACCCCATATTAAGCCATTTCACTTTTACAAACGAGGGATTTACATGAAGTAAATCTTGGTAGTTTTCATTTGAACTGTTCTCCATTGGCAGCATGATTCTATAAATAACACTATCTCTTTGTTGTAGAGGGTAACAACCACAAAAATTACAAAAACTGCTATGAAGATATTCACCAGCTGGAGACATTTAACAGTATCTGACCTGCAGAGGGTCCCGAATGTACCAGCCTCTGTTTCTTCCTGACCTTCCCAACACATTGAGAAGAGTGTAATTGGTGATGGTGCCCGGCTGATACATCTCAGTGGGAGCATTCTGCAAGAGAAGAGACCAGCTCTTCAGAAACAGTTAACAGACAAAAAAGAGAACTCTGTCACCTTGGAATTAGCAGGCTTGTTACAAACTGTTATTGTAGTATTTTCCTGGGAGAATTTTTAGCAAGTTCTAAGCTAAGATTACACCACCAAACCCAAAAGCCAGTGTGTATGTCAAAAATTAGTTCGTATGCCAGAAACAGCATCCAAAGTCTCTTTTTTCTTGGAAGCAAACAGAAAGCAAAGGTCAGCACACCCGAAGTACCACATCATTGTCAACATGTGCTCTAAAGGCTATTATTTTGATTGGCAATAACCATAAAAACAGGCAAAGAACCATTCAGGGTTGGTCTGAACCTCTGCACAAACAGAGGAGATTCAGGTCAGCATGATTCTTTTGGCAAACCTGTTTGTTTATTTGTTTCTATTGTGAGTTTCAAAATTACAATAGTAATTTACCCCAGTAATATCAAACTTAATACACAAATACATTACTTTTTTTTTTTTTAATTATGAATTAACTGCTGATGTAGGGTAATCAAAAGAGTTATTTTGTCTTACCACCTTCCTTGGCACCCCAATTTTTGACTGACCTCCTGTGCTACCCTTCTCAAAATTTCAAGAGGAAGAAGCCAGCCCTTAAAATTGCAACATGCACTTCAGTGGTGGAAGGGGTCTGATAACAGAGTCACTGATAAATCAGCATCTCAGAACACAGGATGCACAAGGTGAGAAAAGTGTGGTATTTTGCTGTTAGATTTTTACTGTAAAATCTCATGCACATCTATGGCATCACAAATAGGTTATCAGTGTTAGAAGGAAAGGAGGAAAAGATTCCCAGTATTTTACTCCACTATTGGCTGATGTTTTTCTATCATGAGGATCTATCTGGAGTGATACAGAAGTGTATTCAGCTCATCAGTTTTACCATCATAACAGGTTACAGAGAACTCAAACCCTTTGAAGATTTTTCTGAGAGGAGTCTTTCTCACATAAGCATCTGATTAATGCCTGACCAATCTTATTGATTGATTCCTATTGAATTTAAGCAGCTTTGCTTAAGGTCCCAAATGCAAAAACTTAATTATAAGAAATCACACTAGATTTGCTACAAATAGGTATTATTATGGAATATTAAAACTGACTTTTCCAAAGGTTGTAAATATAAGTCATGGTTCAAATCTCAATTCACTCCCATTTTACATGAGCTTATGAATATTAACTTTCTGGACTTCCATTGTTGCAGAGCTTTATTAATAGATTTACCTTAATGCACTAATACAGGAGAAAGAAAATCATAGGACATCTCTGCCTTAGTTTAAACATGACAAGCCTAAAGCTATTTTTCCATCACTCACTAAGTTAGTATGTGAATACGTGTATAAAACCTAAATCATGCAATTACAATAAATACTCTGGAAACACTTTCTAAATATCATTACAATCCTAGTAGAGGCTTTTCAAAACTAGGCATTCAGTATTTCTTATTTAGTAGAAGAATTTGAATTACGCTGAAACTTTCATTCCTCACCTTTGGAAGCTTATCTCTTTTGAGGAAAAACGGAACTACATCCCGGCCTGAGTTTTCTGGTAAAATTTCTCTTATATCAATTGTATCATCAGCCAAATAATAACGAAGAATAAGTTCTCGTGGGCCATAACACAGGCTTTCGGGGTCATTCCAGGCACAGCTGAACCCTAAAACTTGGCCATCGTACTCCAGAAACTGTTTCAAAGTGTCAAAGCGCTCGTAAGGGTGCAGTGGATTTGTGCTTTCCAGAATCCGCTGAGAAGGGAGACATTAAGAGAAATATTTTTAATTATTTGCTCTGAAAAATGAGATAGCAACTGCAGGATACTAAGCTTAAAACACGGGTTTTTCGAATGACACCACCCAATTACAGTACATGAAACACCATTTATTTATGCCATTACCAAAGAAGTATTTGCAGGGTTTCTGTGCCCTCAGAAAACACATGAAAACAATTTTGAATTGTTTTTAGTCCTTGTTTTTCTTGCAATAGAGTACTTCAGATCAGTGAATTGTTAAATTATTTATAGTACAGCTCACATTTTCAACAAATTGCCCATGGTAATCAGATGACCACAACTCCAAACAGCATCACCCTTCCTGACTTACTTCCTTCAGAATTATTTCTTATACATAATGTGGCATAAAGAATTGATTCTTTCTTTTTTCCTTTGGTATTTTTTGTCTTGTAAGTGTAAAACATATTTTATTAGCTTTTGATTCATGTTCTGCAGTTGGCAGGTACTGGGGGTGTGTGTTCTCCTCTCCATACACTCCCACTGGTCTGAAAGGGAACAGCAAATCTCCAGCTAAAGTTACATTCCAGCTGATGTGACCTATGACAAGGTGCTGCCTCCAGTCATGACTGCTGCAAAACCAGTAGCCCTGCCTTAAACTGGATCCCAGTGTGATGAACCAGTCCAAGGACTGCATTTATATATTGTCAGTTCACATACATAAATGGTAAACAGGGTGTTCTTCCTGAGTCAAAATCCATGTCCAAAGGGCACTAAAAGGGGCAATACAACCTTTCCAATCTAAAAAAAAAATCTACAAAATTGCTTCCAAAGAATGGTGACAGATATTGATGGGACAATGTAAGCTGAACTGTTTGTAGCATTGAATCATAGAAGGAACCACAGAGTCACAGAAAGAACTGTTGACTGTGGCAGTTTATATCATAGTCTAAATTTTTATTTCTCCACTTGTACATCTTCAGGCCTTAGAAATCTGAGAGGGAGAAGGTCTATTCTTTCAAAGCATCAAATCTTACAATAAGGAGAGCGGAACCAAGTTTTGCCTGCCAATATCTCTGCTGATCTGCAGCACTCTTTCCATTTCAGCCATGTTTGCTACAACTCAGTTATTTACCTTTTAATTGTTCCCTTTGCTCCTTCATGAACCTTAAAGATGCAATGAGCAACCAAACACCACCTCAGAGCCAGGTCACATCATCACCTCTGGGATACCATCTCCAAAAACAGGGCAGGAATTTCTTCACAGAAAGGGTTGTTAAGCATTGTAGGGGCTGCCCAGGATGGTGGTGGAGTCACCATGCCTGGAGGTGTTCAAGGAACTGCTGGAAGTGGTACTTAGTGCTCTGATCTAGTTGACAAGGTGGTCATTGTTCAAAGGTTAGACTTGATGTTCTCAGAGGTTTTTTCCAACCTAAATGATTCTGTGAACTGTGAATCTAAGTAGTTCGCTGCACTTTACATCGGTGTAATTTTCTATTCCATCACATTCCTTACTTTCCTTCATACCTTCATTTTCTGACCACCTATTGGGAGTCGGTGCAAACCCATCTAATTTTGCTCAAACCAGTCCAGAGCAATCAAAAAAAAAATTACCTTCCACAAATTAGGCACAGGAAAGTGAGAGCACAAGGCAGCCAGAATTTGCTAGATAACTTCTCTGTAATTCCTCAACAACTGAGAACATGAAGACAGATTTTAGTAAGTTCTTATCTTCTGAGGCTCTTATTTCTCTAATCTTTTTCCCCTCTCCATCCTCTTTAGGCACAAATATGCACAATTCTTGACTGTTTTGCTTGTTTAAAAAATTGAATAAAATCCAAACAGGTTATGCAGTACCATGTATAATGTTAACACAGTCAGACAACATCAACCCAGCATGTGTTAATACTCACAGCTGTTACCTACAAAGCCTAAGTAAGGGAAAAGTAACCTGTGGACAGTTTGAGTCACCACAATGCAGAACCAGAAGGTGTATTACAAATGCTGCAAAAGGCTGGCAGCATGAATGAAGATAAACCAACATGCTGGCCTGACAGTGCCTCAGAGACAAGGAAATTGTCCTACACATCTCAGTTACAGTTACCTCACATTTTTGCTGCTGAGACCTGCAGCAGTTTGCTCAATAAGAGCATTAAGCTGAATACAACAGGCAGAGGAGTATTTGCTGTTTTCAGAGGACCAGGCTGGATCTGTCACAACAGGCTGTATATCACAGGCCAACTGTCCTAACAGAGCCAGGCCAAGTGCCATTTGCACTCATATTAGTCAAGAAAAACAGTAGTGAAAGAAACTGTCATTATTCCCTGCAGAAAACATCACTCCCACCACTATTCACAGGAAGAAAATAAAAGGATCCCAAACCATGCAAAGGGGACTCTACATAGATGTAGGAGCTGTGAGCGAGAGTTTTGAAGGAGGTATGTGTGTGTGTGTTCCCATATACTTATAAAAGAGGGAACTACATTCAAATAAAACCCACAGTCTTAAAACTGCAGAGCTCTGGTTCTGTAAGGCAGAAGAATTTGCTTTACACTTGTAAAGAGCTGTTAAAAACGTGTGGGATAGAGAAGAAAGATGACAAATGAATAGAACAAGGGAGCCTGCAGGAAGCCATAGGTGTGCTTGAACAACAATTCCAATTAGATCTTCCTTTAAATGCTTTAAAAGTGTTTATTATCATTAAATTAGCTCAAGCAAAGCTGTAAGAAGAACTTGTAATAGGTACACCTTTTTTTGCATTTTCATTTTAATACCGAAAGGTTTCTTTTATTTTTCCCAAATAATTTTGTTCTGTTTTAAAAGGTGTGAACACATCAGGAAAAAATCAGTTATATTCAATTATACAGTACAATGAGCCATTTACTGATATTTTGAAAAGCAAGTTTTGTCTTGGGATTTATTATGTTGCAATAGCTTCTTTCTATGTGTTTTTAAAGAAATAATTTATATAAGGCATATTAATAATATGAAGTTTTTACTACTGTCTCAGCTGACCTGTTGCCGCTCTTTGGTGTACGGGTCATCTGGACGAACTCCGGGAGGATTTACTCTGACTCCCATCTTCCTCAGGAAATGTTTTGTATACAGGTCACAGTCTACAATCTTAAATATTCGTGAATAAAAGTTTACTTCTATGTTGATATTGAAATGATGTATAGTATAAAACTGGTCTTCATGAGGAGGTGGGAGTGGAATCCGATGTCGACGAAGAATAGTTCCTGTGAAACGGGGGGAAAATTTATCAGTGATTTTAAATCCCTGATGGGAGGGAACGAAGAAGGTGGAGCCCAGACTCTTCTCTGTGTTTCCCACTAACTGGACAAGAGCCAATTAAAAGACACAAAATTCCATTTAAACACACAAACCCACTTATTTTTACAGTGAGGATGATCAAATACCAGAACAGGTTATCCAAAAAGGTTGCCAAGTCTCCATTCTTGAAGATACTTGAAACGCAACAGGACCTGGCGCTGGGCATCTGGCTCTAGCTGATTTCTGCTTGGAGCACTGGAGTGGGCTAAACAGTCATATGATATCCCTTCCAACCTCAACAATTTTGTGATAGTACAAATAGTTTAGAAATAACTTAAAAGAATTTTAGAATCAATTTACAAGCTACAGCCTTAGTCAGTTAAACCAGTTTGTAAGACATCAATTAAAGACAACTATGCAGCTGCATGGATGACCAGACACGATGTATTTCAGGTTTGCAAAGAACAGAAGATCAGCCTAGCTGAGACTGAATTCTTTTTTTCAACATTATGAGAGAATAAAAAGGACAATAGTCAATGTTTTGCCCAAATCAATATCTATTTGTGAATTGTGAATATATCAAAATATATTTGTGAAAACACTCTGCAGAAAATAGAAGATGGTCCAGTATTCAACGTCAGGCTCTTTGTTATGCTTAACCCAGACACCTCTCTTAACACCACCTTTACAACATGTACATACCCACTGGCTACGACCATTAAGGAACCACCAATGCATAATATTATAATAATTACTTGCCTCATAGGTTCCCAAAAACTTTGAAATTACAGGAATTCTAAAAGGTGTTGTGACTTAAATACAGTAAACATGCAAAAAATTACAAAACTAAAAATAGTTCCAATACCAACCTACTGCTACAATAATAGCTTATGAGACACAATTAGCTGTAAGGTCTATCTCATTATCACTCACTACAGAGCTGGATCTCTTTCCAGTGCCGTTTAGATATGCATCTGGTATGGTTTCCCACTGAGTCCTCTCTGATGCTTTTCTAGCACTGCTGTTTTATTTTGGAGGTGGGTGTTTGTGGAGGGGGGCTCGGGGAGAGAGGGAATAATGAGAGACAGAGCAGGAGGGAGAGAGATATCACCGTGTGCCTTTTTTGGGGGCTTGGAGGGCCTTATTCTTAAGTTAGTCCATGGAAATCTTTTATCGTTCACTTTATTTCCCTATGGACTAATTTGTATGAAATACCTTTCACTTCTACATTATCAGAGTTGTTTGTTAAGTTCTAATTCCTAAAATGAAAACATGTCCTTAATTTTTCATGGGAATAAAGCAACAAAGCAGATTTAGTTTTTGTTCCCATTAAAATAATTATATGGGACCTGTTCAGCATCCTGATGTTTCACATGTACCAAATCCAACATTTTGGTTACCAACATTTTACTATGAAACAAATTTTCCAGTCCTCTATCTGTTTAAACATATTATACACCTATTTAAGATGCACCCTCAGTAAAACAAGTCAGAAAAGGTGAAAATTGGCACATTTTAACATGATGCAAAATTGCATTGCATTTAACAAAACCACATACTTCAAAATATGTTACCTAATTTTGGCTAATCCTTGGGTCACTTCTACAAAAATCAACAGATAATGTGCTAAGTCAGAACAAGAAAATCTTGTTGAATTGTAACTTTAGTGAAAATATAATAGTTGAAAATTTTCTAATACAAGGCATTTTCTGAGGGTATATTCACCTCAGATTTGGTGAATAAGCCCTCAGCCAGTTTTTCATATCCCTTTTCAGGGTAAAATACACAAGCCTATTTTATTCTGAGGGATAAGAATTCCTTTCCTAATTGAAAATGTCTTGCAAAGATAATATCTGTAGCAATTCCTTGCTTTTATTAGGTATCACTGTGCCTGACATACACATGCATATGATACATTTTATACCGTTGAATTAGAAATTTAAAAATGCTTTCCTTTACTGTGCTCTCGGAAAGGCACTTGGGCTACTGCTTTTCTCTGACAGTGGTGCTGGCATTGAGTTCCCACACCATAATTTGTAGCATATCTTCTTGTCTCTTGGGGCGTCTGATTATTTGGCAACCACAGCAGCCACTTAAGGAGACCTCCCTAGCAGTGAGTGCCTTCTGACAGTGAAGCTGGTCAGCAAATTATTTGGTCTCTGCTGTTACCCTGCTCTGCAGAAGAAATTAAGTGACATTCAGAGTTTCCTCAGCACAGCTCTGACTCTCTCTTCACTACTCAAGAGTGCATTAGAGAGAGGAGAAGAATGAGTAACACCTGGAGCTTGTACACTCTGCACAGAAAGGAGGAGAAACCACCCTTGCTATTCCTTGCAATACAAGGGGTTCACCCCAATAAACAAGGAGGCTTCTCACATTGACTGATTCACCCGTCTCAGAACGGGTCATGATTTGGCCACCATCAAATATGGCAAAATCACAATTATTTCAAGGCCTCGGGGGAGACTTAAACTCTCAGATAATTGGTTATATTGGAGGAGCTGACTGTAACTTCATTTTCTTGCTTGTACTTTCCTCTCCATCCAGCCAGCCTTGGGAACATGGCCAGCAGGCAGCTCCACTCTCTTTCTCAGCTGGATGACCTTGGGGAAACCAGCCAGCTGCTCCACTCTGCTCTGGCTTGCAGGGTCTGGATTGCACTGGAAGCTATAGTCAATCCCATGGGAACATAAATGACCTTTTGATAAGACAGTATCAGCCAGCCACAGTCCTGTTAAACTGGGAATTAGTTGTACAAAACACTTGCACTGCCATATCTAGCCTGGCTCTCTCTGGGAGAATTTCTTTTTATATTGAAAGAATAATTATCATTCTGGCTGTGGAAGAAGCATTTGGAGTTTGTTATGTGGTCAAGTTTACTGTCCTCCTCTTCACTCTGTACTCCCTTATCTTTACTTGGGTCTTGTGCACTGTTTTGTCCTGGTGTTTTTTCCTTTGATTCTGGTTTCTCAAGTTCAAGTTGGCCTCTGCATTCCTTTCTCTGTATAGATTTCCACTAATGTTTCTAAAATTTTCCAGTTTCCAAAATTAAATGAAGTTTAAATTTCAGTTATTTAGCAGCAACCTTATATGTCCAAATTCACGTCCAAGTACACCAGCCAATTTTAAAAAGTAGTTTTTAAAGTCACTGAAACACATTTCTCACAGATCATTTACTTAGTCACTCTGAGATTTTGATCAATGGTAAAAGCACATTTTCTGGATTTTTTTTCTCTGAAGCCAATTTGTTTTAGTTTTGTAAATTCATAATCAAATTTTGAAATCCTTCTAACTTTTTTTGACAGCTATTTCTTCACCAGATCTTCCTGCAGTCTGTAAGCCTTTTCAAGCTTCTTTCTGCAAAGCCACAACTAGAACAAGCTACAGTGGGACTACTGCATTTCTCCAGCCCCACCATTCCCAGGGAAAGCCATTCAGACCATCAGACTCTCATTTGTGGGTTGTGGCACAAGTACTGGAACCCCTCTGGCCTCAAGGCATTCACCAGACAAACTAAGATCTACCTTAGCTCTACCCCCACCCTTCTCTATCTTCTCTCCAAGAAGCCTCCTGAGAACAGCCCTTTCAGCTGTCTTATACATCTTTTCTACCAGGGCAAACATCCAAGTTAAGGTCACATTCTGCCTTCAACAGTTCAATTCCACTTTATCCATCACTGTTTTTTGCTGTTCCTCCTTTACTCAACCCCTCTCCTGCCACAGCAACTCTCCATCTGTTCACATAGACTGAGCCAATCCTGCTCCTGATGTCCCCACACTTCTTTCTTCTCCCACATCCCCACACCTCTGCTCTCCTGTTCTGTGCCGTTTCCCTTTCAATAATCCAAGCTCTCCTACAGTTGAATTCTCATCCACAAATCTCTGGAATTTTAATTAACTGCAAAATTGTATTTCAGCAGATGTGCAGAAGACAGCATTATGGTTCAGATCCTGAACTTCAGCTCAGTTCAGTTCCTCATCCTGTTACAACCTTTTCTGTGTGATCATGGCTAAGATTTTCATTCTCTTGTACTACAGTTTTCCAGATTCACAACGCAGGCCCTTACACATCTTTTGTTCTTGGGCTTACAAATTCCCAGTCAGGAGAAGGAATTTGAATAAGATGTAAATATAAATAGATACACAGAAATGCAGAGAGAGAGAGAGAGAGAGAATTATAATAAAGGAAGAAACAGGTCAATTTTTGATTGAAAATGCAATAAGATTAGCAGTTAATGATTTGGGTGTGTTTTCTTTTTAAGCAATACTGCTTTTGCATATATTATATATATATAACAACAAATATTTAGTGCTTTTAATATAACAACTTTATCATTGGTCTTCAGTTATGGAGTATGAAGTCAATGCCCAAATGCACATGAGTAGAGAATTCTCTGACAGGCATCTCCATCACCTTCTTCTCTCTACATCACATTAATCTCTAGGATAAGAAGACTATTATATAAATGATTATGATAAAGTATAGGCCCCAAATCTATTACTCAACTGAGAATCCTAAACACACCCCAAATAGTCCTGGGGCCTTGCAATCTACAGTATCTTTTCCTACCTAAGCACATTCAATACACAAAGCTTCCTTACCAGCAATAAATAAACTAAGTGCACTTTTGAGATCCTGAAACACTTCTTTTCAATCCATCAGTTAAATATGTTGTGTATATATATATATCTCCCACATAAAGCACTCTGACAAAGTCTTAGAGGACCTCAAAACATCCTTGCATGTAAGACTAAGAAAATTCTCATTTCTCTCTAATACTATTCAGTTAATTTTAGATCCAGTACCAGAGGTGACTCCAACAACAATTAACATAAGATACAACCAAGGAAAGAGGAGGAAATTGTAGCCTTCCTGTCACCACAGGAACAGGACTAGACTGCCAGGAACCTCAGGTCTGAAGAGGCAGCCTGCACAACCCATACCACAAAGACAATGAAAATGACTTGCTCAGAGCAATCACCTCTGAATTTGCTTCATCCCGCTCTAATGGATCTGACTTCCAGCTTCCCTCTCAAAGGTGTCACCTCTGCCTCTCAGGTTTGTTGTGCTTCCCTTGTCAATGAACATTTGTTCTAAGCCACAAAATCCAGAAACAGCCACTCCCTCTCCTGTGACACAAAAATCAAGGAAAACCTAAACCCGATGTTGTCTCCCACCTCATGGATTTGGGCATAGGGAGGGGATAAGTAAATAAAAGCTCCCAAGGGAAGAACTCCAACATTCTATTCTTCACATCTTTAAATTGCCTGGGAATATGTAGGATGAGGTTTCTCTATATTCAAAACCAGCCCTTGCTCATGAGCCTACAAGAATTCTGGCAAGAACTACTGGACACAGGGAGAGCAGGGCCTGAAGCATTGGTTTAAGAAGAGATTTACAGGCAATTTTATCCCAGGACTAACAGTAATGATGCACTTAACACCTTTCAATATCACAGAGTCATAGAATATGCTGAGTTGGAAAAGACCCATCAGTGTCATCATGTCCAGCTCCTGGCTCTGCACAGGAAAGCCCCAATAATGTGCCTGAGAGCATTGTCCAAACACTTCTTAAACTCAGACAGGTTTGGTACTGTGACCACTTCCTTGGGGAGCCTTGTGCTCAACCACCCTCTGGGATTCAGTTTCATGCAATTTCCTTGAGTCTTTTCATTGGTAGTGAGAGTGATCTTACTCTGTGTGTAGATAAATTGATAGCATCTTCTCATCTGGGAAAAGAATAGGGTAGTGAAATGGTTAACTTATTTTTGAAAATTGCTGTGCTAAGATCCACCAGAATGTAAGAGATATCTTTGGGGACTGGGAGGTTCAGTCATCCCAAGACATCCTGCTTCTTTGGATTATATCCTTGAAAACTTTTAATTTTGGCAGTGACCCACAAACACCAAGAAGCAGCAGCTGCGTTCCCCTTCTGCAACAGGATGTTGACCGCTAGGTCACATTTTCTTAACATAAACCAAGTCCATTAATTACCCAGTAAATCAGCTCAGTAAACCCTCCTCCAAAAGCCCTCAGGCTGGTCCAAGTGCAGTGATGTGACATACTGAGGCAAGGCAGCTTCTTAGCTTAGGGGCATCCAGGAAAAATTACTGTGCCAAAGACACTTTAATCACAAAAGAACCAAGAGTTAGAGGCACAAAAAACACTCTTCTTCACTAACGGTAGAGGCACTGTTGTAGCTAATGAACAATTACAGAGCTGCTGCTCCAGAACTCACTGTCAGTGCCAAGATGGGAGGAGCCACGTTCAGGAATGGAGATCTAGAACACAAATTGCCTTTGCATAAGTGACACAACACTTATAAAGACCTACCATCGTCTGATTTCAAACAACTACATTAGAGAAAAAATTATATGTTGGAGTATGGGAGGGGATTCAGCCTTACAAAACCAACTGCTTGAGAAACTAAGACAATAAAAAAGCTCCCATCATGATCTGTAATAAGAAAAGACAATTATAGCTGTGCACTTACATTCTACTTTAGCTATAAGAAGTCACATTATGTGTCCTTTGGAATGGACCAAGACTGTGTTGAAGACAAATATAAAGGAAAAAAAAAACAAACAATGAGTGCATTAAAAATAGATACCTTGATCTATGCCACTGTTTAGCACTCGAGGTTCAGTCACTTGAATGGTATCATCTTCAGGGTAGAAGTATATATTACAGTGTCTGATTCTATAACGCTCTTGACTTTTGTCAGGCACTTCTTCTTCAAAATAGGCATCAAAATTCAGCACCTTTTAAAAACAATAAATAAATATAAAGCAGAAAAATCTCCAAGACTTTTGCAAAATACATTAAATAAGCCTGTAGAGATTATTAGTAACTAAATGTCTGCATTTCAGGAGGTAGATTTATTTCTCGTAAATATAAGAACAGAAATCCACATTAAATCACATAAATTTAAAATTCTTTGCTTGGCTTCTTTTATTATTATCACAACATCTAAGCAGAGATGAAACTCTAAAGTATAGAAATAAATTAAATATAAAACTATCAGCAGGCTGCTTGGAAAATCTCTCCAACAAAGCATTTTTGATGACACAATGAGCTACCTAAATACTGAAGCAAATTTTAGACTGCTATTTTATGAACTACTGAAAAATAAAATGCATCATGACAGCAGTGGCTTTACCATTGAGGTAAGTGGAAGGAGTTCTTTTAAAGCAGACCCTGAAAGCTTTCAAATGAATGGTACTGAAGATAATCCAAAAGAAACTATATTTTTCAGGAGTCATTTACAGCTGTGCAATATTGACATTTCAAAACTTACCTGGTTCTACAACCCAGTGAGTGGGGAAATCTCAGAGAGTACAGCAACTGGTCTTCTTGGTCTTTGGCAACAGCTACAATACCAAAAATCCCACCTTCACAGGAGCGGTGCTCAGTGGTTTATACAGTGCCTTTATGTCTGGAAGTCCCAGCTCAGATTGGGCAAACCATTACACAACTGGTGCACTTTTTGCTATCATTTGTGGTCTTTAATCACCGAGAAAAATTCTGAGGGAACATGCAAGACACATCTGCTTGGCAGTGCATTATCGACCAGGATGGTTGCTGTGGTATGTGCAGGAAGGCATCCATTAAAACAGGATTCCATCCTGCTCCCACCCCAACACATTTGGGTCCAATCAGTGCTAATCTATACCTCATTTTTCACACTGGTTATATTTAATAAATTCAATTACCTTTATTCTTGATTCATCAGACAAACTAAAGCATTGAAAAAAAGACAACTTAGCAGTTGCCTATGTTTCAACAAACATCTGTCAGACCTTTACTTGGCAAT
Organism: Formicarius rufipectus; assembly: GCA_013399695.1. NCBI lineage: Eukaryota > Metazoa > Chordata > Aves > Passeriformes > Formicariidae > Formicarius > Formicarius rufipectus. The sequence goes on along the minus strand of VXAU01004724.1, from coordinate 88,806 downwards.
GTTTGAAATCCAGTAAGCTGCCTTCCCTGTATGACAGAACACACTGCTTAATAGTGGCATTCCTTCAGCACCTGCCTTTGGGAATCTCAAAGTACTTCCATGAATACTGGTAACAGAGATTTTAAAACACCTAATAGACAAACACACCTTCTTTTTCTACATTTGGGGAGAGAGAGCTAGTGGCTTCCCCAGGAGCACACAAGAACAGCACCGTGTCCTACTCAGACTTTTCAACAGGACACATTCCCTTCTCTTGGGCAGGTTAAGCGCAAGATTACAACGACTCTGTTTCCATAAATTATTTCAAAAGATGAGATCCCACTGATTTTCAGCATTCATCAAACAGTATGACAGACACAGTTTTGCCATCTACTCTCCTGCACTGTGACCCTCCACGATTAGAGAAATAAATTTCAAATTATAATCAAGTGACATAACCATTACCTGTTAAACCTGATGGCATTCAATCTTCACACAAAAAAATCTCATAACTCAGTTATAGTTTGTTTAATTAGTACAACATGAATGCTTCTGCACAACCTGAAGTCTAAATAGTTGAAAATAAATTAAAAAAATCATTCTGTCCACATTTTTTAACTGTGGATTTCACTGTTTCACGTGTCAAACACAAAAAGTAAAATCTGACATACAACAAAGCCAACACAAACTAACAACCTTCAACATCTCTCCTTCCTTCCATTTGTCTAAACATTCAGGTAGAGAGCCATTTTGGGTGACCAAGGCATCCTTCCTGGCCTCCAGCAACTATTCTGGAATGACCAGGAGTTCTGTATAAATCTCTTATAAAGACCTGTATGAATACTGCAGTGGACTTAAAAGGTACTCTGGTGGAGCCATTGCATCCCAGCCTGAATTTCCTGGGCTTCAGCTGACAAGGATCAGAACTTCATTCCTTGTCCAGCTGCTGATAAGCCATGCAACCACTGGAAACATGGAAACTGCTGTGTCCTCTTCTCCCTATTCTGCCAGTTCCACTAGAATATAGACACCTGACAAACACAGTGTTCAGGAATCCTCTTTCATTTATAACTGTTCTAAATTTTGTCAATGACTTTTTCCTGAGAACGGTTGTCTCACGAGACACCAGCCAGGCAAAATGGTCTGTTGGCACAGAACTCCAAGCACAATCACATCCTAAACACACTCCATTTTTTCTTCCTCTATGTACTGTTTTATTCCATTTGAGGAGTTTGTGCAGGTTCTTTTGCACTTACACTTTATTCTCTTTATACCCTTATCAGCATGCTACTGTACAACTGAAATATTTTGCAGATCAAAGCAGGTGATTCAGGAAGGATGAGGAGGGGAAGGAACAGAAGAGATGACTTATTTTTCATTTTGAAGCAAGTTAGTTTTAAAAATACTCAAAATGTAGCACTTCCTAACTCATGTCTCATCTGTAGTACATTGCTGTATGCAAAGTTCCCACTCCACTCCTTAAAGAACTAAATGCTACCTATGAAAACCAAAAGTAACAAATATTGATAATAAACTCTGTGGCACTTTGTAAAGTTGGCACAAGGTCTTTTGGCACCTGTGGTAGTCAAACTATAAATATCATTTGTGTGTGTATTTAATTGTAGAATAAATTATATTTACACCTGCTTCCTATTAAGCATATGGAATTCCAAAAGCTATTTCTCAGCCTACTTAATAATGAATTTTTTTGTCTGTCCTTCCTCCAATTACTGTGGTACTGCTGCAAGTTAGAAGCCAAAGAAGAGTGGTAAGGAAGCAGATTACATTTCAAAAGACAAACCCCACCCAACCCATTTTTCATGCTGCCCACACTGCTGAGTTACCAACTGCAGCGCCAGCGGATGGAGCTGCATTCCAAACTCCGAACTGGGGAAGCTACATTAGTTGGATATTAGGTACAGTACCCTTTAGGGTATGCAATTAATACCAATACATGAGCTCTCCAGAGGCCAATTCCAAACCTGCAAACTCCTGTCCTGTGCTGCCCTGGAGGGGCACAAACTGATTGGAAAAGGAATGCCAAAAGGCCATCATGCTCCTCTCACCAACCAAGGCCAGGTCCCTCTGCCTCCTACCTAATCCCTTTATTCCATAAATCCCCTTCATTCCCTGGATCCAAGGCCTGCCAACTTACACATGGCTCTGAGAAGCCAATACACACCTCCCTGTTCCAAGAACTGTGCAGTCAAAGCAAGTGCAGGACTGGTTGGAGCCTCAATACCTCAGCATGTTGGGCCAGTCCATACCTGAGCATGGTGCTGAAACCCCTGTGAGCAATCCCAGGGACCTCAGAGGCAATGCCAGCCAAAGGCATGTACAGCTGTTCAAGCCTCACCCCTTCTTGTTGTAGTTCTGGTCTGCCAAAGATGAATGTGTAATTGTGCTGCAATTACCTGCATGGCTTCTCTTTTAAAGCAAAAGTTACAAGATTAGCCATTCTTCCCAATATTTAAAGGCTGTAACCATTTAGTCATGCAACATTTCTGTGATCTGTTGAATGATTTCTTTTTCTGGATCATTTTCCTTCCCTGATTGCAGGCTTCTTTTAGAAATAAAACATCACTAAGTGGAATTCAATGTAAATTTAAACATGGAAAGTAAGAACAGTGTGCTACAGAATTCCTGTCACCACAGATTACAGTTATATGGGTACTCCCTAAGTTCAAAGGTGCCACTACATTCTTGCAAAATAAAATAAAAAAATACTAATTTTAAATCCCCGGGTCTATAATGGATATCATTTATTACACATGAACAGATCACACAAAAGTTAACAAGACTTTGAGCAGGCAGATACAATGGCATAAATGAATCCCAAGCATATTGCATTCCACTGAATTCAAAGGTTCCCAAACTCACATGCACCTTTTCTCCTGGACTGTGGCCTGCCTTACATTCATTCTTACCAGGCTGCCAAATAATTCCTTTACAGTCACCATTCTCATTAAAAAGAAATATGCCAACCACTCCCTTATTTTTGTCACATCCTGTAGGAGATATACCCCAATAAAGAAATATTTTTGTATGTTGCTGGTTATATATTTATATTAATTGTCCAATGTGTTAATATAATGAAAAAATACCTGCTACCCCTCTTTTTGTGTATCCTGGAGCTTTTTGGCATGCACAAAATAATCTTTTGAAATATCTGACTAACTGAATTTCACCTTTATGCTCTGTCATATTGTAGCTATTCATAAAAGAAATATACACATATGGATTTCTACATACCTGTTTGTCGAATGCTATCCAAGCTGGAGGATTACTTCCCCTCCCTTCAGGAAACTCACTGTATTTAGGTTTTGGCCTCTGATCAAGTAATGGTTGCCCTCCTATTCCAGGCTTTTCATCAAACAGCACACGGACATTATTGCTGTAACCCCAGCGCTGTGGCTTGTGGAAATTTTCGCCCCCTATCTGCCAAAAGTTTGGAAGAAAAAGAGAAAACATTGTCTGTGTGTTTGCTTTTAAATCCATAATAGTCAACTTTCTAGGCAAGGAGAATTAATCACGTGAAAGTTTCTCTATAATTACTTTTAATACAGTCTAAAAAGCTGTAACAATTGGAATGCTGCAAGTGACACTTTTCAGTGGTCAGTTTGCCAATCTTGTAGGCAAAAATGGAATAATATTCCAGCAATTTAGCTAGGCTGGGAGACTGGATGATGTTTCCCCTTCAACAAGGATTGAGGTATGTGGTAAAAACAAGAAAGTCACCCCCAAGAACTGATGTAAAAGGTAGAGGGGGAAAGCCTTTCCTGCAGCTCTCCAGAGGGCAAATGGAAACAGTTCAGCAGCACTCAGAGAACAGCCTGCTCTTGTTACTCACGTCAAAGATCTTATTTACACTTGTGTTCCCGAGTGCAAAATAAATTCCACTGTACTAGTGAATTCATTTGAATTTTGGGAGGTTGGACCTGAATCAAACAACAGAATATTCATTCCATCTGGGCTTATTTCAAAACAAGGTCTCTGTAGTGATTTCTCTATATTATTACTAATTTTTCAGGCAATTAAGGATGGAGTATTTAAAAATATAAGAACATCCTACTGCAAAGAAACCCATCTTGCCTATTTGAATTTCTTGGCTGGGGCTGGAGCCAGTCTTCAAATGACACAAAAAAGCCCCTGGCCTCACATGAATATACCTCCTGCCTGTGGGAATGTCCTTCCTAATCAGCTGCCTGCATTGCTGGCCAGTTCCCTCCAACAGAGGCAGCTGTGCTTGGGCAGCAATCCCCCAGCAACCCCACACATCAGCCTCCTACAGGAGGAAGGCCAACACAAAGATCCACTTCCTTCCATGAGCAGCATTCCTGGCTTGTTAGCTCCTCTCACTCTGCTCTTCTTCCCTGTCTTGCCTCCCCAGATACTCAAAATACTGTATCTGGGATGACAGAGAGGGGAAACTGCATCCTGGCACTCCTAGGAAGAAGAGACCACCACAGCTGTGCCCTCCCTCAGCCTGGGACTGGGTGAACATGAGGGAAGATGAGGCTAAAGGAGAAAGAACTGATGTCATGGGTTAGCACATCAAAGGCCCTGGGAAGAGGCTGGAGAGCAAAGTTTTTCACAGCAGCACCAGAGCAGGTATGTCAGCAAAGCAGCAGAGGGACAAAATTGCCTCCCCACTGCATTTGGCATTACTGATTATCATATGTATGTATGTAAACCACTACCCCCCAGAAAGGTGTAGACAGCTTTAAGTTACCATCACAAATAAAAAGAATAGTACAAATAATCATTTTTCATTATGGCAACACTCAATTGCTCCAAGATAACATACACACTCAGCACAGCAGTTCTGGGAACAAGTGCAAATGGTGAAGCAGCACAACCTGAAAGTACCTGAGCAGCTATTTCCTTCTGCCAATATGAAAGAGATTGAAGAATCCAAAAGGCAGCAAACCAACCTCATGGAACATGACAGTCCATGCTGGTCTGCACAGACTATTGCACACTGGAGGTCACAACCTGAACTGTTCCCCTGCCTCAAGGTGCTCCAAATCCAATGACACAGGACAGAGAGGTGCTGACACAAACAGTTCAATCACTGTTTTAGCCCCACCTTTGCTTAGCATACTTTTGCAAGTACAGTGGTATGAAAAAGAATACTTTCTATTTTTACAAATTAGTATTTTTAATACCATAATAATCAATGCCCATACCTCACTTAGGTTAAATAAGCTGAGCTAGCCTTCAAAATAGTCACTGCAAAATGACATACAGTTCATATTCTGAGGACAGAAACAATCAGTGATATGGAATCACATCCCCCAAAAAAGATATTTAAAAGGCAAGCAATATTTTGAACAAGGGTGATTAAAAGGACACATGACAAGTACCATAGTTTAAAGAATAATCCAAAGGAAAAAATCAAGTACTCCTGAACCATGTACCTCAAGATCAGGGGCTACTGAATAGAAAAGAAAATCAATAAAATGAAATGCTTGTGCACTGACTAGCAGCCCATGGGTCCCCTTACCACAGAGCATTGCTCAAGCCAGGAAGTTAACCATAATAAAAAAAAGGATTTTATTTGCAGGACTTATGCCCAAAATAAAATATTTCATATAAGCACCGTTTTTAGAGCTCTGATATAAAATGTCATGTTTCAGTGTGCAGTGTCAGCACTGACATTTAGGCACAAGGATCTGATCTTCATGTGGTCATCCCACCCCTCCCTCAAGGAGTGAGCACAGAGGCTCTCCTGGTACCTCACTCTGGAACAGACAGGCACTGACAGGGGCTGGGACCTGCTTTGTAACACATCCGCACTTGGGATGGTTTCCTCCCTCTCCTTTGGGTGCTACTGAGCTGCTCTTTCTTCTTCTGTTTCTTTATTTTAAATAATTTTGTTCCTGATCAAGAGTTGTGGAGAAGTCAGAAAGGAAGGGAGCTTTCTGCATTTATCAGTTCAAGCGTAGAATAACCAGAGTCAAGCTGAGTTTTAAAAAGGAAATTTCTAGGCAAGAACATCTGATTTATGCTGAAGGTGCTATAGAACAGATTCACTTTCCGGCACAGCAAGTATTTAACTATTTTCCCCCTATTACCAAAGTGTGAATTAGGGAGAAAGGCACAGTTAGCAAAGCACAGTGAGGGTGAGTTCTCCCAAGCAAATGAAAGCTTTTCATGTCCTTAGAGCTTCTTGTAGAAGCATTTGCTGTTCATATATTTCTGGGGTTTAGCTACATACAGTATGGTACAGTGTTCATCAAAGTAATCCAGGTTTGGTCTGCTGGAGATTTCCTGAATTTAGGGCTAAAATCATAATATTCTTCAAAATTTGATATGAATAAACAATGGCCAAACAGCTCCAGTTCTGTTAAGAATCTTTTGGGGCATTCTTGTAACTTTTGGGGGTTTCACCCATTATTTTAGGTTCCTAATCAAAGAATTACTCATAATCCCCTTCTCCAGAAAAGCACCCATATCCACAGGCAAAACAATCTCTTTAAAAAAACCCAGAACAACAATAAAAATAGAAAGTTTAGGGAAAAGAGTCATTATAATTGAAGATCACACAAGATTAAAAATACATCTGGGGAACTTCAGCTAATGAACTCAGGCCACATCCAGCCTAAAACAGTGACAACATCGTGTTATCTCCAAAGTATTACAAAATGACTCTAAAAGAAATCTTTTAGAGAGCAGGGAAAGAGCTTGACTGTGTCTGCAGTGCTAATGCAGCTAAACAGAGCAGGCTGTAGATCTGCTGAACAAAGCTCGACCTTTGCTGTGCAGTGAGCCTGAAAAATACTGAGGATACATTCAGTAGTGACTAATGCAGAGGTCAGAGTTCTCTGACTGCAGTTATTGGCTCTGCAAACTCAGCCCCTGCAGCCCATGGGGCAGGAACACTGTCTTGTGCTTGCTCCACCTTTCTCTTTAACAGAGTCACAGAAAACTCATCAGGGACTTGGACCTTTCAGCTGAAACAAACACACCTGGAAATGTCCCAGCACAGAGGCTGGAGTGATGGGGGAGCCCTCAGTGGCACACCCTGTCCCAGGAGCCACATGTCTTCAACAACCCATGAGCAGTTATGGCAGAAGCTGTTGGGAACAGCCTGTTTCTCTACCCCATATCCATTTTTAATTCCCACCTTGAGAACAGCAGCTGCACTGTGGATGAACTGCTCAAATCCTGTAGCAGGATCTGAACTCCTGTGCCATTTCTGAACTATTCTAGGCTGCTGATACAGTCTCCTGGTTGCTTCAACTATGCAATGGAAATAAATGTACACTGCGCCAGATTTCCAACTCTTCTATCATCCCTGCCCTGTTGCAGAGGCCTCAGGATGTTCAGAGGTTAAGTGGCACTGCCAAAGGAGGAACACCTTAAGACCCAGCAACTCTGGTGTCCTTCTAACACACCACACAACAGTCTGGATCAGCATATGGATTTGTTGGAGCAGGTCCAAAAGAGGGCCACAAAAATGATCAGAGGGATGGAACACCTCTCCTGTAAGGACAGGCTGAGAGAGTTGGGGTTGTACAGCCTGGAGATGAGAAGGCTCCAGGGACACCCCATTTTGGGCTTTCAGTACCTAAAGGGGGATTCTAATAAAGATGAGGACAGATTTTTTTAGCAGGGCCTGTTGCAATAGGACAAGGGGTTATAGTTTTAAACTAAAAGAGGGCTGATACAGGTAAACTTTTACAGTGAAGGTGGTGAAACACTGGAACAGGTTGCCCAGAAAGGTGGTGGACGCCCCATTCCTGGAAACATTCAAGGTCAGATTTGACAAGATTCTGGGCAAACTGATCTAGTTGAAGATGTCGTTGCTCATGGCAGAGGGTTGGACTGGTCCAACCCTTCCAACTCAAAGCATTCTGTGATTCTACCAGCTTCCACTTAATGCCTGAGCTGGTACAGCCTGAGAGAAAAAACAGATGGATAAAGTAAAAGGTCCAAAATAAAACCATGAGGGGCAGTTAGAGGAAGATTTGGGCCTGGAGGGTGTGAAGAGACAGGGATCTGGGGGAGAGAGGCTAAGGGCAGGAGAGCAAAGGAAGGGGTTCAGGAAAGATGGCCAGGGAAAGAAGGGACAGCAGGCAGGAGTGCTTATTAACAGGTTGGCAAATTGTTGTCAAGAAAAACTGCTATTGCATTTTGGTGACAGCAGAATATACTTAAGCTGGGAAACACAGAGCCAGCAACAGTAGGACAGTTGAGGGCAATTCCAAGCTTCTGCAATAAACAAGGAAGAAAAGGAATTGAAGTTTGCAACAGAAACTGGTATTCTCAAGGATATATTTCCCCCCTGAGATCTATAAACTTATTGTCCAATTCTCAAGGAAATGCCATGCAGAATTGTTGCACAGAATTCTTTCTCTGAGAGGAACTTCAAACCTCAGGCAAGAAAACACACTGGTCAGCCAGCACTTTGCAAATCTGACCCATGTGAATACATGTCCTCTCCTCTGGCTGCTGACATCAGGCAAGAAGGGCATCAATTGGGAATCAGAAGGAGCAGCTGCCCTTGAGAACAGGAGGCAGACCAGGAACACTAACAAAGTTGGTGCTTGTGTTGCAACCAGTGTCATCCCTAACATGGTCCAGGCTCCAAATGCACAAACTTTTTCTTGCAGTAACAGAGGAAAGCTATTATATGCTGCATTTCCACCAAACGCAGAATTAAACGTGGTTATCAAGATTTGTGATTTTCTATGCTGACAACAGACAACAAGCATATAACTTGTATGGACAAAGGTGAAAATGTCATTATTGCACAATTTCAGTATCAGCTGGGTTCTGCAGACTAAATTAATAGCCAACAAGAAGTGGAGATCAGAAATGCTTTTCAATAAAGGTGAGTTACAGTTATTAACTCCACTACCTCAAGGACTGACAAAAAGACAAGTCTGGAGCCCTAACAGGGGTATAACCATAGTTTTACAATGCTGTCTTGTGGCAATTGTGATAGTTTTCACACCTTTAGTTCTCACAGCATACTGTATTTACTTCAGGATGGGGTGTTCAACGCCCTCCAAAAGTCACTCTTCCCAAGCATGTGAAGCTAAATCAACTAAAGTTAAATTGAAATTTGGAGACCAATAAAATCACAGATAACATTGAGCTGAGCTATTCTGCTTTCACCTAGCAGGTACCAATGGCACACAGCTGATTCAGTGTTGCTGATACACCCACTCAGCAGCCACCTCAAGTGTTAGGCACACAACCAACTCTTTACAATTCAAGTTTCAATTCAGCAAGAGAGAATGAGTATTCACCAACAGACCTCTTTTTTTTTTTTTTGTCTTTCTAAAACAACAGCACCCAGCCTGCTGTTTCCAGGGAAGGAGTTTCCTGAAAGATCCTCGCTGGGCTCCTCTCACAAGAGGTCGTGCTATTACTGTCAGCCCTTGTTTTATAATGATGGTATTCTGTCTCTCCCCTATGTTCTGTCTCTCCATTCTGCTCTGTTAGAGACGCCACCGAGAGCTCGAGCAGCCTCTCGGCAGCTGCCGGAGCACGGAGTGACAGAATCACGGAGTGACAGAATCACAGAACGTATTATGTTGGGAAAGACCCGTGAGACCGAGACCAATCCATCACCACCACGCCACCCAGACCACAGGACCGAGTGAGTTCCACCACCTCCAGCCCTTCCTCCAACACCTGCAGGGACAGTTTCCTGCCTCCATCCCGCCTCCTCCGCGGGCACCCCCATCCCAACGCCTCACAACCCTCTCCGTGAGGAAACTTCTGACGTGCAGCTCAAAAACCCTCCCCGGCGCCGCTTCGGGGCCGGGACCGGGACCGGGACCTCCCCGCGGTGCCGGGCGGTGCCAGGTGGTGCCGGGCGGCGCTGGGGGCTCCTGTTTGCCGTCGGGGGTGGCGGTCGCCGCCGGGGCAGCCCGGGAGGAGGGCGGGCAGTGCCGGGGAGCCGCGGTGACACTCACATCGCGGCGGAGGGACGAGCCGGGCAGCAGCGGCAGCGCCATCGCCGCCCCGGGACGCGTTGCCTGGAGACGGCCGATGACGTCACGGCGGGTGGGTGTGACGTCACGGGGCGAGCCTCATCCCGGGATGCAGCTCGAGGGGATGGAGGGCACGGCAGGACCGGCCCTTCTGCAGCCCCCGCACGGAACAGGGGGCGAGGCGGGGTTGGAGGCGCTTGGGGGCGAAGTGGAACGAAACACATTCTATAACATGTATTTTAAAATATACTGTACGTATATATAAAAATATATACTATGTATCTGTAATGTATAACATATGTTTTATATGAAATATGTTTTATCTAAAATATTAATTCTTAATATTTAAATTTAATTTTATAATTGAATAAAAGTATATTAAAATTAATCTTGATTAAAATATAGCAATATATATGCATATATAAATGTATTAAATAGTCTATATTATATAAGATATGCTATATAAAAGTTTTATTATATACAATTTTATATATTTTATATGTATATAAATTTTATT
>VXAU01004724.1:54261-76211 GCA_013399695.1 Formicarius rufipectus | reverse complement strand
AGGAAGGAAGGAAGGAAGGAAGGAAGGAAGGAAGGAAGGAAGGAAGGAAGGAAGGAAGGAAGGAAGGAAGGAAAGGAAGGAAAGGAAGGAAAGGAAGGAAGGAAAGGAAGGAAGGAAAGGAAGGAAAGGAAGGAAGGAAAGGAAGGAAAGGAAGGAAAGTTGGTTAAGGTGGTTTTGTCACTCATTTCATGGCAGGGTAGTTGAAATGTCTTAATATCCTTCTGATAACAATAATAAACTGGTGCTCCAAGGTCTCAGGCAGTGCAGGCAGAGGCTCTTGTGAAAAACAACAGGAAGAGCATTTCTGTTGGAGGAAGGTCAGTGCAAGACAGATCATCAGTAACAATTCCAGCGCATTTCCAGCAGAAAATCCTGCAAATTGTCCCTCACCTTCAGGTCAAACCTTTCTGCACAGGATTATCTTTGTCTCACCCAGAAATGGAGCCACAGGGAGCTCTGCAGAAGGGGAGCATCTTCCTTGTGCACCAAAACACTGCTACAGTTTGTTGTTTCCTACCAGTCTTCAATCACTTTTTTCCTTTCAAAAGCAGAGGGGAAAAAAAAAAAAAGGAATATAATCTACTTTAGAACAAAATTGCTTCTTTCTACATTAACTTCTCTTTAGGGTTTCTCTCACGTTTATCTTTTTTGTTCCTTGCTGTATTCACTCTGCAGTACAGACTGAGTGAAAACAAATTAATTTTAATGCCTTTTCTGGGAAAAATAAAAGTACTCCAGGAAAACCAATTTTGATAAAAGCTTTTTATTAAATGAAGATTGTTAATGACAACAACAGCAAGTAGTTGGCAGTAGTAAATTAACTGTGTCTTCTGACTACTCTGCAGATGATAGTGGTGCATGTACGTAGGACTGCATTTAGTCGTACAGTTCAAAGGAGGAAGACAGCAGGAGGGAAGTGAAAGTTGGGGAATATATGGAAAATACTGTTTTTGTGATAAAAATACAGAGATTCTGGTCTCTTTGTATTGGGATTGAGTTTTACTAGCAAACTTGAAATGAGTAGGGGAGTTGAAACTGTAAACTGAGCAACTCAAAACTTTCTAAAGAGAAATTTTTTTTTTTTTATACTGTTATTTTCTCTCACTGAAGGCTGTTGACTAGTGGCTTGTTCACCCATTTGTCTGAGTCAAACACCAGGTCTTCCACTTCCAAGTTCTGTAGTTTAGATCAGGAAAATTTAGAAAGAAGACCAGGAAAGTTTGGTTAAAATTAGCATAATTTAGTGTCACTTGTCTGTGAAGACAAATCTCTGTCTCTGTAATACATGTTACTCCCTCCTCTTCCTGAGACTGGATTTACAGGCTTTGTTAAGACTGGACTATCCAAAATCAGAACAGTCCCAAAGAATATTGATTCCTTATGTTTTCCCATGTCTTTTATTACCTCATTCACTTCCATTTCACTGGTCAATGAACACGTAGCTTATGAACAGACTTTTTCAGTGGCCAGAAAACAATGCTGAGGCCCCAGCATTTGGCTGCAGCTGTGGGGTGCTCCAGAGAACCCACACAGGGGAGCAAATTTGGCACTTCTGCAGCTGCAGGTCTGCGCTGGCCATGTGGCTTGGAGTGCTTGGTGCACTACTGCTGCAGCTTCCTACTGCTCCAGGAAGGCAAAACATGAATTTCTACAGCTCATGGCCTGTGACAGTTTTCTCCTGGTCATGCCATGGGGGATAGGAGAACAGAAAAGTAGTTGGACCCAGTTGGGTCTCACTGGAGGGGTTTCTAAGCTGGAATGACCTTTCCATGGCCAATTATTCCAGTTGATCCTGTCCTAATAAGGCATATTTGCCCATCAGTCACCTTGCTCAGGTCTGCCACGGCCTTTGGGGAAGCAGGCAAGGGTCAGGGATGAGGGTGGGAGCCGTGATACCCATGCTGGTGCACCCTCCCTGGCACAGCCTGTGTGCTAGGGGCTGTGCAGAAGGCTGGTTTTCCTCCCCTTCCATCCCTGTCCCATCACACCATCACAAACTCATCTGGGAACTCAATGGGAGAAGTTTGCTGCCTCACAGAACAAGCTTGGTGAGCGTGTTTCACTTTGCTGTGGCTGTTTGAAGTTCCTGCTCATCTGATACCCAGCTCTTTTACATAAGGTGTGAGCTCCTCAGGGATATTTGCCATCAGCCTGACTTCTCTGTCTTTGAAATTGAGGAGAATATGAGGGGCTGCTTTCCTAAGTCCTCCACACTTCTGAGAGTATGCAGAAAAAGAAATGTTCTGGGCCTGGCAGGTACTTTGAGTTACCTCTGCTGCAAACATTCAGTGAGATCTGCAGTANTTCCAATTAAACCATAGGCAGGCATTTAATGCAGAATGTAGTGGTGGCTGGGAAGAGTGGGAAAAACTCAAGAGGAGCACCACATCTCACACCCCAGTGGGAGGACAGTACCAACAGGGTTCTTTGCAGCAGCGTAACCACAACCGCATGTCCGAGTGCAGCTGTGTCATCACCTGCTCCTCCCTCCAGGTAACATCTGTTTCAGGGTGCAAGTAAGTCACCTGGGAACACAACCCCCCGTGGGAGGGAGGCACAGTGACTGTCTCACAGCCTGACAGGGCAGCCACCCCACAACAGCCCCATGAAAGTCAGGGAAGTGCTGCTGGCACTCCCACTGCAGTGTCCAGACCCCGGTGACAATGTCAGGCACTGCACGATGGGGAGTTGCACTCAGGGGCACAATAAAGGAGAGAGGCAAATACTACTCTCCTGACTGTACTTAGTTCCCCTTCCTTTACTCCTGGCCTGTTTGTGAGGTCAATGGGACTGAATCCACTCACAACACAAGCACTTCCTGATCTTCTTCCCACGCTGCCTTTCTGACAAAACTGAGGGGTTTGGTTCAACAGGGGTGTCAATACACCTTCCCTCCTGTCCAGCAGTGGTGTGATTTGCCAGTAGGCTGACTCTCCATGTCATTGTTGAAGTTCTCCCATCCAGCCAACGAGACACCTCAGGACACTGAAACAACCCAACACTGTCTCTGTTCAGCCAGACTTACCAGTCTTCTTCCTTGTACCTAAGAAAATTCTGTCGGCGTTTCTCCAAGTCTTGCAAGTTGCCTTGAGGATACGCTATGAGGCTGCATGACTGATCAATTCCTCCCTCTTCTCCCAGCCTCCATTTTCAAGCTTAATCTTTTCAACTGATGGATACAAAAACAACAAAAACACCCCAACAATTTTTGAAACTCCCATGGCAATAAATAGATAGAGAGATTACAGTCAATTACCAGAAACTGCTATTGATCAAGGCTGCTTTAGAAGTATACTTGCTTTCTACGATCAAGCTTACAATACAATTTCCCCTGCATTCAGCAACTATTTCAATTAAAATGAGAGGGGAGGAAATGCCACTTACTTTAAATAAAAAGCTTTCAAGCTATTCTTGCATGCTGCTTTGAGGATCTAGGACAGATCAAAGCTGCTTTGAGAATTCATCCATTCTGTTTCAATATATGATAGTTCATTGTCCACAAAAAAAATAAGGCAGTATTAGATATCAAAGCAGCAAGTGCATTTTGGGTTTTCTAAGCAGTGGTCTCAAAACCAGTGAAGCCTGCCAGAATAATAACAGAGCAGTAATCCCTTCCATCTCAAAGACCAAGATATTGGCAATTGCAGGCACCACAGCAGAAATTGTTTCTTAATCAAGCTCTTCATGATAGTTAGGTCATCTGTATGGATCAAAAGCCTTGGTCAATACCAACTCCTCAAAACTGACTGAAATCAGTCAATTATGAATAAGTTAGGAATGGAGGTTTACCCCAAACCTAATCCCTTTGCTGATTAGGACTTTATTTTAACTTCCAACCTGAAGGCATTCATGGGAAACAGATCCTTTTGATCCTTGTTTTGGCACTGTCCTTTGACAAATGCGTCTTTTTTTGCTGCTCAAAGCCTCCTCCCTACGTAACTGCAAATAGCAATCACATCTCCTTTCAGCTTTCGGCCAAGTTTAGCAGACCAGACTTTTTGGCACACTGCTTGTGTGATAGTCCATCTTTCTTCTGAACTGCCAGCTCTGCTTTTCTCTCTGCTTGCTCCAGCACGAGTGTGTCTGCCTTGAATAAAGGTATCTATGCAGAATAGCCTAAAAGAACTCTCTCTCACCAGGTTGCTGCACTGTTCCCATCATTCTCATCTCTGCTGTCGCTCTGCTGTGTCTTCTCAATATTTCTTTCCCCTGTCTTTCTGCTTTCTTAGGTCTGTGCTTCCTCCTGCCCCCGTCTCATTCCTAGTTGCACTGCTTTAGTTCTGCTTCTTTTTTCCACTGATGCTTTTCTCATTGAAGGCCAAAATAAGTGAGAAAATTGTCGGGTCCTCTTTTCCAAACCTGTTGATTGAACATGCTGAAGAATAAGTGATCTGTGGGGAATAGAATTTATTGGGCTGTTAACTTGAATGGAGCTGTCTGGTTCAGCCTGTCAGGTTTCTGAGCACAATTTCTCCCTGCATGGCTCCACTGCTTCTTTCCCTCTCTTTAAATGTACTTTGAAGGGCTTTTGAACCAGTGTGTGAGGAGTATGGGTTAGATCTAATTTAGGGCATGGGAGAAGCAGACTTCACTATCTGTCAGAGGTGTTTTCATGTCCTTAAAATATATTTTTCAAGACAACTGCTCATGATGCTTCATGGCTGTATTGCCTTCCATCCTTTGGAATTAGATCTGCTGTCCTCATGGGTTTTGGTCTCTTTCTTTGGAGGCAACATGAAAGAAATGTCCTCACCTGAAGCATTTTGAACTTGTGATTAAAATCTATTCTTTTTTATGATAGAGATGCCTATTTATCAATGTTTCTACCTTAAAGATGGGGCAAACTCCAGATCTTGTCAATTAAAGGATAAAGAAGGCTAAATTGAGAGATGAAACCCTTCTGCCATGCCAGGGCACACCATCAGCTGGTCACCAGCACGTTCCACACCATATTTATTTTTGTGTGCCAAATGCTGTAGCAAGGGGAGTTGACAAATAAATAAATGAATGAGTTGAAGTCGAATACTTCAGGGAATTTCAAGTGGTACAAAAACTACAGTGAAAGTTGAGACTGTAGCAACCTTGACAGTGCCCCTTTAAATTACACTTAATAAATACCAGGGAGCTGAAGTGCTCTGTGGTTGTGCATATATTTGTAACAAACGGTTGCACAAATATTTGGCTCCTAACGCTGAACTAAATGGTATGACATTTGCCAGGGAAAATTAATTACTTCAACGTGTGTTGTATAAAATATGAGCTAATCATGTAGCCTGTGTGTATGCTGTACAGTGTTGCTGAGTGACTAAGTTATTACCAAAGGAAATTTATGAGAAATAAACAAGAAATAGTCAGAGATGCTGTAAATGTCATGTTATGCTCAAGGGCCTTTTGTGGCTGAATAATTTTTATGTGGATGAGGAGGACGGGATCATGCTGTGAAAAATCAAGTTAGAATGAGTTAATCTTTGTATTTGCACATAATTTTATTGGTATTTAATGTAGCTATGATGTTTCTGTTTCGAATTGTAGGGACAGTTCGTAGTGAAGATGACAAGATCAAATCAGACTGAACTGAGTGATGCAGTGTGGTCTCAGCATTGAATTTGAACCTGTCTGTGTTCAAGAAGAAAAGCTGCCTGTTAAAGAAATGAGAAACAAAGTGGTCTTGATAGTCAAGTCGTGGCTGCTGGTTGGGGAAAAATCTTACTGCCTAATTTATGTGACTTTTTGGAAAGGTGAAGTAATCTTCCTTAGAGGTCTTGCCTTCTCGGTGCAACTCTCATGTCTCCCAGGCAGGGAAGGTTCAGCATCTGCCAGAGCTCTGCCCTCCCCTCCCACCAGGATGCTCTGCAGAGTCTGCATCAGGCTGTGAACAGGAGGAAGACATGGGAAGCAGTGAACTGGAGAAATATGAACTGGCGAGGGAAAAGCAGATACACATATTTCTTCTCAGACAAAGAGTGTAGAGCGTGACAAACCTGATCTCTAAATAGCAGCAGGAAATAATGCAGCAAAAAGTCACATCTATTACATTCTTCTTCTTTCCCCTAACTAAGGAACTCAAATAGATGAGAGTCTTGAGCAGATAGCAGAATAATTAAAAAAAAAAACAAACAGGGTTGATTGGTTTGAGGGAGACTTTAATTACTCCCATAGTTCTAGAGAACATGATAAACTGGGACATAACCCACTCAGCAAGTGTCGCTGGTATTTTGTCTTGGAACAGCACAGAAAGCAGCTTCCCAGGTGATCATCATGGAGTCCTGGAGTTCCTGCCATGGCAGAGGAACAGCTGGGGAGTGTGAAGGTGGAGAACAATGTTGGTGAGAGAGTTACAGGATCTGTAAGCCTCAGAGAAGGAAGGCAGGATATCATCAGCCTGAAGGCAAAGGACTTGAAGGCGGAAGACTAATGAACACAGAGGATATTGGCAAGTAAATTCTTCTGGGAATCAAATCCGTGGAAGAAAAGAGCTACAGAAAGAGTTGATGGGTCATTAAATTTAAAAAAAAATACATAAACAAAAGACAATAACAGCAGAATCACAAAATATCCCAGTATGTAGAGAGGATAGAAAATGCAACAGGAGATAGCTGTAAAATCACAAGCTCTTCAATGATCTCAAGTGCAAGAAGGGAGTGTACAGAACAGAGAAACTAGGTCAAATATCTAAAAAAAACCCCTCAGCATGAGCTTACAGAGGCAAAATTAGAAAGTCTGAAGCACAAAATAAAATACTTCTCCTATTCTTTGCTTATATTAATATGGTACTTTAAGGGCTTTTTTGATAGCAACAAAAAGGGAAACCAACAGAAGAATTACTCTATGGGTAGAAAAATAGGTAGGTAATGCTGAGAAGCTCATAAAGCTTAGTACCTTTTTTAAAGAAGATTAGAAGAGGACAAACACAGTGCTTGTGTTAAAAGTAGGGGCAGGGAATTGTGGATTCAGGGAATTAGAAACAATCACCATCCCTGTGATTCCTAGGAAAAGACTAATACAACTGATCAGGTGATTTATAATTCCATGAAGTTTTAAAATGAGAAAAGGCTTGATATGATTTGCCTTTTTGCAAATCCACCAAATTCCTTTTTATGACAAGGAAACTGGTGTTGTGGCTACAAGAGAAACAATATGGGCCACACACAAGTGTGTGTGTGCTGAGGGTCAAGGGGGGACTGGACAGATCTACCACAAATACACTTGGAGAGAGCTTTCAAAGAGGCAAAATGTGAGATCCCCTCTGGTTCCCCCTGCCAGTGCTTATGCAGGTGCCTACACTGGAGACTGGGGGATCTGTGATGACTGTAAAATGCAGGGAGCAACACAAGCTGAAGGTTGTGGTCTTGCAGCTGGGAGCAGTTGTGGGCCTTTCAAAAGAGGATGAGCAGTGAGAAGAGAAGGATG
This sequence comes from Formicarius rufipectus, assembly GCA_013399695.1. NCBI lineage: Eukaryota > Metazoa > Chordata > Aves > Passeriformes > Formicariidae > Formicarius > Formicarius rufipectus. Next base: position 68,801 of record VXAU01004724.1, on the reverse strand, counting down.
TAGGGAGCAGGATGTGGGCTGGTGTGGCTTTGAGTAGCTTTCAGCATCCTGTGCTTCTGAGCCAAACAGCAGGAAAAGGTGTGGCAAAGGAGAAGATCCCAAAAGCCTTGCAGATAAGAGGGAGACAACCTTCACAGTACTGACAGTGTCCTGATGTGGTTCTGCATCCCAAATAGTTGGGTCGATGCCTTAAGGAGATCAGCCAAGATGGGGAAATTCTTCACCTATGTTTGTTTGCCATAGTGGATAATACATGACAAAAAGTAATCCAGTTACACCAGAAAAGTGCTCTAGCAGTGAAGATGGTGAAGAAGAGCATCACACTCCTGAGAATCTTCATCTCCCAGTGCTTGTAACAATGGGTTAGACAGATTTCTGCCAGGTATGGCTCAGGTACTGCTGATCCACCCCAGGGCCAGGAGGATGTTGTAAATGAGTGTGTGCATTGCCTTCTTTCAACACTGTGTTCCACCCAGGATGTTATGGTGTGTCTCTGCAGTGATGGCCTCGCAGGAACCCCATTAGAAAGGGGTGAAGGGATGGGTGGCCTTTCACTCACAATAATCTGGCTCATCATTTGCTCCCAGTGCACATTCAGGCTTGTCTCCGTGTTCTCTTTTCCTCCTGCACAGCTGGCAACTGCATTCTTATCCAGAATTAGCTGAGGAGATCACAGGGACCCATCCAGCAGGTGGGACATTTTGTCTCCGGAGGTAGCTGGGCCAGGCATCTCAGGGAGAAACACAGAACGTGCATGAGTGGGTAACTAGTGAATAAACTGCTCCTTGGTCGAGGAAGAATGGCAAATAAGAGAGTCCAGCTTCTACATGAAGAGGTTTAAGTCATAATCCAAAGCACAGCTACCCTGGGGCTGCTCGTGTTCCAACCCCTCTATCATAACTGCTGGCAGTCTCATCAGCTGTGCAGTGGATGACGTTTTCTTTAATTCAGTGAGGCTGTCAAGGCAGTGAAGCTTCATCCCCTGGTTCCGTGGAACAACCTTCTTCTCTTCTCATCCCCTGCCTTTCTGTGTCACTGAAGGGTTTTGCTGGCTTACTATGAAAACGTCAGGAGCAGTGCCAGGTCTGCCTGCTCTTGGCTTCATTAGCTTGTGTGGTTCTGATTGCTCCCTGTATAAAACAAACAGCTTTCTCAGTCTTCATTTGGTTTTACTTTGCCCACCTCCCCTAACAATTTTTGTTGCTCATGACTTACATTTCTGTCTTGACAGAGAAAGGGCTAACATTAGTCTCTGTTTTAATGGGGGAAACCCAGTTATTCTGAAGCATGGTGCAGAACAGTAACCTCATGCAAAATCCTTGAAATCTCTCCCAGGAGAAAGCCAGAACTCACTCTTGTCTGCAGAGAGATCTGAGTAAGCTACTTGAGTTAAATCAGCTCTTCTAAGCAGGTCTCTGCAGAGCATTAGGCTGACCAGAATCAGATCCAGTGTTCCAGGGAATCTCTAAACCTTAATGACACTGAAATGTCATGATACTGAGTCTATTTTCCACCCCATTCCAAATCTTGTTTGTGATTTGACCACTGTTTACACTGAGCTTCCAGGTGAATGTCCCAGACTTTCCCTGACTTTGCTGGCTGTGATTTAGGACCAAGTGCTGTGCAGGGGGCTTCAGGTCAGTCCATCAGATCAGTCAATCCATTTTGCATTAATGAACACCAACACAGCTTTACTGTCCCACTGCTCACACACTCAGACCGGACCAAACTTCTGGGAATTCTTTTCTCTCCATTGGCCCAGCCTAACCTAGATAACTTTGGATGACCTTCAAATGTTAGTCCCCCACCTCTTCTCCAGATCATGAAGAGATACTACAAATGGCATTCATGTTACACAACTCACCGATATATTAATATTAATACAGGATCTAAAAAATGAGACAGAAAACATTCTGGTTACAAAGACAGGAGATGCCAGGATTAAGGGTTCTTATGCAGTTGTGATCTAAATCCCTCTGTACAGCACTACAGGTTTTAGTCATGGCTATATAGACGACTCTTCAGGGTATCCCTTCTGGTTTAGAAGGTAGTGTAGATTCCAGACTACATGGATTATTTTCTGACCAAGTGTCAATGGGTAAAGCCCCTGGGTAAATGGACGGTCACTACGTGGGCACAGAGGAAATACAGCACCATTTCTGATCTGTTCTGGCTGGACAGACAAGACAAAAAGGACTTTGAGATGCAGAGGAAGATTCTTTCCTAAACCTTTTTTTTTTTTTTTTGTGAAGAAGGGAGAGAAGGTGCTACCTTAATTCAACACAGCATTGCATCTAGAAAAAAGACTGCTTAGTTAATGATGAGATTATTTATATCCATGGGATAGGAATTTCACTGACACCTCTTGAGAAGAGTCCAGCTAGTTGAATAAAATGGGAAGTGTCAGTGGCTCTTGTCATTTGCCTGTCCAGCTTGAGAGCACTGATGAAGAGATGCTTTGGAGGGATCTAGACCCCACCATCCCAGACCTTCAGGGAGGTCACTGAGGTGAGGGAGATGGGCTCTTCTGGGTTGCATGACAGAGTGGAGAGGAAAAACAGGCACACATGGAAACAAGAAGCTAGACGGGATACGAGAGGAACTTGTTCCCCACAATCACAAGCCTGAAGTGGAGCAGGTTCCCCAGAGAGATTGTGCAGGGTCCATTTTGGAGGTTTCCAAGTCCTGTTTTACTCAAGTCATGAGCCACTTGGGTTGACCTCAGAGCTCATCTTTATCTGAGGCCCCCAAGTTCCCTTTCATCCCATATCCTCGGTCCCAGGATTTCTTTATCACTTGTTGGCAGTGCATCCAGCCTGACTGGAGCTCTGCTCCTCAACACCCCTCTTTGCTGCTATTTCTCCCCCCCAGACAAAACAAATTATGCTCTGGCCAAGGGAACTTGGTGTCAATGTTCCCTGTTCCAAGGTTGCCCGTAGGTTGCAGGCGAGCAGTAACTCATCTAGAACAAGATATGGGACAGGCTGTGAAAAGTGGAAAACAAAAAATGTCAGGCTACATTTGAACCTTGTGATCTCAACACTGTAATTTCCTCGTTTTGTAAAACATGAAAATGTGCTTCTCCTTCTGTGTTATGTACCACGTTGTGGGGCACAATTTGCAGGTCATCTGAGGAGGCAATTCCCTCATGTCAGTGCATTTGCCCTGCTGAGCGTGTAGTGGAACAGCTTTTGCAAAAATAAGAGATTATTGAAAAAAATGCTTTTGATTAGGGATATTACTAATTTACTGCCCAGGCGCAATGACAGAGTCTTGACACCATTTAGGAATACATAACATTAATCTAAATTGACTGTGTTTTCACACTTTGTTTTCCTTGATAAGAAAAACAAGAATCCATTTGACTGTGTTTTCACACTTTACTTTCCTTGATCAAAAAAACAGGAATCCATTCCTAAGACACTGCAGATTTACGAAGTATTTTGCTTCACAAAGGAAACATCCAGTGCTCAGGTGATGGCCAACCTCATGCATTTCCCCTGGGCTGTGAGTCTCCTGACAAGAAGCAAGAATGTAAATGGGGGCAAAAGTGTTCTGGGGTGGTTTGTGCTGCCCAGTCATGGTGACATCTCTGTATAGAATACACCGAAGGTCCCAGCCACAATCCGCTTTCACCTCCTGTCTCCCCCCATCAGTATTCCTTCATGGTAGAATCCTCTCAGAGCTGGAAAAAGGAGAAACTGGTTTCTCCATCATTTCTATAATCAGGAAAGTAAGCATCCCAACTTTCTTCTTCCCTGTGGAGAGATCAACAGGACTAAATTCACTCCTGTGTGTGTAAACAGCTGGGAAAGGTTGAGCCTTTAGATGTGTCTATACTGCTTTTTTTTTTTTCTGGATTCCTCGCCCAGAAGTTTGGCAGATTCAATGAATTTTGCTTTTAGACAAAATCAGATTCACTGAAATGATTAGAAACTTTATTAAGTGTTAAACATGCAGTGATATTAAAAAAGGAAAGTTAATTGAATTGTAAATAAGAGCCAAAATTCAATATAATCAGGTTAATACAATGAACTATAACAGCATCCATTGAAACAGAATGAAGCAATATCAACTGCATTTGCAGTTTGATCTAGAGAGGAAAGAGGTGTACTTGGAAATACAGACACCAGAGTATTCCTGGGAGGTTTTTCTGTTGTGCAATTTTTTAAGAACAAGATCTATTTACTTGTCAATTGGAGATTAAACCAGTGAGACTCAATTAATGCATGACACTATTCCCTTTGAGCACAAACATGACTCAGAAGCAATTCACAAAGAAGTTGCTTAGTTTAGCAACATGACCTGCTTAGTTCTCAAAGGGACCCATGAAAATGAAATTAGGCAGTAAAAAAAAAAATCTAAATAAATTCAGGAACTAACAGATTCTGGGATCACACTGCTAGTTTGAAATCACATTTTCCTTTGGTTTTTTGGAGTTTTTTTTTTTGGGGGGGGGGGGTGTTTGTTAGTTTTGTTTTGTTTTTTGGGGTTTTTTGTTTTGTTTCGTTTTTGTTTTGTTTTTTTTTGGTTTTGGTTTGGTTTGGTTTGGTTTTGGTTTTGGTGTTTTGTTTGTTTTTGTTTTTTTTGTTTTTTTTTTTTTTTTTTTGTGTGTGTGTGGTTGCTTTTTTTTTTTTGTCAAGTTTCTCTCTTAGGTCAGAACATGAAGGTGAGGGGAAGTTGTATAATCACAACTTCACAGTCTGCACATCAAGTGACGACTCACACATTACATGGTGTCAGCCCAGTGCCAAGAGAAAGGGGCTGAGTTCTGTCCTGTGCTCTGGCTGACCACAAAATGCTATGGTGGCTCTGCTAATTTAAAGGACCAAGATTTTTACAGGGCCAAGGTGCAAGGTCTAAGCATAGAAAGTGTCTGCCTTTCCTACCATTTTGACTCGAGGTCCTGGGAAAGGACATCATTCCGTATGGAATATGGTCACTCCGGCTATGACACCTCTCGACTGAGACACTCCCTGGGGTGCAACATTTGCTGTGCTTTGCTGCACGAAATTTACAGGAGGTTTGAGGAACTGTGATGATATTTGGAAAAAAAGACCAGCCACCTTTTTATAAAAACATTCCAGGCTAAGTCTTATATTTGGCGAAGAAGACAAGTTGGGAAGTGTTTGTATGTTTTCAAACATGAGCTGTATGGAGGTTGGGGTGAGACTCTGCTGTAGAGACGAGCTGGATCTCAGGGCCATGATTTGATTGCTTAAAAAGAGACACCCTGCCCCGTGTGAAGCACTCTTCTGTGTCCAAGTCATCCATGTGTAGCTGATGGAGATGACACAAAATCCCACATGGATGGCTGAGTTCTCCAGAGGTGTCTGAAGGTTGCTGGACCCCTCAGTTCATGCACCTGAGTCCTGCCCTCTCTGTTGCCCCACCAGAGAGGAGGTGCCACCCACAGCCACAATTTCTTGGGCAAACAGTTCTTTGCATGCAGGGATGGCACTGAAGAGATCCAGCAGGTGACCTTCTGCATGCTTAGGAGGGCAAAATGCCTGAAGGACTTCACTGTGCCTCTGTGAATCCTAGAGCATCACTAGGCTGCCTGAAAAGTCTCTCTCTGCACTAGATTAGTACACCTCAAATTCACAGGAATTCTCAGCTGGAAGGAACATCCTCCCAGTCCTTACTGCTTCAGGCACTGATGCAGGGCTGAGCATTTCTGAACCATCAGTGCTGGATGGTTCCATAATCTTCTCTTTGAAAAGCTGAACAGAACATCGCCAGGTTATGTCTTCCAGTGCTGCATGATTCCCATCACTGAGAAGTTTTCTCCATTCCCTTGCTTAAATCTTCTTTACTTCAGTTTAAACAGATTTCCTTTTGTCCTTCTGATGAACATGATGAGCAGTTGATGATAAACCTCTCGTACTAAACCTTGTACTAGAAGACTGGGAGACAAATTTTCTGAGAACTTCATTTAAAACAACTCTTCCAAATTATTTTGCTTATGTACCACTTGCCCACAAAATAGGCAGATTTCATAAAATAAAGAGGCAGGAATGATCCTTTGATAACCATCTCTATCCCTCTACACACACAGGTTTTAGTCCTCTGACAGGAGATCTGACAGACATTAAATTGATTATTTAATCATTGAAATAATTTATTTAATTTACATAAATTAATTTACTCATTTAACAGTATCATGAGCAATCTGTAAATTCTTTTAGTGAGATAATGGTTTGTGATTTTGCTGCAAGAAAAATGTTTGGAGACTTTAAATGACTGGTGCCTCCAATCCTGTATCAAACTTGCAGTGGACTAAGCCACAAATTGCTGAGCCAAGAAATTCTGAGTAGCAACACCATAGACTTCCTATTTCCTTTAAAGTTGGAGATTAGGAAAAGCAGTGCAGAAAATCAACAAAAACAAAATACAATCATTTTAGAAGTCACTCAGGAGCTCCTTCTCATCCATGTAGGACCAATGGTGCCACTTCAGCTGCACGTGTGGCTCCAGGTGTGAACCTTGTCTGACACATGTCCACATCTCCTCCTCTCTTTAGGGGGGAAAATCTTGCATGAAACTCGATTTGCTTTCTCTGAAAAATGGAAAGGAACAGGAACGTTCTTTAAAATCCACAATCAGTTGGCATTGCTGCTGCTTGTCCATGGAAAGTGCTCACAGCCTTTGAAAAGCAACCTGTGGGTGCCTCACACCACCATTCCAGTTTAGATTGTGGGGCTGGGGAGATGAAGTCCATCCCTGCTCAAGGTCTTGAAGGGGATCATTGTGAGGGAAAAGCAATGAGCAAACAAGACTGTGTGTCTCCCAGTGCTCAGCAGGCTGGAAGAAACTCAAACCCAAAACTGAGAATAATACATATTGCACAGGAATGGCTTCACTTTTAGCAATCTGTAGGAATATCTGTGCTCATATTTCACTCAGCAAACACCAGTACTGCATGTTATATGGCTCCTGGGTGGTGTGACATGACAGCAGGAGGGACAAAAATGAGGGGGGACAGAGGTGGGCACTGCCTTGTCAACAGGAATCGAAGCAATGCCCATCCATTATGAGACCTGAGGAGCACAGCACAGTTTTGTAGGCTTGTCTTTCCCAAAACACCCACACTGTAGCACAGGTTGTACTGTACCCTGTACCCTACAGCACAGGCAGTGCTGTACCCTCCTGCCTGCATTGCCTCTCCCAGGGAGCTCATCTGCCTGTGTTTGCAGGACCCAAGACTCAGCTCTGACACAGCACAGCTGTGCAACCTTGAGCCAGGCTGCTGAGAAAGCCCTGAGAAAGTCAGCACGCAGATAAGAGAGGCACAATTAGAGGCAGAGGTTGGGATGTTCAAACAGGCTTGCTGTGGAGCTCAAGAATTCAAGAGGGAAAACACCTGCAGGGAAATGTATTGAATCCTTTCAAACAGCAAAGACAACAACAGAAAGTGAGGCTGTTTGAGGGCTGGTCAGAAATTAGGAGATGGTCAGGTCGTGTTCTTGGTGTTACCTCCCACTGCAAGGGAATAACCAGCTTTTTTGAGGTGACTGTCATCCCTTGAGGTGAAGGTCCATGTGCTGCTTTGAGCCTCTGATGTCCCTGCCAGCCTCAGGGGTTCTGTTCCACACAGAGAGTGAGGCTGCTGCAAAGCACCAGGGCCATGGCTGTGTCCTGCCCATGTTCCATGGTGTGGAACAGCAGGAATCAACTTTGGCACCTCGAGGTGAAGCAAGGACTCAGGTGGGTCACAACTGCTGGGCCAGTGCACAGACCCCAGGAGGATGGAGCCTGCCTGGACACACACACACAGCCACTCACTGGCCACTACCACGTTCTCTGGCCCTCAGCAGGGTAATTCCAGCTGAACTCAGTTGTGATTTTATTTTTCCCAGCTGCTGAAATTCAGCCAAAGTTGAGTTTGGACATCCAAAACATCACAGCAGCTGCCAAGCAGAGCAGAGGGCTGTGCTAGGAGATGAGCTGGTGTCCATGGGGAGCTGAGGAGAAGGGGGGTTTCTCCTCAGATGGGAGCAGGACAGAGGTCTGCCCAAGGTCCCAGCTCTGGGTGGCCATGCCTCCAGGCATCCTGTCAGGGATTGGCCTTGGCAGCTCTTTTCCCTCTGCACTGCAGCTGCACGGTGGTCCTGTCAGATCTCCCAGCCCTGGGCACCACACAAGAATTGCAGGATCTATGAGGGTCTATCGGCCACCCTGCTGGGATGATCAAATCCCTCTGGCTCTGGTGAGGATTTGGGTCTGCACGAGCCCTGGAGAAGTCCCTCATGGCAGGTGCTGTGTAAGTGTACTGGGCAGGGTGGCTGCTGTGGATGGGGAGCACCTCAATAATGCCTTTGTGTCTCTGAACGCTCCTCTCGTTTCCCCAGGGGTCATTATTCTCACACAGGCTGATGCTCCCACAGCTCTTGCCTTAGTGGTTTTCTCCAGTCAGCCCAGTCAGAGCCGTGCTGCTGGTGCTGAGCACTGTGGAAGCACTCAGGAAAGCATCTTTCCCATTCTTCAGCTGGCATCTTCTGGAAGATGATTCCTCCTGCCAGCTGGAGAGGGACTGGTTTACTCCTTGTGGAGGCTGCTCCCCTTGAGAGGTTCAGATTTTCCCATCCCATTTCCTTGTTTTCCTTATCTCCTTTTCTCCCCCCAAGCAGAGGTAGCTGTGGTGCTCCCTGAGGAAGGTACTACGTGCAGCTCTAGGAGAAGGCAAATGAAACACCCTCTGCAGCTTGTGACCTTCCTCCTGCCTGGTCTGGCTCCTTCAGCTCCTCTCCATCTCCAGCTGCTCCATGCTGGGGGTGGGATATGCCTGGGCTGTCATCCCTGCCATGGGCAGCCCCCACATCCCATGGATGGATGGGGATAATGGGATTGGGTGGGGGTAATGGGACCTTGCTCCCCTGGGAACACAGGATTCAACCAGCCCACAATACCAGGTGGAGTAGTTTACCTGGTTTTTTATTTGGTTTTTATTGGCAGTGGTTAAACTATTTTATAATGGAATCATGTTTCTTTCTAAAATACAGCAGGCAATAAAATGGTGTGGAGACCAGATGAGGGAACGTGTACATAGGTATGGAGAATTTGTATTCTTCTCCCTTCTTATTCAACCTGTGGATGAGAAACTGCATAGTTCACATATTTACAGAACTTTGCAAAAGGTTAGCAGTTACCTCTTCTATAATATATATTAATGCAGGAAAAACAACATTTGAAATTGTAAAAATGTCAGAAACCCTTTGGAAAAGCAATTCATGAATGTAACATTGCCAAGACCTCTTCTCCTATCAACAAGAAAGGATTTGCAATGAGAAATTCTATTAATGGAGGTGATTTGCATAAATCTTTTGTGCAGCAGACTCCAAATTGTTTGTATTATATATACTACTCTTGTGGCACGTATGTTGAAACACTGTATGTTCCTGTTGACACTTCTAAATCTACAAAGCCATGACTCACCAGTGTCGAGCCTCTCGTGAGTCGAGGGCAGTCAAGCTGACAGATCTGTAAATGCCAAAACTTCACTAAACACTCACCAGTCCTCCGGAATTCTGTTTCCAGTAAATTATCACAATTGTCCCACAAAAGCTTTCAAGCATCTCCCTCTCTTTTGCAATCCTAGGATGTGATTTATTACTCCAGTCTGGGTGCTCTGAGAACTTTTTAATAGTACTAATTGCCTTATTATCCACTGCAGTGTGAGAGTAAAACCTTTTGACATTTTCCTTCCTTCCCTGAGGAAAACAAATCCCAGTTCCTGGGATATTGCCTTCTGCTGCCTCTGTGATTACTGGGGCGAGGAATTCCTTTAAGCCTTTTGCCTTATCAGCCTCATCTGTCACCAACTTTCCATTCTCATTTCTCTCGGTGCTGCCTCATCACTTTGCATCTTCTGTTATTCTGTGCTTTTATTTCCTCATCCTTTTTACTTGTGATGTCAATCTTCATCACATATTATATTCCTTATTTTCTATCAATGTACTTTTTCACATCAGGCTCTGTGATACTTACCTTGCCCCAGTTTACTATTTTTAGATTAGTGTAGGAGTGCTTATTAAAAAAAAAAAAACAAAAAACAAAAAAGAGAGAGAGAAAAAAGCATTTTTCTGTCTGTTCCATATTTAAGAATTTCCTGCAACAGCTCTAACAAACTACATACACAAATTCATGTATGTCACCTACCAGAGGATCTTAATTTTCTAAAAAGCAAATCAACTATCACCAAAAAAACATTGGCAGATCTCTGACCTTTCCAAGGCTGATACAATAAATACATTTGCTTCATTTATTTTTATTTTTTTTAGGGAAAACACAGAATTACTTGTAGTACCACACACCCTCCGTGTCCATTTTGCCTGCTGAGTGTGAACAGTATGAAGAGACATAGGAAGAATTCGTGTTGTATGTTCAGATGGGAGGGAACACGAGGCTGAACCCCAGGAGGAGGACAGAGGGGCTGAGTGGGACAAACCCTGACTTCCACAGTGGAGGGGACCGCTGGAGTCTTTACTCACAGGAGGATGGTTGGTCACCAGGTTTCGTCAGGTCAGCTGTGCCTTTTTCCAGCCTGTTGCTGTAAAACCCCTGAGGAGGGAGAACCCACACCCACCCTGGGTGACCTGTCCCACTGCTGCATCAGGTCTTCCCTCCTGGTGGAAGACCTTCTCCTAATGTCCAGCATGACTCTCCCAAGCCACAGCCTGTGGCTTCTACCCCTTGTCGAGAAAGGTTTGGCTCCATCATCTTTGTGAGTCCCCTCCAGGTAGGCTGCCTTAGATTGACCCTCAGCCTCCTCTTCCCCAGGCTGAACCACCTCAGCCTCCCTCGTAGCTCTGAGGTTTTAGACCCCTCATCAGCTTAGGTGTTTTACTCTGGAACCTTTCTTATTTCTCCACGTGCCCCTGCAACTGGAGGGCCCTAAAGCAGTCGTGGAATTCCAGGTGTGGTCCCATGAGGGCCGAGTACAGACAGGTAGATCATAAATTTGCACAGTTGCTGGCCATGCTCCTCCTAAGGCACCTCAGTTTCTGCAGCAAGAGTTCAGGGTTCACAGAAATTTAATTTGAGGTCCACCTTAACCTTCATGCCTTCTCCAGCATGGCTGCTACTCCTGCAGTGGCCACCTATGGGCTTCAAAAGGCCAAGAGAATTGGGATTGAACCTGGAAAAGAGAAGGCTCAGGCACAACAGTCTTCCATACCTGAAGGAGGCCTATTGGAAAGATGGAGAGGGGCTGTTTACAAGAGCATGGAGTGACAGGACAAAGGGGAATGGCTTCAGCCTGAAAGACAGAAGGTTTAGATCAGATATATGGAGTAAATTCTTTACTGCGAGGGTGGTGAGGCATTGGAACAAGCTGCCTAGAAAGGTTGTGGATGCCCCATCCCTGGAAGTGTTCAAGGTCAGATTGGATGGGGCTTGGAGAAACCTGGTCTACTGGAAGGTGTCCCTACCCATGGCAGGAGGTTTGGAAGTGAATAATCCCTAAGGTCCCTTTCAACCGAAGCTATTCTGTGATTTTATGACTTCTTCTCCTTGCTGGACTCTGTGAGGTTGCTCTTTGTGCAATGCTCAACTTCTCAGCTTTGCCTTCCAACTGAAGCTCCACAGCTCAGCCTGCCAGACACCTCTCCTAACTTGGTGTCATCCACCATCGGTTAAGGGGCTGCATTCTGGCCCATCACACACACCTCTGATGAAGATTCTGAGCAATTCTAGTGTGGCAGCAGTCCCTGATGTACTCTGCCTGCCACCACTTCCAGCGGGACACCAAGGCATCGATCGCTGCCCCCAGGGCCGGGCAGTGCCCACCTTAGTGCTCCTCACCTACAGAGCCAGTCATTTCATCAGAGAACAGGCTGCTTAAGCATGACTTGCCCTTGGCAAATCACCTTGTCATCCTTCATGCCCATGGCAGTTCAACATGCTTCATGGAATTCATCTCGCCCAACTCTCAGCACCTGCAGGCAAGCAACTCATGGACCAGCCTGCCTTTAAAAACAACAGGGACAAATGTGTCCTTCTAGGACAGATCCACCCAAGCCCCTGGAATGTCTGTGAGGATGATGAGGCACTGGAACAGACTGCCCAGACAAATCATGGCTGCCCCATCCCTGGAGGTGTTCAAGGCCAGGTTGGATGGGGCTTGGAGCAACCTGGTCTAATTGAAGGTGTCCCTGCCCATGGTAGGGGTTTGGAATTGGATGACCTTTGAGGTCCCTTCCAACACCATACATTCTATGATTCTGTGATTCTATGGTTTATAGTAAGGTAGATTTGCCCCAGAACATCAACACAAGTAAGCTATAGGGTACCCAGCACAACGTCTGTGTTCAGACAAATTCCACTTCTTGTGCCTTACTCTTAACTCCCACACAGCGAGGCCTCCCTGGTTTTGTGGCTCTCTGCAGACAACCTGAGAGTCTCAAAGCCTACCTAGAGATTCCTGGAACAACATGGAAAGAGGAAAAATGGGTATATCCCTTCCAATGTTGATTCTACCTTTGCTTTCACAGACAAACCAGTGAGACACTGAAGCATGTGCGTGGCTTTGCTTCCACAATCAACTTCAAAACAAAGCCCCTACAGAAGCCAGCATGCAATTCAGCTTTTGAGTTTGGAAACTAAATATCATATTTGATGCCATATAAATAGAAAACCGTAATGTTAATGTTATAGAAAGGCAATTTCTCAACTTTTTTAACTTAACAATGATACACTGTTATAGGAGCATTAAGAACATAGATTCCCTGAATGCTGTTAATTTTCATTCCTCCTCTTTATTGTCCCAAGTGGATTTTGAAATAGTATTTGGCAACACTAGATTTTCAAACATTCTTTTCATGCTGTAGGGCTTTCTTACATTTACAGATTTGTTGAGATATATTTTGGCTTAGATTTCTGTCTCAGCAACATCGAGGCTATCGAGGCATTTCGATTGTCTCAATGGAGAGGATTTGAAACCTGTAAATAAAAACCTGCAATCGGCTGGCTCACTTCCCAAATTTGCAGTATGAGTTTGGTGTTTGTTCAACACATGAGGAAACAGGATAACCTTTACTTCACCACTAATGCTTCAAGAAAGTAAGACATTTAATTACAAACCAGGCTAGATATATTGGGGTTTAATTATCCAGGCCCCATGAGTGTGTATGACAAGTGTACGTAGACAGCCTCTTGTTGCAATCAAAGTTCAAATTATCTATATTAAATGGGAATCATATGGTTCAATACTCAATTCTCTTGGTGGATTAACATTTTCTAGTAAGCATTTTTTTAAAACATTTAGTCCACATATGCAGAAATGGGGGAGGGGGGTTTACAGCTTAGGGTTATGAGAAATTATTCTGTGGGGGCTTGATGGTGAAGCCAAAAACCCCTTGTATGAAGGAGTGCACATATAATAACATATTCCAGTTCTCAGGTAAGCATCCTACTAAATGGGTAGCAAAATATCCTGGGTGACACCTGCCTTCCTTCCTTCCTGTTAGAGTATTTCCACCTCAAGCAGCACATTTTAACTATTCAGCAATTACTTCAGGTAAACTTGAGACTCAAGTTCTTGTTGGCACTCCCAGGAACGCTGAGATCCATCCACACAACAAAATGTGTCATCAGGAGAGACCAAGGATGTCTTATGCCAGAATATCTTGGCTTAGAAGGTTGGGCACTGCTCTAGGAAGCAGGAGAGGTTTCCCAGGAAGAGGCAATGGAATGTGGTCTCCAGCTTCCCTGAGCTCTCTAAGGCAGAGGCATTAGCTGGTGGGAAATCCCACAGCTGAGCGGACTTGTGGGATTTATTTCCCCAATTTCACTCCATTTTGGAGCATTGCATGACTTCTTTTTCACAACTCGCCCTGGGCTGTGTTGCTCTGTCCCAGGGAGCTGTGATGAAAGGAGGCAGGCAGAACTACAGCAAGGAGGTGGGAACAGGGAGTGCTCAGCAGAACTGGGGACAAGCGCAGAGGGTGAGGGAGGCAGAAGAGCTTGAGGCGTGTAATCAATGAACTGGGCAGATTTGTACCACTCCATTGGTTTATCCAAGGTATAAATTGGAGCCAGCTTGGGGCCAGCAAGATTTCCTAGTTAAAGCCTGGCACCACTTGTGCTGGAGTTAGCTGTGCTGTGTCCAGCCCATATGACAGCTCTGCTCCACGTCCCTCAGCACTCCAAGATTTGGATGTCTCTGAGCTTCAATGTGGGACTAAAAACTGAAGGTTTCAGGGCTGTACTGGATCAGCATCAGATGTTTTGTGCACATTTACCACACAATTACCTTAATTAAAATTGACTTTCAGTCTTACAGGTCCTGATGAACGTCAGCTGTCTCACTTCCCAAATTGCCCCAAAATAACAAAGGCCAACTCTTCCATATGACCCAGTACTGGCACATTTACCAACCTGAATCAGACCTGCTCTCCAACCTGACAAGGCAAAAAGCAGCTCTCTAAGCTCATCATTCCTGCCTCATTTTTGAACTATCACACAACATACAAGGGAGGATGGCACCTCCTCCCCCTGGCAGATTTGACTCTCCTTCTCCCCACCCCCCACCCCATGCACAG
>VXAU01004724.1:42151-54254 GCA_013399695.1 Formicarius rufipectus | reverse complement strand
TTTTTTTTTATTTTTTATTTTTTATTTTTTTTATTTTTCAGCACTCCATCTCCCTTCCAAAATGTCCCATCATTCTAGTTGTGCCAGATTTTGGTGAACATTGTTTTCCCCCTATCATCTACAGACTCCACAACAGGCACCTGCATGCTATAAAAGTTTGATTTTTAAAGTAATTCTTTGAGATTTCCAGCAGTTTTCAAAACGTTAGGGGGAGGTATTACTGATGCTTCTTCACACTGTTGCCTGCCCTGTAATTTAGGAAATCTGCACAGGCAGAATTCCTGAATAGCAGTCCTGATGCCTGCATTTTACTCTGTTTGCTCCCTCCATTCTTAAGCCCTCGTGACAAATGCACTTGAATCTGGGAGGCAGCTCTACTTTTAACTACAAAATTTTCATTTTCAGTCTGGCTGCTAAATTCTGGGCTCTTAAAATTCAGAAATAAGATCACCCTGGTTTTGATTCACCAGACATGTCACTTTAAAACTTACTGCCAAATGCTGTTTTAACTAAAAGAATTTCAGAAAATGGATCGTCCCATTAAAATAATAGAAAACAAGTAGATGATTTGTTAGCAGCCTCTATTCAATGAGCTTTCAAGGGCTGTTCACTGCAGGGGGATATAGGCCATGCTTTCCTCAATCATTTAGCATAGCATTTAACTTTGAAAAGTAACTTCTTGCAGCTCTTTGAGAAGGGGAAAATTTACACAAGCCTGTCGAAGGCAAAGGTAGGATCATCTACTCACTGGAACAATTTTATCACAAACTTCACCAAGCTATATTAGCTATGGCCAGAGAAACCTAAAGTTGTTTTTCTTCCACCTTCAGGGATAACTGAGACTGTTATAATGTTGCCCCACCTTTCCTTGAGGTGAGCCTGTCCCTTGGTCTCAGTGGCAGGCAGTGGAGAGGAGTTCCACAGACCCAGTGGGCACTACGGAAAGCTGTTTCCCTGTGGTAGGTCCATTGTCCACCTTTCAGTCAAATTCTTCAGCTATACAGTAAAAAACATAGAAATGATGGTTCAGCCTTTTGTTACTTTACGTATTTTTAACACTTTCCTTCTTAATAATCTGCTTTCCAAAATTGATGTGTTGACTTTTTCTTTTTTCACACAAGGTTCTCTTCAAAAAAGTTTTATTCAGTCTGTGTTCTAGAACCATGAAATCATAGAATGGTTTAGGTTGTAAGAGACCTTAAAAGTCATCTAGTTCCAGTGCCCTGTCAAGGGCAGGGACACCTTCCACTAGACCAAGTTGCTCAGAGCCCCCACCAGCCTGACCTTGGACACTTCCAGGGATGGGTCATCCACAGCTTCTCTGGGCAAACTGTGCTAGGTCCTCACCACCCTTTGCCCTTTGCTGAAACCTCTTAGACTGCATTAGTCTTTGTCTGAGAGGGCAACAGTAAACTCTGAAATCAGTCCAGAGAAGACTTCACCACCAGAAACCCAGCATTCCATTCCATTCCCAGTAACCCCATCCACATCCCCTTGTCCCACTGTACCTTCACAGAGCATTCTCTCAGAGTGTTGGTGAGACTCTGCCCGAGCTGACACACACACAAAATCACAGGTATTTGCAAGAAAAGCCGCATTTATTTGCCTCAGTAGTTTATCAAACTGGCCACTCCATCATCTCCTCACCCTGCCAGCCCTACCTGTAGCTCCTGGCAGCATCTCCTCTGCCTCACCAGCCTAAGGAACTGCATCAGCAAGTGCTGCTGTGCCAGCAGTCATCATTCTTCTCCAGTCACAAGTGCAGGATGTAAAGCCAACCCCAATACAAACCACCACTGTTCACCTTTCCAATAATGCCATTTTTCCTTGCCTGTTCTTGGTCCTCTGGACAGTTTTAGAACATTATGTCTCTTATTTCAAAGGTTTAACAAATATAAAATAGATCCTTGAATAAATGCAATTCAAAAAATAAAGTAATAAAACACTCAACTGTATTTCAATCAGTTCTTGATTCATTGTCTGAGAATCTCAGACAATGGCAACAGTACAGCAGGGCCCCCTTCTTCTGCAGAGATCAGTCTTGTATATTACTGTATACTTTTGTTTTTAATTCTGCTTTTAAAGATCCAGTATATTTGCTTGGTCACAAGAGCAGCCTTTTTAGCAAGCACACAATCCTTTGGAATCCTTTCACCAAGAGGCCTAAAAGTGCACATTTACAGGTTCATACTCCTGAGGTGGTCACTTCACTCCCAATGCCCTTTAGGATGGACAGGTGGATCACTCATGTCAGTTGGCTTCAGTAACGCTTTGGCCATGCCAAAAATCCATGAGCTTCAGCAGCAGAAAAAAGCTGACTGGTTCCCCATTATCCTTTGGGCTGAACACTAAGGCAAAGACTTGCACATTTTAACATTTTCATCTTTCTTAGTTTTTCTCTAAATCCCAGATAACCAAGTAGGCACATTCCTCCTCAGGCTTCCCATTTCCAATAAACTGCAACAATTGAGTTGACACAGCTTTAGATATTCATCTTGATACAAAATATTCAGGATGCTAGAGCATTATTTATGGTCATTTATGTACCTTGGGTTTAGGGGTTTTGTTCAAGGGAGAGAGTAGTATGTTAAGATATATTTTCAAAAGTCTTTAACAGGCTTAATTAAACACTTAAACCTCAGAGATGTACATGACATGCTTCACACCTTACTCACGTTGGCCACAAGCATGCAGAGATGAGGCCAACATGTAATAGAGGCCTCTGAAACCCAGAGATGCACAAATCTAAATATTTAGTAGGTTATTACGTCAAACATCCCATGTCCTGTGCATACCAAGTTTCCATCCATCAATCCATCCATCCCTCCATCCCTAATGAATCACTGTCATTGCTCAGACACATGAACAGGAACCCAAGAAAACCTGTGTACGAGAGAATTCTGTTCACATTAACCTGCTGGGATAGTAAAAACCAGATGAATCAGGGCAGAACAAACTCCTCCTTGGCCTGGAATTTCTGAAAGGTTCACAAGTTTGAAATGCAGGAAAATCAGAATAACTTAGTAACAAATTACCAAAACCGCCTTAAAAACCTGTCTCTGAAAACACGGGCACCAGGTGCCTGCTAACTGTAATTGAGAGGCTTTCTTATTTCCTATGTACACAAAGGCCAGAGTCAAAGTTAATTTTCACCTTTAATAAGCTCATGATTCTTTGTTATTTAATACTCTGAAAAAAGGTATTACAGATTGATAATTATTGCAGGGACTTCTAAAGAAGATGGACAGCCATGAGGCCGAAACTACAATATCATATACAGTATGGAGTCATTGACACTACCTAGTACAGCATGAAGAAAAATATTTTTTAAATAAACAATATTTAACTGAAAACATACAAATGGAGCTTTCATTCTTACAGTATGGTTACATAGCTTTATTCCAAGAATAACATTTTAAAAAATGCTAGATCTTGAAAGGCCATAGATAAAAAGTCATGAAGATGAACCAGTTTTGCCCAGAAATTGCTATAATGAGCACACTGCAGAGTTTTTCAGCAAATCCTAGTTTTGCCAAGCTTCAAGAGGCAAAAGCCTGAAATGTGAAAGCTTCCAAGTTGTCTAGCTAGTCCACTTGTCTTGCTCTGCAGGCCCAGTGACCCACACTGCCTTCAGACAGGATGCCACCACAACTGTTCTCTGCCGACATGGATCCTACGAGGAGGAGACGGTTCAGGTCCTTACGATGCCAGGCCCAACAAAAAGCCTCCAACAAACCCACTGGACACCACGATATTCTGTTTGATAAATTCTGTTGACTGAGAAGAATATTCATAAAGCATCCAGTTAATTGTGTCTGTAGGATTTAACACATCACAACTGCCGGGAAACAAGAACACTGAAATTATGGAGGGGGGTGCAGGGGGAAGCAGCGTGTTTAAAATGCTATAAAACTAAGTGGCACCTGCTGGCACCAATGGAGTGCAAACTGACTCTCAGATGCTTTTAACAACATATTTAAAATACAGTGAGCCTTTAAAAAGACAAAGTACAGAGGAATTTTTACCACAATTTTATGCCAATATCACTCTTGCTTTGATAAAAGCAAGATGTTTCATGAATTCCCTTAGCAAAAAAGCATGAGAACCACTATGACTTCAACTGCAATCACTTGAAAAATGTTTTTAAAAAAATACCATTTTTTGGAAGGCCAGATCATTAGAAAAGACATACACTTCACTCAATTATGATCCAGTTCCCTTAAAACTTAATCCCACAAAAAAAAGTTACGTAAGATGACATTGGTGTAAATATTTCATGAAGCATAGAGTATAAAACATGCCATTTCATAAATCCCCCACTTCAAATGTTTCAGATTGACTATTAATACAGTCAGAAGAAAGTAACATAATCTGAGAGGAAAAAAACACAAAGGAAAACCAAAATCCGGATCCTGTCCCATCCATTTCTGCAGGGCAAGGGAAAAGGACATGTTAAACTATTTGGGCTACAGAGAAAGCTAGAAAACCAACTCTTTAGAACTAAATATTTAAGGTAATTTTTAAAAACCTGTGTGCAACTCCTTGCAGGTCAAGCCTGAGATGTCAAAACGCATTAATTACAGAGCACCAGTGTGGCTGCTGTTTCATTGTCTACAGCACATTCCCAGTCAGTATCCAGGTACTGAGAAAGAAACTTTGAGTGCATGTATGGAATATGAAAGTATGTAAAAGTAGACTTTATTTAAAAAACAAAACAAAACACAAACCCACACCACACAATCAATTAAATGAAAGTCTTCACATGACAGGATGGAACTGCCCCAAGGACACTGATCAGTATCACAGCTACCTCTTTTCAACATGGTATGTAACTGACAGATTCTGCAGACAGATACTCTTCAAACTGCAGAAAAATGAGATAAAATCACAACTCTAGTTACAAAGCAGTTACAGCTTTTCTGCAGAAAGGTCATTCTTGTCCAGTCAAGTAATTTTGTTATCAGCAGTCCAAGAAGATTTGGGTTTTCTCTTTGTAGTTACCATTATTTTAACCTCACCTGAACTTTCACCATGCTGTGACCTTGCTGGCTTGGTCACTCACCAAGAACCTGCAGAGACCAAATGGCAAAGCAATGGTAGCCCCTAAGCCATAACTGCTGTAGAAAGGCAGGAACTGAGGACTTTGTGTGATCTTTAAGAGTCACCAAAACAGAAAGCTAAATGAATAAAAGAGAGCACAATCTGGCAAATTTTAATGAAATATAGAGCCAGGCTATTTGTGATGCTCTCCAGTTTTGCACCTGTGTTTACAGCTCATCTTCACCTGCAGGAGAAGGTTAAGAAAAGCTGGTTGGTAGAAAACAATTTATCACCTCATACTTACCTCTTCAATTAAAGTGTTGATTTCAGGAGCTGCCTTATTTGCACGCTTTTTTAACTGTTTTTTTGCTTTGTTTACATCTTTTTCAACTCTCTTCCAGTCAACTTGTACATATCCACTATGACTAGCAATCTAGAAAAACAAAGGGCAGTTAGTACATTTGAAGGTCACATTTCATGAGGCAAAATACAGCATCTTAGTGCCTACAAAGTTGTTTTTCTTTTTTTTTAATTACAGATACAGAAAAAAAAACCATTGTTCCAATTTCAGCAGGTACTCTGCTTCAAATAGTGATACCTTCCCCAGTAATAGCTGTTCAAATTAGAACAAACAATGGAAAAGTTCAGTAGACTCTTGTTAATTTTACCAGTTCTCTGTTCTTCAGTTATAAAAGCCTTACGAAGTTTTCCCTTCAGCTGTATTTACTGTAACTTTTAAGAAAAGTGGGTTTATAGGACAATAAATGAAAACACTATTTTGTTTCCGCTTTTTTTCAGGATTGTGGAGTTCTGATTTATGACAGAGTATCTGGGGCTAATCAAAATCATCATTAGCAATATTAAAAGTTAGTATTTTATGCTATGTGATGTAAACTGTCCAACAGAAAGGATTCAATACAAGAGAATTTTCATGCTTTCTACAAAACACATCAACTAAATAGAGAAATAACACATCCTGAGCTGAGTACAAGTTCTGTGACATCAGCAAAATGGATAAGTTCGGGGACATGAGTTCATATCAATTTACACTCAAACTCCCAATATTTTTAGCCTGTTTAACCATCATCCCAACCCTTTTTCTTACTTCTCTTATTAAGATTTGGTCCTGGAAAAAAGTAAGATGTTATGTTACTTGGCCAACAATGACCTTAAGAGCAAGTCTCATCAATGTCCTTAAGAGAACTCACAAAGAAATACACATTTAAATGTTTATAAGATCATAACTTAAAAAAAAAAAAAAATCGGGCAATTGCTGCATGCTCTAAAGAACATTAAACAGCTCATTATTAGGAAAAAAAAAATAAAGAGAAAAACCCCCAAACTAAGGATTACTGCTCATTTTAACTGTTATGACAAATAGATATAAACCATTAAATTTACAGGCAAATGGCTGTTATACTAAAAACTCTTTACAAAGAGTGAGATTTCTCAGGTCCTTCTTGAGGTCACGTTTGGGAAATTCACCTAACTTACCTAACAGCATTCTGTGCAAACTGTACAACTGGTAAATCAAAGTCACAGATCATGAACTTTTGTGGAACATATATTTAAATACACAATTTAATAGGTTTAGCCTAAAAACAAATGTTTCACATCACTTACAGGCACTGAAGCTTGACTTTCACATAGTTCTTCCTACCAAATAATTAAAATGAGATCATTTAGCTTGTATTACAACGGCCACAACAATTAAGAAACGTATTTCACCCCAAATTAAGGATTTTGTGATCCAGGAAAAAAAAAATTAAACAAGTGTCAAGCAGATTTTGTCTGAATATAAAACAACTCCCTAAAAGATGACCTATATAAGAAAGTAAACTTCAGTTTCTCTCTCTGCTTAACTTTCAAAAAAACCCAATTCATGGACAAAGCAAAATGAACTTATTGTATTTTAAACTCTCTTTTACTTCACACCTGAAAATGTAATTGGCTTTGCTGTTTATTGCAAATACATTGAATTAACAGGAGCACTTGGGGGAGTGTTGGGCAGGGACAGCTCACTGAGGACTACACAGCACAACAACATGAAACCAGCTTGAAAGTTGCACTGGTGGCACATCCAGTCACTGGATGACATACCAGGGAAAAAATAAAAGCTGCACATTGGGGCAATTGCTATTTTATGAATTTAACATTCGCACAAGGATTTCAAAAAGGCCCAAGCACTGAATTGGTGCCTTCTTAGTCGTACAACTCAAAATTAAATGTGGACTGATCTACCCAGTCCAGGACAATGTAAGAAATGCTAATGTCTTTGCTTGCTGGTAAAATGCAAATGGGTTTTTAAAAAAAAATAAAAAAATTTCATTAAGACTAGTTTAATAAGCTCAGTTATCCAGACAGCACAAAGATGAGGCAGAAGTTTTTAATTAAGTTCTCTCTGTAACTCCTGCAGAGCAAACTTACATTTGCATCAAAACTCCAGTTTACACCATAAAAACCAGACTACTTTTCTCCCTGAATTCAGTAGCAGAGATCCCAAATTCTGATTTTGAGTGTTTATACACATCTATAAGATATGCATCAAAGGACGATGTTTTGAATATAAGTTTAATAACTGAGAAGAAAAAACCCTGTACTTTAGCGACAACAGTGAGAGCCTGTGTCACATCTACTTTGGCTGCAACCCTAGCAATTACATAACTTCATATGTAAGGGCAGAAATAATCCCACTGAACTCCAGTGCTGGAGAGACAGACTTCAATTTTCAGATTCTAATACAACATAAAAAAACTACTTGTTTACAACTATAAATTTACATGAATGCAAATTCTTAAAAAAGTTTACTAGTCTTTTTAAACCAAGGCCCTGTAGTAACAAACTAGAATAACAGTATTCCACTATTAGTTCCATATTTAGATATATTAAAGAGTCATATAGATCTACACATACTAACTATATATTCTTAAAGAGATATACCAGGGTGTAGATTTCTGGGTATGTAGAAATGTCTCTTTACAAGATAATGGAATAATACATATTACACACACATATATCTCTCTCATAGCTCATTTGTAAAATTATTTTTAAGACCTCCCAGAATTGTTGANGAAAGAAAGGCTGTGGGGAAAAAAAAAAAAAAAACAACAACCAGAATTTTTTCAAAAAGTCAACTGAAGAAATACATCAATGCAAGAACACTAAAAATATGTACATCTTTCTCTACACTAATCAAGGAAAAATGAGAATTTCCAAGGTCAGACCTCATTCTGGGGCTGATACTAGAGAAGCACACAGATACTTTGTTACTGTGAAATGCTATTAAGATTAATGAGCAAAAACCGCTTTGGAGCAAAATAGTTACATGGCAAGATGGGACAAGAGTGCTAATTTCCTCAAGACAAAATGTCTCATACCACAGCGGCCCAAGCAAGGACAGAGGGCTCAGGTGTCCTCCCTGTGCTCAGCAGGGCACAGAAGCCATGGACACGTTGGGGTATCCTCTGCTGTCTGGAAAAACAACCCCCCTTACACTGTCAGAGTGGGATATTCAACCCAAAACTGTGCAAAACTCTTCCTTACTAAGTCCCCAGCCCCAGAAGCAGGTTGGGCTCTCCCCACCTCACCAAGATGCCACACTGGGTTGGAACTGGATGGTCTTTAAGGTCCCTCCCAACCTAAACCATTCTGTGATTCCATGACCACCATCATGGCATGGTATCAATAAACTCCTGTATAAGACAGAGCCAAAGGTATCTCAGTTTGTTTTGTTTCTTGTGATGTTTGCAAAGATTTGCTTTGTCTAAGTCAGAAAACAATTT
Organism: Formicarius rufipectus; assembly: GCA_013399695.1. Lineage (NCBI taxonomy): Eukaryota > Metazoa > Chordata > Aves > Passeriformes > Formicariidae > Formicarius > Formicarius rufipectus. The sequence goes on along the minus strand of VXAU01004724.1, from coordinate 45,432 downwards.
AAAGAAGAATTGAGCAGAATTCATCATTGACATATTAATGGGTTAAGGCAAAATATACTAGTGAAATAATTGAATAAAACCACAATTTGATTATTAAATAATAGTCAACACACAAGAGAAAAACTTGTAATTGCTAAGTTGACTGATGAGCAAAAAGCAATGAAATTGTTATTCAGGACACAGGGGCTTAGAAATAAAGAGATATTATGTGCTCATTAAGAAAAATTGTTTTTAATTTATTAGAAAAGAACCATGTGAGTTCATACCTTCAGAATTTGACTAGACTGTGCTGTATAAACTGTAAGTTATACAAGAAAAATCCCTTACTTGTTATGAGAACTGGATTATACTTTCCTTAATATAGTGCATAGATATTGGTCTTAAACCAGCATATTTGAAGAACAACACCTATTTCAATAAATAGGATAGTTAATTGATCAAATTAAGCTGTTGAAATATCTACCAAAAGGATGTGGTAACAGACTTTAATTCTGAAAAGCTGTGTAAATTTCTTAATGTCCTTTTTATTTTCTTTCTGACACTACTTTTCCTTTAACCTGTATTAGGTTCTAGATCACCTACAAAAATTTGAAAGATCTTTTTTGCTTCTTGTACAGCTGACACTCCAAAATGTATTGCTTTCCGTTTCCTACCAGATTTCTGGAGATGAAGTCATCACACATTGAGGAAAAAAATATTTTTTTTTAAATTTTAAGACTGAAATGTTTCACTGAACGGGCTTTGGCCAAGAATCTTGCCTTCTGTAGTTATTATTCTTGTGTTAGCATGTAATTAAAATGTCAATATTGCAATCAGCAGTTGAAATGAGATCTGCAACTTCAGAGAAGTCTACAGATAAAAAAGGAACTTTCTAGTAACGTGCTGAAATGCTCCTCTGCCCACTCAGGGGAAGCACTGAACACGTATTCATAGAACCACAATGAGTAATCTTTTAATGAAAAAATTAAAGACTGCAGAAATGTAATTACACCATAGAATTTATGACTCAGCTTTAACATGCAAAATGTTTTGAATTAAAAGAGAGATGTAGGCATTTACTTCATTTCCTTCCAACAGAATCTGATCTTACTTAAGATATAGACAATTCAATCAAAATATGCAACTCATATTTCCTCTTGGATCATATTCCTTCTCCAATACCATGTAATAGAGAATCAACCAAGAAATCAGACACCCAACCACATGGCCAACTATTGCATGTACAGGAAAGCTCCCCAAACTTCACAGTCCAACAAGCAAAAATCTTGCACAAGGAATGTGTTTTAAGCAATTTCTACTTTCCTTTGTCTGCAGGAGTGTTTTAACTTTTCAGCTTCCTGCAGTCAAAAGTACTAAGAAAGGTATCTGCAGCAAGGTCTGGGTGCCAAACCTCTGTTCCAGCAGCTCCTTATATTTAGAAAAGAATTATCATTGAAAGAACTAGGACCAACAGTATACAAAACATGTGAAGAGAGACTCAGATCTTTAAGTCAACAATATGAAAAGGATGATGAGTACTTCAAGAACCACTGTAGATTTAATTCTTCCCTCATGATCTAGAAACACACACTATGGGCTAAAGAAGGCCAAAATAATTGATCCATTTGCAGGCATAACACATTTTCAAAAAAAAAACTTACAACTGGACAATTCTAAACCTTTCCAGATTCAATACCCTTGTAAAATTCATCCCTATGTTTAGATAAAATGATCAGTGATTCCAAGGAGATTAAAAAAGATCATCAATGCACAATGGTGAAGTGGAACGAATGCCAACACTATGAAGTTTCAAATCAAAACTATTCCTCTTTTTTTGCTATTGTTGATGCTTGTTTTTGAGTAATTCAAATAAAACTCACTTTATATTTGGCAATAATAACTAAAACCCAACAGTTCAGGCAGCATACATTCCCTGCAGCTCATTTAGATGTTTAGTACAGGGTTTAAAACAAAACAAAAAACCAAACCAACGCCNATATATATATATATATATGCATCTTCAACATCCTGTCTCAAAGTATTAAGACACGAAAAATGCCAGTAAAAAACTTGGCATCGTACAGAGGGATATGTGAAATTCTGCTTCACTTAAAGTTTTGTCATCTAATTTAAAGATTTTTTGGAAATATGTCCTCCCCTAACTAGAGTATCTGATGAAAAATGCAAATGGTCATGCCAGATAGCATAATTAAAACTTTTAAAGCTGAAAGCCAGCAGAGAGAGGAATGCAATGAGGCTGTCAGGAATCAGCCAGGATTCAGAGGTTCAATAGATATAACATGGCATGGGGATAAAAAGAGAAAAACATAGCTCATACTGGGACTAGAGCAAGTTTTCCATGCAACAGCCAAAGCAGCCTACTTCTAAAGCCCTGATAAAATTCCCAAACCCATTTAAATAAACACAGATTAAATTCTCCTTAACCATAGGCTTACAGGCAGTTCCTCACATCTGGCAACACTGAATCACATACATTGCCTCAGTTTCTCTTGTCTTATTACAAACTATTTTACAGGACAGAGTAGGTTCTGATTTACCACTGATTCTCAGAAATGTCTCATTTGTACACAATACTCCAGCTGAAATGGAAAGTTTTGACTGATAAGACTGAAATGATGAAGCAGATAAGAAGCCTTCCTAGTTCAATGTTGCCCAACAGCTGTGTTTTTCCTATTGTTTAGTANTTTCAAAAAAAAAACTTACAACTGGACAATTCTAAACCTTTCCAGATTCAATACCCTTGTAAAATTCATCCCTATGTTTAGATAAAATGATCAGTGATTCCAAGGAGATTAAAAAAGATCATCAATGCACAATGGTGAAGTGGAACGAATGCCAACACTATGAAGTTTCAAATCAAAACTATTCCTCTTTTTTTGCTATTGTTGATGCTTGTTTTTGAGTAATTCAAATAAAACTCACTTTATATTTGGCAATAATAACTAAAACCCAACAGTTCAGGCAGCATACATTCCCTGCAGCTCATTTAGATGTTTAGTACAGGGTTTAAAACAAAACAAAAAACCAAACCAACGCCCAAACCAGTAAAGAACATGATCATGAAGGAAGTGTGTGTACTTCACACAACAGTAACATTTTGACAGATTACACAGCAGCAATCAGAGGTATTACACCACCCTTCCTGATCAGTGCTTGACTGCACCAGCCATTACAATCAAAAAAAAGAAATAAAAGTGGGATATGCCTTTCAGAAACCCTCCAGGGTGATGTTGGAAAGAATAAATATAAATATACATATATATATATATATATATGCATCT
>VXAU01004724.1:0-41969 GCA_013399695.1 Formicarius rufipectus | reverse complement strand
CAACACTGAATCACATACATTGCCTCAGTTCCTCTTGTCTTATTACAAACTATTTTACAGGACAGAGTAGGTTCTGATTTACCACTGATTCTCAGAAATGTCTCATTTGTACACAATACTCCAGCTGAAATGGAAAGTTTTGACTGATAAGACTGAAATGATGAAGCAGATAAGAAGCCTTCCTAGTTCAATGTTGCCCAACAGCTGTGTTTTTCCTATTGTTTAGTAAATAACATTTGCCAACTTATAAAGCATGAAATGCTACATACTTGAAGGAGAAGAAAGCCACCACCTACTGCAGTTGCTGCAAGCTTTCCGACTTTCTGGAACAAAAATCCCGCACACCTTAGGGGAACAAAACAAAACAAAAAAAGAACCCAGTCCAATGAAGTTGTCTGATGAACAATGCCACACTCTACAATTCCTGACTATAACTATTATTATTCCTCATTTAACAAAGTAAATGCATCCTTTCACATTTTTAAATTTAAAATTCAGACAATTTAATACAAGCAATATTTAATTAACAAGGTCTAAAACAAGTCAACATGAGTAATGGTTGCGAGTTCATGGCTGTCTGATGGCCCCCTTTAGAGTAAGCTTGAGATCTCCAGATCTTGCTGCTATTGAACATAGCATGTTAATAAAGGACAAAGTAGTATTATAATAGTGCCACTGTAACTGTTCCAAAATAGGAAGAAAATATATCACAGCATCATTTATATTAACCACACAGCTCATAACTTAAATATCATGATAAAAAGAAGTTACAACCCTACCACAAGAGTTAAACTCAGCAAGGCCACTCTACTGGGACACGGCCTTAGTCTATTTTTAATGGATCAAGGCAACCAGAAAATTAGTTATCTTGTTCTCAGTCTCCAAACCCTCCCACACTACACAGAGAACAGCACAGACACTGAGACCACAGAATAGTGATAGGGCAGGAAGGGGCCCCCCCTGGAGGTCACCTGGGCCAGTCACCTTCCCAAACTGGGCCAGCTGCAAAGCCCAATCCAACCTGCAAGCCCAACCAGGCTGCCCAGGGCCCTGACTCAGGCAAGCGTGGGATGTTCTCAAGGCGGATGGTTCCACAACTTCCCGGGGCAACTCTGCCAGTGTTTGCACAGTGGCCCACACACAGAGGGGACCTTTTCTATTTCCCCCTGCATGTGAATAGTGAATTCATATTCATATAGATCAGTACACACACAGAGGTATCTACAGATACTGAAATACATATTACCCAGCTCATTCAATAAGCCAGTTTTCATGGATACCTGATGAACTATTCCCTCGAAGCTTCCAAATTTACATGTACACATGGAGCTTTTAAAAATATTTTTAAGGCTATAGAAGCAAATAACAAAATCAGACTGAAAGCTAAACTTGCACAACACAAAGCTGGACTGAGCCTGGATACAATTTCATTTTTAGTCTACTTCATCCTCTAACTCTTGCATAATGCCACTTTAAAAGTCACTGTGCTACCACAGTGGTGCTTTTCACTGAACTTACATTTTTTGAGAGTACTGGAATAGACAACTACCTCTTCAAACACCTCTGAGAAGTAACAAATACTTTGACATACCTGCTCGGGCTCTGGCCACATTTTCCATTTTAAGTTCTCATCTTTACTGTCTAAACTTTCACCATTAATTATTTTAGTGTAACTAAATGCTGTGGTGTCTCTCTTCAGTTAACATCAGAGCAGACTCTGAATTTGTTCAAAATGGCTCCAGCTGAATTTAGAGGAAAAAACTGTCATCACAAAATGGGGTTCTGAATTAAAAGTATATTCTGCCACCTTTCTTTTTCCTTCATTTTTTTTACCTGTAAAACACGTCCCAGCCATGACATAACTAGGTTTCTAAATCTAGACTAGTACGAAAATAAGCTCTTCCATACAAATGAAAGCTACATGCAGTAATTTTCCATTTATTCCTTGTACTTTTAGAGTTCTGACATTTTCCCTAAATCCCTTCCACAGTAACTACTACGAGCTCCCATGGATAACTAGTGTTTTTACCAATATTAAAAAATACTTCAGAATGATGAGTCAAAGTAATGAGTTCAGAAATTGTTCACTCCTGAATAATCCTGTTACAAAAGATGCATTTATCTGCTAGAAATACCCTTGGGGGGAAGGGATCTCCAGGCACAGTGAAATGGGAAGGGAAGCTCCCTCACCAGCCAGTCACGCCGCCCATGACAATCTGTGTGGCCACAGAGTATTTTTCCACAATTGGTCCAGAATTGCGGCCGAACAGGCGATTCCACCAGTGGTGACGCCGCGCATATTCCGTCAGATCCAGCACCTCGTAGGAGTCATCGTCACTGTCGTGGCCTTCAAAAGGCAAAAAGGAAAAGGAATAAAAATGCTATTTTGTCATTAACTGGATAATCCAATGGTTTAAATTGCACCATTCGGGTCACCTTTGGTCCAGCAGCTCACAGAACAAGGGATTTTGGGATTATATGCCATCATCTTTGAGGTAAGGAGAAGGCTACAGGGAAGGTATAGTCTATAAAATCCATGACTGGCACTAAAAATGGAAATCCCCTACTTGTTCAAGAATTGGAGAAAAGGCATCAGATGAAAGTACTCGCTGGCCCATTCAACACACACACAAAAAGGGCAGTATACCTTTCTCCTCCCTTCCCCTCCACCTGCCAGGAAGCCTGGTTAACCTCAGGGACAGCTCCCTGCAGGATGTTGTATGTACCCAAAGCTGATGTGGGCTCCAAGTAACAACAGAACAATCTAAATGGAATAGAAAAACCAAAACCACAGCAAAAATACACCAAGGGCTGTCAGACACAAAAATAACAACCATGGCTAATGAGTTGGGCTAAAAATCATTCCAAACATTCTGAGAAGGCATCAGTACCTGCTTACCCTGTTCAGTCTGTCTGAGCTCACCCTGCAGCTGATCCCTTCAAGGCACAGCCTGCTGGGCTTTCATCTAACCAACTACAACTGCTTTTATGATCATAAACAACGTGAAACATCTCTAACTTAGAAGAGAGCACACACCCCTCCTCTGGATACACCAAAACTCCAAGAGATTGAGAACTTCCAGCCCAATGCTCTCCTCAGAGGGTCAGATATCACCATATGCCAAAAAGCTCAAGAACAGATACTTCTGTTTCAAATCAGGTAAAACAGGTGACACTCAGACTTAAATTAAGTTCCAGGTTTTCAAGACAATTCTGTTGATGTTTTCAAAATAAGCATCCCACAGCTTCAAAATCAAGATCCTAAACATCGCATATACTCGAACATCAGAGGGAACAGACGGTTTCAGATTTTTAAAGGAAAATATTTTAAAAGCATATCATGTTCTGTGGACATGCAAAGATGAATAGGAGTCCGTTAGTTAAATACATTTAAGGAGAAATGTAAGTTCAGCAATAATGGTGGGACATTTTGAGAAGAGCAGTTAAATAACTACCTAGAATTACTAAGTAAGACTACAGATTCAAACATTTTTTTTATGAATTTCAGCAACTTTTTTAACTGGTTCTACAAGTATGGATAAAAAGTTCAAAGAGTGGAACAAATACATATGAAGGTTTGCATTATTTCCCTTTATTACCATCTTGAGTACTAGAAGATAAATAGGAAGACCCGTAAGGCTGAAAAGTTATTAAATGGCCTTTCTTTCTTTGACGTACCAAGCACAATCTGTTTAAGTTCTTTAAATGGAGAAGATCATCAAAACATTACCACAGACAGACGGCTACATTAATCCTTCCCGTGAATTTTCATTCAAACCGAAACTCACACAAGTATAACACGCTGCGTGGAGAACACGGCCAGAGCACGGCGGGCCGATCAAAAACACTCCCTGTGCGAGGCACGGTGTTGTTCGGGGCGCTCTCCCACCACACCAAGCCGTGCCAGGCCCCGCAGGTGCTGCCCCCACAGCCCCGCACGGAGCGGGGCGCGGAGGCCGCGGGGGCTCCGGGGCCTGTCCCGCATCCCCCCGGCCACCCATCCCTCCTCCCGGAGCCCGCCGAGGAGGGGGCCGGGTGGTTAAACCCCGGCAAAGGCGCTTCATCATCGCGGCGGGCTCGTATCGGCGGTGCGGGGCCCACACAGGCACAGTGACATGTATGGATGGGGGAGGCGCAGAGCCGCCATCCCGCTGGCGGGACGCGGCGCAGGCAGCGGAGAGTGGGCTGCCCGCCACCCCCGGAAGGGAGGGAGGGAGGAAGGCTGGGAGGGACGGAGTGGGGAGGGAGGGCAGGCAAGGCCGGGGCAGGCAAGGCCGGGGCCGGCGCTCACTGACCTGAGGCGGAGCGGGGCCGCCGCGCCGCCATGTTGGACGGGGCTGAGGCGGCACCGCCCCCTGGCGGGGGCTGCGCATGCGCCGTGAGCGCACACGGTGGAGGGACCGGCACGGGGAGGGACGGACGGACGGACACGGACAGAGACACAGAGAAACATGGACAGAGACAGAAACACGGACAGACACACAGAGAGACATGGACAGACACACAGAGACACGGACAGAGACACAGAGACATGGACAGAGAGATAGAGAGACAGGGACAGAGACACAGAAACACGGACAGACACACAGAGAGACATGGACAGACACACAGAAACATGGACAGACAGACAGAGAGACTTGGACAGAGACACAGAGAGAAACAGAAACACGGACAGAGACACGGACAAACACAGAAACACAGATATAGAAACACGGACAGAGACACAGAGACACACGGGCACGCACAGAGACACACGCACAGAAACACACACAAACGCACACACAGACACACATACAACACAGACATGGACAGACAGACAGACAGACACAAACATGGACACAGACACGGGGATACACACGGGGACACACACAGAAACACAGACACACAGAGACACACGGACACACAGAGACAGACACACACACACAGACGGAAACAGACAGACAGAGACACAGACACACAGAGGCAGACACGCAGATGCACAGACAGAAACACAGACAGACAGACAGCCACACGGACGCACGCAGACACATGCACAGACACAGAGACACACACACAAACATGCACATGGACACAGAGACACAGAATCAGACAGACACACAGACAAACACACACACGGACACACAGACATAGACACACAGAGACACACAAACACACACAAGGACACGCACAGACAGATGCACAGACAGACACACACTCACACTCACACCCTGGGGTATCCCTGGAGGGGGAGTGGGCCAGGAGCAGCGCAGTGTGGGGGGTTTCTGTGTAAGCCAACCTAAATCTCCCCTGGCACAACCTCGGCCATTCCTGGGGTCGTGTCACTGGTCACCACAGGTGTTATAGGTTCAGGTTCTAAAGGAATTTTTCCTCCCCCACCCTCACAATGAGGAGTGAATTGTCCCAGCCCGGGCCATTTGTCTCTAACAAAAGAACCAGGAGTACCGTGCTTAAGAGGGGGGGAGAGTGACACACGGGTTTTGGGGAGGGGGCAGCGGGAGTCTGCAGGGAGAGACGGCGGAGGGAGAAACCCCGGAGTCTTGGGTTTCTTTCTTGCTTTTCCTGCTGTTTCCCGTTCCCATACCTGGATTACAAAGCTTTGATTTTTTGGGACTGTTTGTTGACTTTCGCCCGAGAGAGAGACAGAGACGACATCGCTAGCCGGGGGGGGGCCCTTTACACCGGGCCTTCTGTGAGGGAGCCAGCGGCGCGCATCCTAGACGTGGGAGAACTTTCCTTACATCGGAAGCTCCAGCCCGAGACCAGCAGCCCCGAGCCTTTCGGAGGGACACACCGGAGCTTTTTCTTCCCATCCACCAACACCCCCGGGGGCATCCCAGCACCAACCACTCATCTCCTCGCTCGCTGCCCGTAAATACCGGGGACAGACTGTGTGTGTGTTCGTGGGGGGGTTTTGATCCAGGAGTTTTTATTCATTCTGCCTTGGTTGTTCTGTTGTCTCTTGAATATACATATATATATCATAGCTAGGAACTGTTATCCTTCCATTTATCATACCTTAATTAAATTTTGTTTTGAAATTAAAGGAGACTTATCGCTCTGTTTTAGTTATAAATTTTTCTAAGTTCTCTAAACTTAGACAACAGGGAACAGGTCAGTGCCTGCCCCTCCTTTCCCCCCAGAGATTGTACCTGCAGTGAGGTCTCCCCTCAGTCACACACCAGGTACCCTCAGCGCCCCCCTCGTCCCTTCCCCTCACGGCCTCTCATCTTATTGCCCTCCTTTGTGCGTTCAGTAACAGCTTAAAAATGTCTTTTTTTCAGGCTGTGGTGCCCAAAGCTGCACATGGTGTTCAATAATAAGTCTGTATCTGAGAATGGGTGCGGCTGCAGGTGAGGAGCAGAGCGGTGGCTGCACAGACAGAGCACTTTACCTGTGCCCTGTAAAAATTAACCATCAGCCAATGTGCTGGTTTAGAGTTAAACCTGCAGGAGAAATGAATCTAACTCAGAATGGGATTGCAAGTCAGAATAACAATTTAATAAAAGATCACAAAATACACTGATACAGAAGAAAAATCCGTTTGACCCACAAAACCAGATGTACAGCCCAGCACAGTGGGGCACAAGCAGGATGGAGCTCACCAACCCCTGTGCTGAGCACCACGTGAGCCCCCTGAGTTCAAAGTAAACAGAGAAGAAACCTGCTGGTGAAAATGGTGGTTGCAGTCCAGTGGCTGTCTCAGTCCGGTTGAGGCTCTGGTCCTCCTCTGGATCTTAAAAGTGGCCCCAGTCCCAAAACCCCAAGCTTATCTCTGCTTGGGCTCAGATGGGAAAGCCCAGTCCATCCCCCAGGGCAGAGACTTTCACAATGGGTGATTTACTCTGTGAGGTCAATCATGGCATATTTTTGGCATCCCTGATGGCCCATTAACAGACATGACCCCTCAGGTGGGTGTGAAGGCACTGGTGGCTCCCTGGAGGGGATTTATCACACCTGAGTCATAGATGTGAAGACAGGAAAACTTCCTTATCTCACAGAAGTACCCAAACACCCAGTTTGCACCCTGAGGGTTTGGGTGTGCCCTGGGCAGCTGCTGCCAATGGTCCGTGGTGAGCAGTTCATGAGAAAAATGACATAGAGGGTATAGAACGCACACCCACACAGTGACAAACTGATCCTGGCTACTCTAACCAGGACAGAAAAGAAAACAACCTGCCAGGCCCCTCAAACTACAAAGCTCGATGCCAAACAGGGAAATACTTGGGAAAAAAACCCAAAGAAATTCAGGCTCACCTGCCCCTGGTGTGCTCCCTCCTTCAATGGTGGTGGTTTCAGTAGTACAAACCCATGTAATGGTGTTTTATTGCTTTTATTTATTTTTTCATTGTGTCCAGATGTAATGTGGGGGTGGCTGACACACTAAGTAGAGCTTCAGCAGCGTTGTGGCAATTCCAGCATGAAGAAAGTGTCCATGGACATCATTTATAAATAATAAAATTGGAAACAGATTATTTAATAGTGTTCACAACCTCCCGCTTGAACTCTTACAGTGCCAATGCACAAGACAGGCAATTATAATGAAAAAAAAAATAATCTGCTTTTCCCCATGTCATACAGCTATTTTTATGGAGTAAGCATTTAAGATTTTAATTAAACCCCTTAATTACACCAGCCTTAACAGACGTAGCCAAAAAAAGGAGAAACTTATCTTCTAGAGGATGGTACTACTTTAGCATATAAAATTTGAAGTTAGGTACAAAGTGGTTGCTTGCCTATTAACTGAATTTTATTACAATGTTTTGCCATCATGATAAGCAGGTGACAGCATACCAGATAGAACTAGGTAATATATTGCATCCTTTTAGGTTTGCAATAAATATATCTCTGTATGGAACACAAATCTATGGTTTGTTTTGTCAAACTCTGAACATCTCCAGAGTTTTCATGTTTAAGTCTAAAATTGACAGTTTTGGTGTTCACTTCCCAGTCAGTAACAAAAAGCTCGTCGACTTTCATTGCTGAATGAATACAATCCTTATTCTCACACTACAGTTTGTAAAAAAAAAACAAAAACAAACCAAACAAAAAAAACCCAAAAACCCAAACAAAACCCAAAACAAAACAAAAATCAAAACAACCCAAAAACAAACAAACAAACAAAACAAAAACCAAACAAAAACAAACAAACAAACAAACCCCAAAAAACCCAAAAACCAACAACCCAAAAACAAAACAAAACAAAACAAAACAAAACAAAAAAAAAACCAAACAAAAAAACAAAAAAACAAAAAACAAAAAAACAAAAAAAACAACAAAAACCAAACAAACAAAAACCCAAACAAAAACAAAACAAAACAAAAAACCAAACAAACAAACAAAAAAACAGCAAAAGAAGAGTTTGGGGGGAAAAGCTGCTTTCCTTCTTTCCTTCACAATGCCAAGACTGGACAAAAAGCAACCCATTTAACTCATCCATGGTAGCTCTGGAAAAGATTCCCACTATGGAGGTATTTGGGGTCAGTCTGGGTGTCCTGCCAGGCACTGGGTGCTGTGGCAGGTGATCTCCTGGCCAGGGGAACAGGGAAGGTGTTCTGACCAGTACACACAGACCTGTTAGGTGTTTGTGGTTTCCCAGCTGTTGATGCAGGTGCAGATCCTGTACCAGTTCACGTGGATGACTTTCAGCAGCTCTGTTTCCTATTTCTCAGGAAGATCCCAGAAGTTAATTTTTTACTCTTCTGGCTGAGTGCATCCCTGCAGAGCTCCCCCAGCCTTTCACTTTTCTGGCTCCTTGTGTAGGCAAGGGAGAGAATAGAGGGAAAGGATTTTCAGAGTGGTCATTACAGCGACTGTGTTTTGCATCATTTCAGCCAGTGCTTTGAAATTTCTTACTTAAGATTGTCTGTGTCTGACAGGCAGTTTTAAGTCTGGGCAAGATTTCCAAGTCAGATGCCAATAAGGAACGGGAGGTGACCAGAAAGTTTTGCTTGGGTTGCATGTGCCTGCTGGCTGATATATTTTTGTACCTTCTGTTACTCTTAATATTTGGTTTCTCTATTTTTAACTATGATCAATTAAAAATAGCAGCACTTCTCAGGTGACCTTCCCCATGTCTGTACAAACAATTATATTAATTTCCTTTCAGAATAGAGAGATTTATATGATTGATGCTCTTAAAAAATTAACATTGGAAACTGGATTATATTCTTCATGCAGCTTACATTTGCCTCCCTTTGCATCCTTCTTGCCAGGCAGTGTGACAAGCTGCAAGGAAAGATTTGGGAAAGAGCCAGGGAAAGGCCTTTTGGCAGGCTATGGGCTTCTGGCATCTCTTTTCTGGGATCAGGATGCACCCACTTCCTAACACAAGACATTTCCCAATGGGTTCCAATTGTTTAGGATCCAGTGGGTCTCTGGCAGCTGTGGTGCTGAGCCCAGGCTGCTCCTCAGGTCTGCGGGCACTGCCCATGGCATTGGCTTGATGCCCACGTGGAAAATGCAATCAGGATTGTTCTTGCTTCCTGCAAACTTCACAACCTCAGCAGAGACAGCAAACCTTGTGGCTCCAGAGACCCAGAATATCTTGGAGAGCTTTTGACCAGCCATGAAGTATAAAATTTCCCAAACCCACTCGAACTTCATGCATGTTGGTGCCTTCTTCAACCTATTCATGGAGACAGATTTTCCAAGGAAAGGTAGGCAATTTAAACTCAGGCCACGCTTTGGCTTCACCCTTTAAAGCTCTTTAGAAACAAAATGTTTCCCAGTCGCATCAAAAGGATTGTACAGAAAAAGTGCTCTCTTTGCTCTGTAAGCCCTGGTTCTGTCTGTGCATCCACCATCTGTCCTTGTACCTGTGACAAGCAGGTTCAATACCATGGCTTGCAAAAGAATATACATGACCTATACTTACACCACAAATACTAAAAAAAACAGCAGTAAGGAACCCAAAACCTCCAGAAAGAATAGGAGAGCCCCTCAACCTTTAACCAATGTGTGGCATTAATCCTAACAACTGCTTTGTGCTGTTGACCAGATTTTCAAACTGGGACACGCACACCTGAATTTTTAACCATCTTGAATGATTAATTATAAAAACTAATGGCAACACGTGCTGCCAGCCATCTGCACCAGGTCTTCCACGGGAGTGATTCTTATATTCCAAGCAGGTTTAGCCTAGTAAATGCAGTCTGAATAACCTGGCACAATAAAGATATTGGAAGGAGTGGAAGATTAATTTTCAAAAACTGGACTGAACATGGTATTATTCAAAGCTCAGTTGGCTGGCAAATGGGAGAGAAATGTCTTCTCAGATATGAGAAGGGTTTGGGTTGTCAGTCCATCGAGATCCTGTACAAGGGCTGTTGTGGGAAGGCAGCAGGCTCTGACTCTTGGAAGTTAGAAGGTTATCCATCAGCCACTAGACTGTTTTTGGAGCAGGAGTGAAAGCCTGCACCAGGACTTACCCTGGCTTTTTCTTGCTTGCCTGGCAGGGAGGAGCCATAACCTGAATTCAACCTGGTCTCGACACCAATCCTGACAGGGCTCAGAAAGCATTTGGACAAAGCTCTCAGACACATGATGTGACTCTTGGGGCTGTTCTGTGCAAGGCCAGGAGTTGGACTTCAGTGATTCTTGTGGGTCTCTTCCAACTCGGAATATTCTATGATCCTATGATGTTAAAATTATGGTCCTCCTCCCTGTAGTTATGATGTCAACAAATGCACACCCTTGTGTCTCATACCATCTCCATATGAGACTTTGGATGGCTTGCTTGTATTGGTTGTCTTCAACCTTGTTGCTTTTCTTTGTAAAATGTTAGTTATGAGACAATATTTAGTTATGAGAATTCTTTTCTTGTTTCTGAACATCATTGAATTCTGCTTTTCAATTTTGTAGTACTCTAACTCGATAACAGACTCTTTAATTTTAGAATCACAGAATAATTTCGGTTGGAAAAGACCTTTAAGATTGAGTCCAACCATAAATCTTATTTCATTCATCCTAACAAAATTTCATTTAGAAATTGCCACCACAGTCCATGTGTGAGGAGAGAACAGAGAAGGGATGTCTGTTGTCTGCATTAACTGATGAGTTTAAATTGTTTCTTGTGGAAGGATTAAACTGATACAAAAAGAAAAACTAAGTTTAGGTGTTTAAATAGAAAAGAGACAAAGACACCACTGGATTCACAGCCCCTGAATTTTACTAGTTAAACAAAACCAATGGTTAGTGTCAGACTGTGGCAGGATACCTTCCCATGGCCCTAGCCTGGAAAAGTAAGGAAATACAAATTAAACGTTAAGGGGGAGAGTGATCTTTCCTGTTGGTTTTATTTACAAGACTGTTAATAATACAAGCTGATTATCCATTAATCTTTTGGTCTGGCCCTGCTCAGTTACCAGGCTCGGAGTGCAGCACAGAGCTCAGACTGTCGTGTAAATCCCATCCATGTCTTGGGATGGTCTGCGTGACAAACACTGGGGTGGCAGTAGGAGGGGAGCCAGGCTTGGGGCAGAGGTGAGCTCAAAGTTGCTTTAGGATCTCTCCAGGGGGCAGCCAGTGCTGTGGGAGCTGAGGGCAGGAGGAGATGGCTACAGCAACTCATGAAGGTTCATCTTGCACAGGCAAAATGCTTAATAAAAACTGCAGTGTTGAGCTAAATTTGAGGCTTCGTGTGATTACCAGGGCAAACAAAGGGATCTGAATCTTTGAAAAGCAGAAAGTCTTGCAAGGCTCTGGAAGGTTGTCTTCAATGTGATATAGATCTCAATGAGATGTAGCTCCTGTCAAATTCACATTAAAAACTTTTCTCATGTATATGAAAAGGGACTTTTTAATGAAAGGGTTCTGCAAAGTTTGTGTTCTTAATTTGTTCTTTTCTTGTAAATAAAAAGTATTTTATTGTATATATACTATACAGTATATATACTATATGGTATATATATACTATACTATAATACTGTATTCTATAAAATTTTAGAAAAAGTCACTGACTGCAGCATTGTATTATTTTAAAGAAATTCTTTAAACAGCTCTTAGCTGTGATCAAGAATATAGTGATAAATTTTATTTTTATATTGTCCTTCAGAGACAAATATTTAATTCCCTTGTTAAATCTTGTGGGTATTCTGGAGTTCCCTGCTACTGTCACTCAAGCACTGGGACAAACCAAAGGAGAGAATGAGAACAGAGACTGACAGTCTGGCAATCTGTCTTGCAAAGCAAATGTAAGGAATCACTTTTTAGGGAAGCTGCAATGATGAATCAGTGGCACACACAACTTCTACAATTAACAGATGTTCCTATTAAGTTTCTGTAGCATAAGTGCACATAAACAATTAAGAGAAAAGTAAAACTCTTTTGCATGGCTTTTTACAAAGCTAACGATAATGGGGTAATAACTGGGCAGGGCAGATTTAGAAAAAATCCACACTGGAAAAGTTGGGGACCCTCCAGAAATGCCATCTGAGAGGCGAAGAAACCAGAGAATTTCAGACTTTTCTGTTCGTGATGCCGAACACCAAGAAAAGGTTAAAAATCCTAAACTGAAAGGAAATGTGGTAATAATGTTTTTCATTTTCTTGCAAAGAACAAAACCCAATGCAGAACCATCATGAGTAAACACTAGACAGTATACAAAGAGAAAAGATAATTCCTGTGAGTCAGCACTGCGGGCAAGGAAAAACTCTGATCAGACGCTGCTGTGCCAGGCACAGGTAGCATTCACTGAAACACCTGGATGCTCTCAGCTCACCTCAGGCTTATGAAGAGCCCTACAGCTTCTTCTTCCTTGCTGCCTGGTTTTGGCTGGAAGAAAACTAAATACATTTCCCTCAGAAAACTGAACCCTTGCCAATGCAGTCAAACACGAGACTCCCAGAGCGCAGGGCTGCCGCCAACTGCCCCATTCCCCATGACTGCATCCCCTTCCTTGATGCAGATCTCAAAATAACATTTCTCTGGCCAAAGAAGTAGCTTGCTTTAGTGACCTTGAGATCGGGAGAACTACATCTGTTTTCCAAGGGTAATTTTTCTGCAAAGACTGAGGTCCCTGGCAACTGGGGAGACAGACTGATGAGCTAGAGAGGTGTTCTTTATTGTACACGTGCAGAGTAACTGTACTTTGCCACTAAGACTTTCCCTAACTTTACAAAGGCAGTGTGAAATAAAAGTTAAATAATCTCATAATAACAAAGATTAAGTCTTGAGAGATTGCTCAAAGGATCAGACTCTCATTTAGTTACCTTTCTAAGCTCAATAATTAATATAAAATAGCTGTATCACAGCATTGTTTCCAGTAGCACTATTAATTTGTTCTGGCTTTTAAGTACTCTGATCTTGATTTCTGATAAAATCCTAATGCAGCCTGACAAAAATTGAAAGCAGCCATTGCCCCTGGTAGGGCTGTTCAAAGACAGACAAAGTTCACCTTTTCCTCCTGGTTTTCATTAATATTTGTTTCTGTGAATGTATTCCACCCACCCTGACTCATCACCACTGACCATCTTCAGCACTTCTGGTCTCTCCAAGGGGATAATGATTTTTGCGGAGTGAGAGCTGTGCCGCTGCTAAAGAAGACCAAGCACTGCTCTGCAGAACTTTCAGCACATGGCAGGACAGAGGCAGTGCCATCTGCTGAAGCTGTTTGGGACATAATTCTGAGATAATCATCTGTGCCAGCAGCAATCCTGAGTCTGACTGAACTTGAAAATGCCATCAATAGGGATTAGAAGAGGAAATGTTGTCTCTCTTCCCGTCATTAACGCATTGCATTGACAATGAGTAAGACATTCTGGCTCCATCTAAGAAGTTTTTGCTGCCATATATTTCCTGGCACTGATACCATCTGCCCAGGCCTACAGGGTGCAGCAACAGTGAGAGCAAGTGGGCAGGGGCTCAAGTCCAGGCATCAGGGTTTGCTCTTCTCACTGAGTCTCATCTAGAGTTCCTTGGAGGAGGAGGAGAAGTGTGGGAGATTTTCTTGGTTCACTGTCCAACTGGAATCTAAACTGGCATATAGAGTTCTCTGGTCTGTTCCTGTAGTCTGAAGAGGGCAAGGAAAACCAATAGACCTATGAGGAGGCAGGATCACTTCTGGGAAGAACCTGTCTATGTTCATTTTTAAAATTCAGTTTCATAGGAAGGACTCTGCGTATTTGTCAGATGGAACATCAGGAACTGTAGTGACAGTAATGGGTTCAAACTGAAAGAGGGGAAATTTAGGTTAGATATGCAGAATTTCTTTACTGTGAGGGTGGTGAGGCACTGGCACAGGTTGCCCAGAGATATTGTGGATGTCCCATCCCTGAAAGTGTTCAAGGACATGCCTGGATGGAGCTCTGAGCAACCTGATCTAGTGGAAGGTATCCCTGCCTATGGCAAGTCCCTTCCAACCCAAAGCACTCTATGATTCTATAGCAAAGCCCGCTTTGAACATGGAGGTTGCTTTCTCATTTTTATTGCACAGCAAAGTTTGGCTGAAGTTTTCCAGGGAGCTGTGTGGAGGCTGCTGGCAGCCAAGGTATTTCTTGGTGCTCAGCCCCAGGAAGCCACGGGAGCTTCACAGACATAGATCATGCAGGAGAGCTGCTCAAGAGTGAGGAGAGAATGGGAGCTATGAGGAGGTGTAGGTCTCCTGTGTGTGTGTGCATGTCCATTTCTATATGTTACATGAGGTAAGATCAGGAGTGACTTAGAGTTAAAAAAGTTTGTGTCTATTTGCCTCAACTTTGCCATTTCTAGAGACAGGGATGTTTTCAGGATGATCCCGAGCATAGATGTTTGTGCTGCCAGAGTGTTTCTTTTGTTAGCACCAAGCTCCAGAGGCCTGGATAGATGTGCTTTGGGACTGGTCACTGTGCACCACAGAGCTACACCAAGCTGGCTGGAGCCACAGGAAGAGGACAGGAGTCCATGAATCCCAGAAGACTTCAGCCTCACACCTCTGGATCCTCCAGAGGGAACTGCAGCAGGGATGCACATCAGCCACCAGCTTTGGTTTGGTGGGGGCCTCACCCTGGAGTTACCAACAAGGAGGTGAAACCAGGTAGGATGTTCTGGTGATGACCCCTCATGTAGATGCACTCTATCTCTTTCGTGCTAACTCATGACAGACATATCACTGAAGTTAAAAAGTAAACTAGTGAGGGGATTGAAAAACTGGGCATCAGCAGCTCAATTTTTCTGAAACACAACTTCACAGCACGTTGTCTATAAACTTTGCCTTACAGTGTTTGTTTTATGTTTTTGCTTATTTGTATTTTGCATATTTTATGTGTATTCTATATCCCATAGGCAGTTCCTAAATTCAATTCAGCTTTTTTTTTTTTTTTTCCTCCTGATTGATCAGGACCAGTAAGTAATCTTTAGAAAATTTGCTTGTTCTATTTGTTCCTGTCTTCTTCCTAAATGTTTGATGAGTGGGTGATTTGTTTGTGCTGTCCTTACGAAAACCATATGTTGATGTGGTCTTATGGGGGAGTGTTTTTATTATTTTAAGAGTTCAACTAAGGATGTTTCCAAAGGAGTCATAATTGCTCTTCTAAGTACAAAGGCTGAACAATGTCTGGCTTACAAATAATGCCAAAAATCTGTTCAGCTCAGTCTAATTATTTCAAAGACTAAAATCTGTTTCTCAGAAATGTCTTCTTTCTACAGTCTGAACTTTTTAACATGCTAAGAAAGTTGTATTTCTGGAAGTTCTCTATGGATCATAGTCCCTGGAGCAAGGGAAAGTATCCAATTTTTCATGTATATGTCACAGAACCACAGATTATGCTGAGTTGGAGGGGACCCACAAGGATCATTGAGTCCAATCTTTAGCCTTGCATGGGACTGTCCCATTTTTTGTGGGATACTCATGACCCTCATGAATAAGGGAACCTGCATGGTTTGAAGCAGATGAGGATTTTAACCTGGGGGCCATTTGGCTCCTCCCCTTTGGGAGCATGGGACCAAACTCCTGGCTGGAAACCTGGTGAAACTCCCACTTGGTGGAACAGGTTGGGTGCAAGTCGATGTCCGGTGCTTGTTCTCTGCTGACATGAGCTGAGTGTAAGACCCCACACAGACTAACAGTGCTGAAGGGTTTGGTTGCCCTTTCCATGGCTGTGATCAAAACTAGAGGGTATTTTCTGCTGGGAAACCACCAGCTGTACTGATGCTGGCTGGGCAGTGTTCCTGGAAACAGCTTGTCAGGGTGTTTGGCACCACAGGTGAGCAAGACAAGGTTTTGACACAAGGTGGTATCAATACCCTCCATAAATACAAGAGTCCTGTTGGCATCTGGGGCACTACAGGAAATATGTGGGATACACAATGTTGTAAAAATGGTCCCTAAACTGGCTGGTCTGTGAGGCACTGAACACTCCCCTGGCAAAAGGAGAATGCCTGGAAGTGCCTCAGTGCCCCAGGAAAAACTGCTTAAGAGGGAACTATATGGTAGAGGTTCGACGATGTGTTTTATATATAAAATATTAGGTAGGAACTCTTATTCAGTGCTGCAGGAGTAAAGAAAATGAGAAGAGAAAAATAGCTGTGTGGCAGGCCAAGACCTTGAAAATGACAGACTTTTCCATACAATTTTCAGAAAAACAATTCCCAACTTCCCTGCTGCAAAACCTCCCACACAGCCCTCACAGAGAGCCTTTTAGAGGAGAGCAGGGCAACGTTGGAGAGCAGCAATGAGGCAAATAAACCCTACACGTTTATAGGTGCACAGCAGCCAAAATCAGGTACTGATGAAAGTGCTTCCTTGTGGGCTGAAATAAAAAATGAATGGGGGTGGGGGTGGGAGGGAAGTAGAAAATGCTTATTTTGCAGTGAGAGACAACATGCCATGCTAAGCATCATAATGATGCACTTTGAAAACACATGCAAGTATATGGAATGTAAATGTTACATAAACCATGCATATAATACATAAATACCATTAGAGTAAATATTGCCTGAAATAAATGTGCATGCATTCTTGTCTCTCTGTCTGTGTATATAAAATGCAAATACAATGTAAAATCCATATTATTAGATTATGGGTGAAACAAACTGTTTATTTTTTCTGTTAATCCAACAAGATTATGGAGGAAGTTGATCCAGTGGCCTGGGATTTAGGTTCATGCGTTGTCTCAGACCTCCTCCATTGTGTAAGAGGGGCCTCTAAGCCTTAGCTGCAACGTATCTCACAAAGAATTTAAAAGGAAAAATAATTTAAAGAATTAAAAACTCAAATCCATGATGATAAGGGCTAGCTGGATACCTTAGATGAACAAAATGGCAAGGTGTTCAGAGCTAGATGATCTTTGAGGTCCCTTTCAGCACAAATCATTCTATGGTTTTATGAAAATAATAATGGGTAATTTTTTCAGAAGGGAATAGCCTGCTCCATGTTTTCTGGCCTGCAGAAATATCTTTTGCTGATCACTGACTTCTAGGATATCATGATCAGGAGATCATGGGGTCTGAAAGGTGGTGTGAATGAAGAGCTCTGCCACAGCTGCTTATTGAAGAATGGGAAGTTGTATTCCTGACTTTGCTTTGGCTTTGATCCACGTTCAGTATGGTAAAAAATGCAAATATATTTTAAATAATGAGCCAGGCCAGGCTGGGGTGTTCTCACACCACCTCTGCAGACACAGGTCTCTGTGCTCCCAGGGAGATGAAGATGGGAACCTGGGAGCCAGCCTCTCAAGGTGCCCACCCTGTACGGTGCCTGAACCTCCAGAGCAGCCACTTGTTCCCACCTTTTGGTGGAGCTTCCCATCCCCTCCTCGTGCCAGTGCTGAGCCTGGCATTGCCACGCTGCCAGTGGGTGGCAGAAGGGATCAGAGCCAAAAGCCATGGGCCCCCAGAACCAGGTGTAGTGCAGGGAAACACGTGAGGAAAGGACACAGGACCAGTCCTGAGTCTTAGACTTGCAGAATCTGGGGCTTTACCAGCCCCCTCAGCAGCGCCACAAGCAGAGGAGCAAGGACAGACCTCCCCCTACCCATGAGCCACAGCTGACCAGCACACTCACAGCCTGGGCTCTTCCATCATATCTGCCCTGGTTCACAATTCAAAACTATTCCCAATTATTCTCCTGCTTTGGAAATTATGCTGAGAATAATTCCCTTTCCTTGAGTTCAGTGAATAATGGAGTGCCTCAAACTTACCCTGAATTTACAGGAATGCCATTGTTCCCTACCCTGTGGAGGCTGTAGGTTATAAACAGATGGACAGGCAGAGTGGGGGGATTCAGGGGAGGGCTGGGAAACAGATTTCTTTTTTTTTTTTTCACTTAGCATACCTTACAGCCCTTCCTTGCTCAGCTTGATGTGGTGGACTTGCATTCCTAACTCCAGCTGCCGACTCTAACGGTGGTGTTCCTATTTGTTAAACAAAATAAAAAGCAGAAACCTCTCCCTTAATTGGCTGTGACATAGCACAAACAACTCTAAAAAGAAAAAAAAATCACAACATTAAGCCCTTTGCAGAATATTTTCTTGTTGAATATTCCCTGTGTCTCCTTTGGGGCTTTAGTAGCCAGAATAGTCAACTGAGGATACTGCTGAGCGTTGTTAATCTAAAACAGTGGATCACTCCTTTGGGGAAATGGAGTGTTTTCATAAAGGAAAATACTGTTTTCTACTTGATGTAGACTCTGTTTCTACCAGTGGGAAAGCAGGTATTGCAGCAACTTTGGTGTAACGCTGTCCCTGTGTCTGCTGTGTGGCTCTGCGTGCCTGTTACTGGTGGAAGCTGGAAGGATGGATGGGATGGTGGTCTCCCCAAAGCTGAACTGCAGCCAAACCCTAGGGCAAATTTCTGGTTTAGCTCCTAGACAAAAACCCACCCACCAGTTTTCTTTGGGAAGAACAAGAATTCAAATATTGGTTTTGCCTGAAAATTGTTCTGGCTACCCTGGAGGCAAAGGGAAGGTGATTCTGCAAAGCCACAAGAAGCAAGTATTTTAATTCACAAATCACTTCCCTGATCTAAAATGCGAATTTTTATCTAACATTTTCCTTACTCCAAAACCACATTGGGTTTCAGTTACATTTCCTTTGAAACCAGAAAGCTATCATGCTGAAAGGCAATAAAAGGAACTAAACCTTCCCCCTTTTTTTTGTTTGTTTTTTTTTTACTCCCTCGTTGTGCCTTTCCCTGCCTCCTCACGTGTTAGAGCAGCAAAACTGGATGATACCATTGCATGGATTTGGGGGCAGGAGCAAATGGTGCAAGAAGCCATCAGGGAATCAGTATGTTTAGCACAGAGGGGGTATTTCAGCAGAAGTCCTTATGTAGAGCTCCGTGCAGACGGGTTGTGGCTGTGGTGGAAGAGCTGGCAGGTGTTTCACCGAGCCCTCTGACTGTGCCTGCTCTGTGCAGTCACATTCCAAGCCTCAGGTGGACCAAAACCCCAGGAATGCAGCGGGTAGCAAAGGGACAGTGTGCCTGTGGTCAGTGGCACAGAGCAGCTGCCCTGGGCAAAGGCAGGGCAGGGACCTGCCAAGGGACCAAGTGATGGTTTCACAGCCTGTTTGTCAAGAGGGATAATTCGGAGGTAATCCGTGTCTGAGGCGCTGCCTTTGTGCCACCAGCAAGAAGATAATATCCCTGTGTCCCTACACTCTCTGTTTTGAAGGAGAAGGAGAGAAAAGCAAGTCCCTCTTTGTCTCAGGACAGAAGAAATGCCATTCTCCTCCACAGAGGCAGGAGCGTAGACGCAGCTTGAAAGGTCTGTGGTGTTCTGATGCTCAGTGTCCTCACAGCTTGTAGTGTCGCCTGCACATGGGCAAGACAGAGAGAAATTACTGCCAAATGGTCCTCCCAGCCCATGCTTTGCAAAAATGTGTGTGGATAAAGATTACACAGAACAGAAGGGAAACAGTCCTGCTCTGAGCAGGATCCATTCATTGCCCTTTGATGGCTTTTTATTAGTTCGTAATGAAATGTGAGGAATTAATCACAGCTCAATTACACTTACAAATACACTGCTGTTTTTTAACGTGTGCATGCAAGTTTGTCTGTTTTTAATTACCTGGCAAATGTGAAATTAGGATACTAAGATCAAAGAATTCAAATTTGTCCCTCAATGAACAGGGGGACTTCCCTTCCTGGCAAGGAGGACTGGCAAATGCAAGGGATCCAGACAATCTGATGAAAAACTGATCCTCCTTGTTTTTCACTCCCACATCTCCTTTTTTCCAGCCTGAAATTCACTGCGCTTGTTTTCAGCAGGTCCCCACTTTGGCCACTCTGTTGTACTTTTGGGGTGGGGTAGGTGATTCTGCGCTTCATCCTCACCCACTGGGAAGGGCTGCTTTGGGTTCAGGCAGCTCTCTGTCTTCTCAGCTGGTTCAGATTTACAACAGGGTTCTCTTTCTTTTTTTTTCATCAATCTATATCACTAGTGCTGGATATCTCATTTTCCTTTTGGCCTTGCCTACCAGGAATGTCAAGTGAGGATAAAATTAAAATATGGATAAACAAAACATAAGGTTTCTACAGTGAAATATGATACATATTAAAATCAACTCATTCATTAGCACTCACAATGTGAATTTATTAAACGCTCTTATTTAACAAATTGAGTTCCCAGTTTGATGTCCAGTGCTGCAAACAGCTGCTTTCTGTTTACAAAAAAATTGGCACCTTCCACAGAATTAAGTACATGAAGGGTTTCTTTCTTTCCAACAAAGTCCATAAAAAGGTCTTTTGGTACCCCAGCCACTGCCACAGTCTGCTCTGAGTAACTGTTCACTAAGGGGCACCTCATACAAACACTATTTAACACATAAACTCATCCTTCTCACCTCTGCACATTAATTTATGCCGACATCAGAAGAATTCAAGTAACAGTTCTTAAAATCTCTTTAAATTCTTTACTCACACTGAGACTCCTGGGTGGTGTCCAGCACTCAGCTATGATCCAAGTTGCTCAATAACAATACTGAAACAAGGAATGGAAACACTCCATTGGAATGGACTCCACGACCAGACCCTCTGATCAGGCCAAAACACCTTCTGGCCTGAGGTCAGGTGGACATCTAGAACTACTCAACCATAAAGAGAAATGGGAGTTCTTTAAGAAAGTAGTAAAATTAGAAAGCCAAAATGTTTCTGCTCTTCAGGTGAAGGAAATTAAACCAGGCAGCAAAGAAGAGCAGAGGAGCAGGAGAGGGGATGGAACAGGAGTGTGATGTGATCCAGGGAGGCAGGTGCATCCCAGGGCTCTGGCTGAGCACCTTGGGATGGTGTGTGCTGGAGGGTGACTCATCCATTATGCAAACTGGCACCATGGAAATCAGGAGAAAGGCAAGAACCTGTGAACACCTGCTCTGAGCTGGAAGATTTCTGCAGCTTCTTACTCATTATTGCAAAAGCTACAGAGTTGTTTTTCTAAATATAGAAAAACGTACAGTAGAAATTACTACAAAGCACTCTTAATTGCTTGGCTATAAACAGGGGCAAGTACAGCTTCACTTTTTAGTGTAAATGCTATTTACAGCATCATTCCCTCACTAATTTTCATAGTTACACAACATGTTACTGTTCCATAGAGTCAATAGGACTTTGGAAGTGTAAATGAGGAAAGGTCACAGCGACAAATTAAACAACCACAGGCAATTACTGTGAAATCAGAAAAATGTATTTATACCACACATAAAACTGAGCATTTTTATGATGATAGTCAAAGAAAGTGCAAATAGATCCTTTAGAAGACAGGGGTAATAATTACTAATTATTATACAGCCTACTGCAGGTAGGCTGTTTATGTCTAAAGTATCAAACACAATTCTACAAGGTCTTAAGCCATGTTTTACAGCAGCTTTTGATTGATCATGCTACTGTAAAACATTCTGGTTTCTAAGTTATCCAATGCCACACTCTTTTTTCTGTTAACTTCCATTTATTTTTATTTGGGAAAGAAACATATTTTGGAGCACTGTGGGTATTATATCAATTTCTTTCATAGTGAGCCCAGAGTAACCTCTACACTAATGACGTCTGAATTAAGAACAACAGAGCAAAAGATTTTTCACTCACAACCTCCCAGCAGACAAACAGATCAATAATCCAGAATTATTTGTCTCTTTCATAATTCCCCATATAAAATAACTACTTTATGTTTGATGTAAGAGTAGGATGACTAATCCAGGCTGTTGTGGAAAGCAGCTGTTTGCTAAACCCATCTTCAACTCATTGCAAATGAAAATGTCATCTGTAAAGGTCTCTCATTTTTTTTAGGATAATTCATCACAGTGATTAGGCACCTCCTGAAGCAAGACGTTATCGACTCCTGGTTTGGAAGAGTTAATTCACTGCGCTGCAAACTGATGTGAAATGCAGAAACTGCAGGGAAAGAAAGTTTTAGCTTTCATATGAGAAATGAGCAGAATGAAACTCAGAGAGACATCAAAAGGAACTTTTTAAAGAGAACACTGTAAAGCTGAATCACAGAATCAATTAGGTTAGAAAAAACTTCTGAGATCATCATGTCCTGTGACCCAACACCACTGAGTGCCATGGCCAGGCTCTCCTTAAACACCTCCAGGGATGGTGACTCCCCCACCTCCCTGGCAGCCCGTTCCAATGCCTAATCAAACTTCTGTAAAGAAATTCTTCCTGATGTCCAATCTAAACCTGGCACACTTTAAGACTATGTCCTCTCATCCTGTCACTGGTTGCCTGTGAGAAGAGGCCAACACTCACCTGGCTACACCCTCCTTTCAGGGAGTTGAGGAGAGCAATAAGGTCACCCCTGAGCCTCCTCTTCTCCAGGCTGAACATCCTCAGCTCTCTCAGCTGCTCCTCACCAGACTTGTGCTCCACACCCTTCCCCAGCTCCGTTGCCCTTCTCTGGACACACTCCAGCCCCTCAATGTCCTTCCTGAGCTGAGGGGCCCAGAGTTGGACACAGCACTCGAGGTGTGGCCTCAGCAGTGCCCAGCACATGGGGACAGTCACTGCCCAGGTCCTGGTGGCTGACACAGGTCAGGATGCCACTGGCCTTCTTGGCCACCTGGGCACACATTGGCACTCCTTGTTCACTCCCAGCACTCTGGTCAGCAGGAACATTGACCCATGACCAGGCTGATGTGCTCCTTGAGCCCTTCTTACAATACCTCCAAGTGACCCCTCCACGGCACCAAACCCATATCAAATGTCACTCATGAGCCCTGTTATTTGCTTTCCTTCCAGTAAACCCTCAACACACATCTTTATACAGAGGTAGGGCTACCTCCCAGAGACCCTGAGATAGCAAACAGAATGCAGTTCTGGTTAGAACAGTGCCTCATTAAAAGTGCTACCACTTCTTTCTGGAGGTAAAGGGATAATCTTGGCCTCCAGACATTTATTTTTTTTCTGGCAAATTTGGATTTCCAGAGATTGAAAATCTTGTAGTCAATCTCTCCATATGTACAGCCTTTAAAGAGAACTGAAATAGATGGCAGAACTGAAAAATAAGACTGACAGAGTAAATCACAATGATTTATGAGCATTTAGGGATATGGGAACATTTACTTGTTCCCATTTATTTAAAAATAAATGCATTACTTATTTATAGTCTTCATTCTCATGCAGCATAGAGTACTTTGGGGTTGTCTTGCCAAATTGAAGTCATTGGATTTTACTAATTATGGGGTCAAATTCCTGTATCCCTTGCATGCATGTATATGCAGTTTCAGATGGATGCAGTACAGATTTTAGATATTAAAAACACATTCCATTAGTCATCCTAATACATCCAACCAATACAGAATTAATCACTGATTTTTCCATGTCTTTTCCTCTCTAGTTTAAATGTTCAAAGGAATGATTTATGTTGCCATGTAGACATCAGTAACTAAATGTTTGCTAATAATTAGCCTGATCCTGTATTTTAAAATTCCCTCTATTTTCCTTCATTTTATTTAATGAGTTGCATTTTAGTTCCCTTACAGATGATATAGGGCTCCCTCAGCTTATGTACTTCAATTATATATCAATCCTGAATATTTTAAACCTGTTTTAGAAGTACTCACAAGCATGTGGCAAATTTTGGGAGTGGGCTAACCAGGAAGCACAATAAACACTGTCAATATTCCCCTTTTTTGCTGATTATTTTAGTCTCTGAAACTAGAAACACATAGTGTCAAACTTGGGGATCCAAACCTCAGGGAGCTCACTAACTCCACCCCACTCCTTGAGAGATTGCTAATTAGGATAATCAGCAACAATTTCATGTTTGGGTGTGGAGGTTTTTTTTACCATCTTTCTGTTTAAATCATAACTTTCAATCTCCCTGACAGTTTTCCATTCTTTTCTAAATTCCCTAGTTCTTTTTCTGCTAATAAGATGAAACTGAAATCAGAATTTCAAATGTGATTGCAGAAGTTGGCCAGGAGTATTGCAATTTGTTGTTTCCAGTCTGCTTTTGCACTATTTAATTCCTCTCTGGTGTTTGGATGTTACAATTCACGCTAATTGATAACAATCAGCTTCCTTCCTTTTTTTTCTAAATGACTTATCAGTTTCCTTCTTTTGAAATAATTACAAAACTAGC
Source organism: Formicarius rufipectus (assembly GCA_013399695.1). Taxonomy (NCBI): domain Eukaryota; kingdom Metazoa; phylum Chordata; class Aves; order Passeriformes; family Formicariidae; genus Formicarius; species Formicarius rufipectus. Next base: position 17,479 of record VXAU01004724.1, on the reverse strand, counting down.
TGGGCAAAGGGCACATAGCTGGGAATACAGAATTCTATGCAAAACTATTTATCAATTAAACAAATGAGTCTGAACTACGAAAGTCCACAGAAAGTCTGCAGGACAGTCAGACTTAAAAAACCCCCCAAAAACAAGAAAAGAACATTTCAACTACCAAAAAAACCCCCACAAGCCTTGGACAGAAACGTCATTTGGGATTACAGACATCTACTGTAAACAGAACACACCACAGAGTGTGTTAATAAAAAAGGAAGAAAGCAATAAAGATTTTATTAAAATTCTTGAGATAAAGAAGTTTCAGGGATATCCAAGTCCTGAGTCTGGCCTTCACCCTGCAAAGTCTGTTTTGTATCACTTAGCTGAGAATGAAGAATGAATTTACTCTGCTTTAATTAAATAATCTACAGGCATTTAGAACCATTACTAATTTATGTTTGGCTGAAAGTAACAGTGAAATTTTGAAGCCTATGAAAACAAATTAAGGTTATAAAGTTCTTACATTTGCATGAGGACTTTGATTTATGGGAATAAACCCAGCATTTTTCCCTCCTGGTCAAGCCACAAGGAAGCACAGTCCATTACCTGTTGTTTTTTTCTTATTTGGCATTTGATTTAGCAAAAATGGATGTGGCACAAAAAATAACAAGACACAGGAATAGAAATTTCAGACTATTTTACTAGACATAGCAGCAAAAGAACAAGAAGAAATCATTTTATAGAGGATCCTATGAATACTTGTTTGCCGACTTGACAAGAATCAAAAATGGATAAAATGTTAAAAGAATCTTCATCATTGGCTAATAATAAAAGTGCTTGGGGGCTTTAAATTACTTTTATGTCCTGCACTTTGTGATGTACTGATGTTAGGCCTCTTAATGATCCTCAGCCCTGCTTGAACCTTCTGTGCTGCAATGCTCATTTAAACAGCATCCAGTCAGGTAACAACTCCTCCTAGTTCATTCCAGTTTTCCTATATCCTGTCAACCTTCTATTCCTTAAACACAATTTGTTTTAGCCTTTTCCAGTTGAATTTGTATTGGGAAGATGTAATAATGTGTCTTTGTATCTTCTCCACAAGACCTGTACTGTTTGTTTTGGCTTTCATGGGATAAAATACCTTCAGCAGCAGAGCATTTTGTGTTCTCCTCAGCCTGAGTTTGAATCTCATGGGGACTCACATCTTGGAACCTGCACTGTGTGAACAGATGACATGGTTTGCCCTGGTAAGTCCTCTGTCCTCTGACAGCTGATTCCTGACCCCACTGAATTTGGTGGAAATCCTTCACTGATTTTAGTACAACCAGAATTTGCCTCTGACCAAAAGATAATTAATATTGGGAGGGAAAGAAAATTCCAAGTACCTTAAATGCACAAAGCACCGTGCTGGTTTTGACACAGCCCTCTGATGCACAGACACACCACTCAGGCCACTAATAAAATATTTAAGTTCTCAGCACACCCTATTTGAAAAAAACAACAGCACCACCTGGATTGGGAAAGTTCCACCTGCTGAGCTGTGATAAAGCAGTGCAAGCATGATTTATCATTTTATTTGCAATGTTGAGGAGCAGGATATTTCCCAATAACTGGTGTTCATACCTCACATTACATGTCATGTCACAAATGCGCAGTCCCCAAATATTTTTGTTTACAAGCTGCCACATGGAGAAGCCAACTGGCATGTTGTTTAGATGCTGATTTCTGAGACGTGCTTTGTATACAGAAAAGCCTGACTTATGAAATGTGAGATAGAAACTTGTCAGGTTTCTTCAATATATACAAAAATAACTGACAGCACATAAATCATGACAACATGCACAATACATTCCAAAGAGCTCAGATTGCTTAGTTTTAAAATTCTCTGTGATTTTGCAAAAATATTAGGGATTTTTTTAGTTGAATTGGACTCAAATTTCTTATGAAAATAAATTATGCAAAACATTTTAATATGCTGGATGCTTTATTGACAAAGAAAAGTTGATAATCCAAATGTGAGGCAGTAGGACTGTGAGTGAAATATGACAGTGCGGAGAGAAAGGAAGGCTAAAAGCTACAGCCCTTCAATCCATAACTCAGAAACCATATGTGCATCTTGTCAGCTCAGAATGTGTATTTTAAAACATAATAAATATGATCTAATACAGTGGCTGAAGTTTGGGCAACTCATCCTCAACTGACCTTGTGGAGCTATGCTAATTCACATTCGAAATGGCAGAGAACTTTTTAAAAAGATAAAACTACTGTTATTCTGTATGGAAAAACTGTAAACCCTTTAAGTAGGGTATTTTCTCAAGTTAATAATTTCCAAGAAAAAGTAACTAAACTTTTTTCCCCCCTTTTGTTTTGCTTTTCTTTTACTCTTTCCTTTCCTCCTTTCACCCTCAGCCTTTTCTTTCCCCCTCTTCTGATTTGCCTCAGGAAGAAAAGAATGCAGAAGAACAAATAAGGAGGATAAACAAAGATGAGTATGGCAAGAGTTTATAATGTTTTAGTTTCACTGAAAGTAAATGAAAATGCTAAAATATGGAAGTTCCCACAATAAATTTTTTAGGTTGTCTTTCCACTAAAAATGGTAACAGAATAAAAGGTTGATGTACATGAGTTAAGGTCTAACAACCTAAGACGGCGTCTTAAACATTTTATTTTGCAATTTCTAAGTGACTCAGAACACACAAAACTCAGAGTAAAAGCCATCAACCAAATCTAATGGCTTAGTGTGTCTGAAAAGGGAAAACCTCTCCTGCATCAGGGGGAGCAGAGAAAAAAGCCTTTGGAAGCAGCAGCTTGATGGAGCCCTGAGAGAGGCATTAACGACCAAGGAAAGGTAAGAGCCACTGAGACTGGGCTGAATAATTACACAGGGACAGCGTTAAGAAGAATTTAAAAGCTGACATTGCCCATGTTGCAAATACATTTCTTTAATTGCTGAATCATCTTTAAAGTTGCCAATCTTCCTCCATGACCTGGTCTTGCTTGTTCCTGCAAAATCATGGCTTTTATTTTCATCATTGCCAACAACAGCAATAAGCAAGGTGACAAATTAAGCATTTTTAAATTACACAATAAAAAGCATGAAAAAGCCCCTTATTTTCTTTCCAAGAAATCAGTTATAACTAAAATTTCATGTGCAAATCAGTATGGGATATAAATTATGCCAGATGAAAGGCACATACACGATGTAGCCTCAAACTGACACCATCCAACAGCACACGCAGACAAGAGCTGGGCTTTGGTTCTCAGAGCTCCCTGGGGATGATCACCACATCCCTACACAGAATGCTCCAACACTTCCCTACAGAAATACTTTTTAATGGAGAAAGAAAACTGAAACAGAACTGGAAGATGTAACACCTACTGCTGTGAAAGCAGTGCAGACTGCATTGTGCCAGCAAACACGTCTGCCCAAAGACAGTGCTGCTGATCTGGGCACAGCACCACAGTGCTGAGAACTTCCCTGGCTTTCAGAGGTTATTCCAACTAAAGGCTTTGGAGTGTAACCCTCTGTCCCCCACAAGCCTATTCTGTAAGGAGTGTGGCCCTGAGCACTCCTCCTCTTTTCTCCATGCATTACATCCCTCTGCATGGAGCTCCTAATGCTTCCTGAACGTCTGTGACCATCCTGCTCTGTGCAGGGACGTGCTCTTCGCTGATGATTTCTGGCAAGCATTTCTTTTCCTGTGTTTTTGTCACAAGAGAATAACCCACGCTCAGAAGCCAACTACTCTGCCTGCAAAAATGTTAACTAGTTTTCTAGCATCCAGTAGGATATTTCACTGCAGAAAATGCATTATTTTCCCAATAAATTACTTGGGAAATTAACAGTTCTCTCCCTGAATGATATATATGTTGCTGACAGATTATCTGACAGCCTAGATGTCAAAATATTTTTTCAGTGTGTACTTGCAAATGCTCTAAGTGACTGTCAGGATTTTGAGCTTGGATGAAGTTCACTTAATTTCAGAAAACAAACGGAATTTCACATATTACATTCAGTTGCTTTGTTATTGAAGTGAGGGCAAAAACCAACAGGAAAAACACAGATATTATCTGCCTTTTTCTAAAATGAAACTCTTTCCATTACAAAGTGAGGTTACCTATGGATAGGGCTGAACAAGTCAAGTGGCAACAAAATGTCTGTTGTGGGGGATGACACCATTCCTCCCTCTCCTTAGAAAAATGGCAGAACATGCTTTGCATCAGTTTTACAGTGTGATAGGAAAGAAGCTTGGAAAAAATGTACTTGTGGACAACACACATTTACCCTAAAATGAGCAATACATTTGAGTTAGAAATCCAAAGACTGAGCAGAGAACTGTGCAGTGATTTCCACTACAAGGCTGTGGAGGATGGCCAAGAAAGGACAAAAGGAGTAAGAGCCAACTGAGAGTGTGTAAATAGGTTCAGCTCAAAAGTTGTTTTTACAATATTATTATTGTTGTGAAAAAATACACAACGGAACCTTCGGGCATCAGATTGGGATACAGGCTGCCTGATCACCTCCATTTCCACCTGTTTCTCACATGTGCAGGAATGAAAGTCTGCCCCAGTAACCTGCTGGAGGACTATTCTAGCCAGACTTTCTTTAAAGGTAAAAAGAGTTGTTTTGTTCAAGGATTGTGTATCACACACAAAATCATGTAAAAGCAAAAGGTGGCATAGACAGAAAGACTTTGACACACATCTTGTATGGTACCTACCCTGCTTCTCCCTGCATTAACTGTTAGAGGTAATTCCTCTCTTTCCCTCAGGAATTCGGGACTGTGCCACAGCAGCAGTACCCAAACTTGCTGCTATGGCAGGAGTCAGCTCTGTGCTGGGATGAGTCTCCTGGTGCCTTCAGAGGTTGGTCTGCACATGGGCCACAGATTGGACTGGATCAGAGCTGTGAAGCCACGCCGTGCAGCGTGAGGAGGACAGTGAGGACAGGCAATGCTCAGAGCACACTGCTGCTGGGAGAAGTGCTCCTGCAGGGGACTGCTGTTCCCTGGCTGGATCACAGGATATGGGGTGGCTGGGACAGGGCCAAATGTAGTGCTCTGGTAGGTCTCAATCTCCTCCTGAGGAAAGAGTAATAGATTTTCCTGAAAAGAAGTCATGAAGAAATATGACAGGAAGCCTTTAATGATCTGCTTAAGAGATAAGACAAAACATTGCCGGGTATCTCTTTATGACTAAATATCTTTTGTAATTGTTGGACTCTGTCCTAATTAGCTTTGATACATCAGAGGACTGCTTTGTGAGCTGTTTGGTTAAGACATGTTGTTCTGTTCTGCTTCCTTTCAGATGTTCCACGGATAACATTATTAGGCTTACCTTTTTGTTCATTCACTACAGCATTTCTGTGCTAGTGGGATATCACACACATGCTCTTAATTTGATTCAATCACTGAATAAACTGTCAAACTTTAAAAATGAGATTTATGTCATTCTATTTCAGCACCTGTGCATCCACTGATTGCCTGAAAGTTGTACCTGGTTCACTAAAGCATGTGGGTATTTGAATTTGCATCTCCCCTTTTTTGTAACACTTTCAAAACATCCAGTGTTTTACTGTAAGTTGTTCAACTAATTCTATTATTAACTAACTATGCTAATTACTTAATTCTAATTTTTTCAGGTAAGGCCAAAATACAGACCCTATTTTCACCTTGAACCTCTCAGTTCTTTGCAATTAACATCAAGATCCAAAATCTATGGTTTCGATTAAGCAAAATTCTCATGAAATTGGAGGATGGACTTACACCAAGTTCTGAGGATAAAAGTGAGTTGTTCTTCTTAGAGGAATTAAACCAGAACCTACCACACATCATAGCTCACATGGCAAGACAGATGATGGGTGCAAATGGATTTTGCCAGGACCTGAACACTGCTATGGGCCAACGTAATCAGCTGTATATTCTTTAGAGGATTGTATATCTTTGAGCAGAAAAAGATGTTACAAAGTTGAAAGCAGCCAGAAAAGCAGTGGAGTATTTTTCTAGAAAACATCTGGAAGTTTGAACAGAAACTCCTCTGGTTTCCTTCTGTATTTCAAACCAGCTCTTTCTGCACAGGAATATGGCTCTGTGGACTCGGTGAAGAAATGTTTGCCTGTGAAGAAACATGTTCAATCAATTTAATTTACTAAAGAAACCTATCTGCCAGACCACGTAACTGTTAACATCAAAAAAGGTAACAATGTTTTAGAAAAATAATCAGAAATTTCCATAGAGCAGGACTTCCTTTATCTCTGAAATAAGAAGTTAACCAATTTCCACACATTGCCACAAATAAGCCTGTGCACTTCCATTTCCTCACTACATGCTTGGTTTCATTAAATTTTACTGAGCTAAATCTTATGTGTTCCTCATCAATATAAATTTGGCCAATCTGCAGATTCTGAAATACTCTCCCTGATGTAATTTTACTAGTTACACTGAAGTCATTAGCTGGTATTATTCTTCCATTTTAAATACCCACAGGCATGATTCTAATTTCTAGTACAACAGTTAAGCTTCTAATACAAACAATTACATGTTCATGGGGAAAAACTTTCTGAATGTTAATGCACAGCAGGGATCATGGTGCACGTACTAAGGCTGCACAAAGCAAAGAGATGGTAGTTAAAAGTTTCATTTCTAACCTTTAATCCCCATGGTCTTTATTGTTTATTTATCATTACTTTAAACACTTTCCTGAATTGACATACATGATCGCTACACTTCTGAATAAATACAATGGAAACATTGTATTAAGCTGGGCTTAAGAGGGAGTGGTTGGTTCAAGAAGATAATCTTTATACTTCTAAATTTACCAATTAATACATAAAACACAAGTTATTTCCTAAAATGTTCTGAAAATAATATGAAAAAACAGTACACACACAAAAAAAAAAAGAAGTAAAAAAAAAGTGCATAGACAGTAATCAGCTGAAACAACCTGTCAAAAGTTTTCTTTGGAATAAAAGAATGTGGAATATTTTCCTATATAATCTACTGATTTTATCATTTTGTAGATGCTGTTTCCTTTTCAGTCTTGCCAGCTGTGCAGAACTTGCTCCTTTCAGACCACACTTCATTAGAAAAGAAATAGGTACACAGGTAACCCAGCAAGGGCTTTCTGGAATAATAAGTTATTCCTCCTTGTGATTCCCAGCAACAGCTGCTCCATAGGACAGGAACAACACAGAGAGATTGTGATAAACACCAAGAGCAATTTGTCCAACTCTTCCAACTTAAATCTGACCGACCAGCAAGCAAATTAACGATTACTCAGAGGCAGCAAGGAGTTAGTACAGATCATTTCTATGGCTCATAAGCTTTTGTAGGTTCCAGGGTTTTGTCGTTTTTAAACTTGGATTTTATTATTGTGATAACAATCTGCAATCAACCTCACAAGATGCAATCATCTTACTGTGTTGGGAGGCAGTCCACCAGCTCCTGAGGTACTGCTAGGAACTGGCTGGGCAGCGGCACAGAAGACTCTCAGGACTCTTCACAGCAGCTGTCAGCAATGATGCCAGATTTATTAACAAGACAAGTTTTAATTGAAGTCCATATGCTACTCAATAAGACAACCACTGTATCATCCATTCTGGCATTTCACTTCATATTAAAATGATGTTATCCTCAAGTCTTTTTCAGTGTGCCACAAAATATTGCATGGGAATAATGACCCTAAGAGTTGTCTGGAAGTAGCTCTTGGCTCTCCTTGGGAAGTTTGTGGGGTTTTATTTTTCATGGGTTGTTTCATTTGTTTGAGTTTTTTTTCTGTTTGAGTTTTTTGGGAGGAATGGAAGATGCCTGGTTTTTAGCTGAGATTATTTCAATGACTTTTCCTCGGTTTGAGCATGGCACTGTAACAGTTAAATCAGTAATGCTGATGGATGGCAGAGGGTTGGTAACAGTGGCTGGGAAGGGACTGTCAGAGGCAGGGGTTGCTTTTCCCAAATTTATGTCATGTGACCCCATTCTGAAGCACCGTCATTTTGGTCACCCAGCTGTGTAATTTTTGACAAAGTGCTGACACAGTCATTTGTTTGGTTAAGACTGGGGAAAAAAACCCAAAAACTATGTGACCATTTCTGCATTTTTGCCAGACACTTTGTCATTTTGACAGAACATTCGTGTTCTACACAACTAGTGGAAAACTATGACAGTGAAAGAAAGAAGAGCTGGAATGACTGGTCAGGAATTTGGCTACAGAAAAGGCTGTCCAAGCAGTAGCCAAATCCCCCTCATGCCTTGGCTTCTCCTCATCTCTTTGTTCACTGAATCACAGGATGGGTCAGTGTGCTGCTTTAGAGTTAAACCAGCAGGAGAAACGAATCCAATTCAGAATGGGATTGCAAGTCAGAATAACAATTTAATAAAAAAAAAAAAAAAAAANTGGTCAGAGTCTGGTCAAGAGTGGCAGTTACAGACCTGGTCGAGGCTCTGGTCCTCCTCTGGATCTGAAGAGAGACCCCAGTCCCAAAACCCCAAGCTTATTTCTGCTTGGGCTCAGATGGGAATGCCCAGTCCCTCCCCCAGGTTGGAGAGTTTCACAATGGGTGATTTACTCTTTGGGGTCAATCATGGCATATTTTTGGCATCTCTGATGGCCCATTAGCAGACATGACCCCTCAGGTGGGTGTGAAGGCACTGGTGGCTCCCTGGAGGGAAGTTCTCACACCTGAGTCATTGGTGTGAAGACAGGAACACTTCCTTATCTCACAAGAGTTTCTAAACACCCAGCTTGTAGCCTGAGGGGTGGGGTGTGCCCTGGGCAGCTGCTGCCAATGGTTCATTATGAGCAGTTAATGAGAAAAATGACAGAGGGTTTAGAACACACACCCACACAGTGACAAACTGATCCTGGCTAGCACAACCAGGACAGTCAGGCAGGATGGGACCACAGTGGGCCATCTGCTCCAGTCTCCCACAGCACACAGCACAGGATGGGGTACAGATGGCTCTGGAATATCTCCACTGAGGAGACTCCATACCCTCTCTGGGCAACCTGTTCCAGCGCTCGGACACTGCACAGGAACGTTCTTCCTGACATTCCATGCATGTTTCTTCCCATTGCCTCTTGTCCTGGGCACCACCAGCTGCAGCCAGGATCTCCATTTCTTAAACACTGCCAAACCACCCATCCATGAGAGGGTTTGAAACCAACCTCCTCCACCTGGGAGACAGAACCTGTGATCCTCCTGCTGCTGTGTCCCACGCGTTTTTTTTGCAGACCACTGACAAACAGCACTTACCTTGCAAAATTAATGACATTCAACATATTTGAAAAAAATTAGAGTTGATTCCTAAAGGAGTCTTAACAGTAGCTATGCAAGAGTAGTTCGTCACTAAGGATACACATTGCATTATGATTTCAGAGAAACAGAAGCAGGAATTGTGCAGGATGTCCCTGTTAACTTACGCTGATGTAACACAAACCAGGAACATGGAATTTGCAAGAAAACCTGTGTCTGGTCCAACTTCCTGAATAAAGTTCTGATAAACATTCAAACTTTGCAAGCTTATTTGAACTGGTCTGTTACAAACGGGACTTGATCTTTATTGAGCAGAAAGTCACTTCAGAAGGTATTCCAGAACCTGCAGGTTCGGATCCTTGGAACAGTGGGATTACTCATTAGAAATGTGCCTGCACTGAAGGGATATGTAATAAAACCAAACCAAATCACTTACTAAAAACAAACAAACAAACTAAAATGAACCAATGACATGATGGGCAGTAGTATTTAAATTTTAAAATAACACATTTGTCCTCCTTTTTGTACAGGGAACAACTATAACCTGAGCAGGACCAAAGTAAATTTCTTAAGATTATGCCCCAGTTATTTTTGTATAGACAACTCTTGGTAAGAAGAAATGTATCCAAGTACTTTCAAAACTATTGATGTCTTTAAAATAGAGCCAATTGCACCATTGCTTCCATGGTTTCTCTAGTAAGTTGAATTCAACAGGGGACGTGGATTTTTTTTATTGAAAGAGTATTAGAGGAACTTTGTTCTCATTGATATTAAGAAGCCACTGGACAAGTATTTTGTTGCATGAAGATTTAAATCCACAACTTAGTTGAATTTTGTGTATTCACTACTGACAGAAAAAACACCAATTTAAGCATATCAATGCTTTAGCAAATACTGTCCATTCTCAGTGAAGCTTCCCTTTGCTGCTCCTTCTTCCATGAGAGCAGTGGCCATTTCCCTCCTTTCACCTGGCTTTCAGTTTGGGATGATATATCCATGGAGAGAAACACTGTGTTTTAACTCTCCTCAAAAGAGTAAATCACCACAGGGCTTGTTACAGACAAAAAACCCAAAACAAACCACCATGAGAGAACCACTCTCGAACTGACTTCAGTATTACTGATTATATTTATATAAATACACAACTGCAAACATTCGAACAGGAACTAAACCTTGAGAAATGTTAAGATGGGAAATTCAACCATTCCCAGGGACTTCCTGTTTCACAGGTTCCCAAGTAAAGTGCAGCTGATGGGTGGAGGAAGCAAGAGAAAATGTACACGTATGGGCAGGATTAGCTTTTGGTTTTATGCCACGTCTTCCTCACAACATCCCGGTGTTCTCAGCTCTGTGATCCAACTCTTATTGTCATGTAGGAGACACAGTGGAGCACAAACCACTAGAGAAGTTCTAAACAAAACCTACCACTTGATAATAGCAATTTTATGAAGAAAAAAAAACAACACACCACAACAAAACCAAACAACCCAAAAATTCCACCAAATTTCAGTTTGGTGTTTTGATGAACACATTTACATGCTTTGGATATAACCCTGTCCAGTACTCATTGTATCCTAAGCATCAACAGGATGCCACCTCATTTTGGGAACATTCGTAAACATAGGAAAAGAAATAAAGGGTGAGTTGCATGTCCTACAGCAACAAAAATCTTCAGATTTAAGCATCATACTTTTATTTGAAATGCCCTGACTCACCCACTGCTCTGTAGGAATCCTAAACTGTGTTAGAGGAGGATGGAGAACTGTCCTTGTCTGTGTTTAGTAAGATGGAGCTTCTGGAACCACTGCCTTAACTCTGACAAACCCGATGTCCCAAACCCGCTTCTGCTACTTACAGCTTTAAAACTCTTATCTGTGCAATTACAAGATTTAGTATCTACCATTACTTGGGCAAAGTATCCCATTTTAAAAGTTGCTGCACAGGCAGATGTTGTAGGTAAAGGACAGGAGACACTACAACCAAAATAGTTTTTCAGATTGGTTACTGAAGATTTTATCCTTCTAGACATCCACAAGAATGTTAACAAAAGGCAACATATACAACAGTCAAGGCTTTTAAAATAAATCATTCACAGATACTTTCTTGAAAAGATTTTTCTGACATGACTAAGAGAACATGACATACTCTGCTTTAGGAGAAAAACAAAACATCAGATAATAGTTTGGATAATATTGTATTCTGTCTCATGATTTACAGAGTTAACGAGATATCCATTTACCCTGTTTGCTGTGCATCACAAATGGCTCTTTTCAAATGCTTACGCAAAACTCCTTTGCTCAGAGCTGATTTAGAAATGTGATTTACTTGGTTTTACTCACTAGCCAGAAAACCAGTTGGCTACAAAGGTATCTGGCAAGACAATACATAAAAGACTACAGAAACACAAAGCTGGAGGTTTTTCCCCTCCTTGACAGTACTGGCCAAGTTCTGCAAGTGACAACTGTCAATCTGAAGACAAGGTATTAAAAACATAGTATTTTATTTTCAGCTTTTCAAGAGATGAATTAAATTCCTGCACAGTAACAAATGCAAGAAATCCCACTTTCTCTGCAGTGTTTTAGAGGAGCAGAGATTCTTGTTTGTGATCCTCTTCTGTCAAACAGGTGATTTCTTTGGAAGGTGGCAAGTCATAAGCTGACACATCTGGATCCCAGAGGGACGGCAGTCACCTACTTACCTTCCAAAACTATTACCACAAATGAATACATTCCTGTATTTGGAATACACACCAATGGACAGTCAAAGCTGCAAGGGGTGGGAGGCACAGGTACAATTGGAAAAAAAAAATTCAAAATCTATTAATAGAAGCAGCATAAAAAACCCACTTCCCGGACAAGCATAATTTTTCTTATTATTTATTTCTCCAATTCTGCAGAAACCATCAATTAGTAAATATTATAGATCTATAGAATGCAAAAAAACATGATACAGTTGTAGCTCTTCTAAAACTTGCTTCTTCTACTGGTGAAACTTCAGCAAACAGGCTCATGCTGACATGCAGAGAATGGTCCTCCTCACACAGCAAATCTACAGAATATCCAGAAAACCCTGATTTCTGAATTTCATGAAACAGCTCAAAGCACAGTTAAGGTCATGTACACAAGTTCATGGCTTTCTGTGTTGAGGCTGAATTGCTGCCATGGTGCTGCACAGTGGTGGACATTACTGCTTACCTGGTAACTGTGTGCATTTCATATGACCATGAATTACCACTGAAATTCCACATGAATTCCATCATTAAGCCCTTCAGAGACAATCCAGGTTTTAAAGTCATGTTAACCAAAGGGAGGAGAGGGCAGTACACAAAAATTACTACAGAATTCAACCAAGACAGAACAATACTAATTAAGGTCTGTAAGACATTAAGTAACAACTAGTTTTTTAATACTTTATGAAAGAAAAGTACCTTTTTTATCTTTATAATAACACATTTTCTAAGTCAGCTCACTTTTACTCCCCTCACTACACAAAGTAAGATGTTTCTGAGATTGAAGAGCAATTTTTTTCAACAATGTAAGGATAAACAGTATCCGAAGGACTTTTTTCCCTCCAATAGTTCCAATTTGCAGTAACAGCTCTTCTCTGAATGCACTGATTTTCCTTATTGCCAGCAAAAGCATTTGCCTCTTTTGTGCATTTTGGAGAAAAAGAAACCCAAAACAAACACCTTGGGTTTGTTATGTTTCCCCCACTTTCTTGACCACCATACATTGTCAAAATATAACACAGATCACCACACAACACTCATCAGAACTTTCATGAGGGTAGTACACCGAACATGCCATTTGCAGATCATTTTATTGTGAACTCCCAGACAAATAAGGAGCTACTGCTCAAATACAAAAGTGAGACATTGTGGGCTTTTTTGTTATCAAATTCAAGAACAAAACAGTTTAGTAATTCAAGACTTTCTGCTTTTACCTTGGAGTAAATGGAGAAAAGAGCAGGAAGAAAAACAGATGCAGAAACAAACCTCATTTTAATGAAAATGGGAGGTAAAACAAAGGGGCTGCTTTCCTTGACTAACCTATTGTCAGGTTGTATTACTTTATGCTGTCCCTTATATGCCCAACAGTCACATTTTTGGGCAGCTTGACTAGAATTTGACAAGATGGCAAAAATGCAAGCATTAGATTTATGATCTGTAAGACACAAAATGCACCTTATGGGTTCTGTTGGTTTGCCTGCTTTTTTCTTCTCTGTTTTTCAGTTTGTGCACCTTGTCACACACATCCAAGATTGCTGACTTGTCACATTTCTTCTGGACTACTGCAAAAGAATTTGCTTTACAGTCTGAGGTCTTCTGAGCCACTATAAGCATAATGTTGACTGCACACCTCAAAATTCTTTTCAAACAGCAGTGTCAGTAGAGATTACATGTGCCTCCTGAGCCACTTCAGACTCTTGTGCAGAGGATGGCCACTGCTCTCACCTCCTGAGCTCATGGCTTGCAGCTGCCAAGAACTTAAAAAAGCAGGAATGAAGGCCCAGTTTGAAATGATATGCCCAACTTCAAGCACCTTAGTATTTTTAGGGGGTGAAATAATGAATCTTGCTGTAGGTGACTACCTAGTAAGTCTTGGGCAATAGGATACCGTAACATTTCAATTGTATTCAGCAGCAACTGATCTACTGCTCCACCAAATTTGTTACCTGACCTTGAAGTGGTATCAAATAATGAATAATCCATAGGTTCTGCTAATTATTATTCTTGGAAATAAGCTTTTATCTGAGAAAAAAACAGATGGACAGGACAGACAGTAAGAGAATCATAGTCATCCAGTCAACCTAGAAAACGTTCATGGAGCAAGCCTGGCTTTTCAATACACTTGGTAGGACCACAAAAATGTGGCACCTCTGTCTTTTGAAAAAGCAAAAGCTTCAGAGACACAGAAGATTAAGCAAGATTTGCCAAAAAAAATGTGTTTTTGGGAAAGCAGGTTGGTTGTGGCTGCCTTGTTGACAATGGCAAACTATGCATTTGGTTTCTGGAGTTGATGGCAGTGAAACGTAATACTGACATGAGTGCAGAATGCAGACTTGAAGCAGGTCACCCTTTCCCTGTTCCATGCTCCACAAAGCTCTTTTCCTTGAATGCTTGAGACACCCCAACTACCTTGGACATCAAGTGAGATGACAGCTTGAATCCCAGTAGGACAAGTCTTCCTCCCAAATCAGTGATTTTTAGCAGGGATTTTAGCTATTTTCAGTTTAACAATTCATCAGGTGATAAGTATTTACTTACAAGGAGAAATCTAGCATGGACTTTTGCTGTTTCTAACATTAATTTCAAGAGGTGGCACTTTTACTTTGCATCTCAATTTCAAGATGCAGAGACTGCCTAGAGTGCCAAACCCTTTCCTGGAACACTGAAGTCTCCTGGCATGAACCAACAATGTTCAGTCTCTTAAAAGACTGGGCAGGTATTGCAGCATGACAAGGCAACGTTCAACAGTGTGGGGGAGTACACAAAGAAACTGTATGGAAAATTAAAGGGGGCAAAAACACACTGGCAAGGGGGATCCAAAGAACAGTGTTCCATCCAAGAGCTTTATCAGTCCACAGCTTTCACACAGAAGGTAATAAAGTGGTTCTGGGGACTCATAGGTAACCTCCAAAATGAAACAAGCTAAAGCCTAATGAGTTAGCTAATACTTCATAGAATCACAGAATGGTTTGAGTTGGAAAGGCTCTTAAAGATCGTCTCATTCCAATGCCCTGCCATTGGCAGGGACACCTTCCACTAGATCAGGCTGCTCAGAGCTCCATCCAATCTGGCCTTGAACACTTCCAGGAATGGGGCATCCACAACTTCTCCAGACAGCCTGTGCCAGGGCCTCACCACCCTCCCTAGTATCTATTCTAAAACGACTCTTTCAGTTTGACTCCATTACTCCATGTCCTGTCACTCCATGCTCTTGTAAGTAAGTCTCTCTCCATCCTTCTTGTAGGCTCCCTTCAGGTACTGGAAGGCCACAATCAGGTCACCCCAAAGCTTCTCTTTTCAAAGTTGAACAATCCCAAATCTCTCAGCCTTTCCTCACAGGAGAGGTGCTCCATTCTTACAGTTATCTTGGTGGCCTTTACTTGATAAATACAGAACACTGCCGTTTCCTTCCTTCAATTTAAACACTCCTTCTGAAGTTAGCTTCTGGGGCATATCTTGGCACTGGAGGTCACCATCACACTGACTCCTTCCATACAAGTAAATTTTGTATCCATGTCATGGCCTAAAATTGTCACGTGACTGCAAGCACAGAGAGCATTAGTTTCAGTATGCGTGTTCAGGCTTTTCTTGTTATTATGAAAGACTCTGAGCTCTGGATACATCTTGAAGAGCTGAAACAATACACAGCCCTTTGTGGCACCTCCCAGGATGTCCAAGCAGTAGATCAAATAAATAAGAAAAGGCATCTGGAGTCCCAATTCCAGCAATACAGGCATGCTGGGGGTTAAGAGCGGCACTGACAGCACCAGAGAAGTAACTCTGATGTTGGGACTTCAGGTGCATTTAAGTTTCTGGTTACATTTTCAGTTGAATCAAGATTCTTCTTTGCTTATATTGAGTCTTCTGATTTCCTCTGTAGTTTAGCAGAGCCCTTCCTTCTACTGAAATACAGTTGTGTCTTCTCTCCTTTCTGCTAATTTATATTTGGAATTCTGCAAAGTGGAAACTTAACACCTCAGAAACAACTTGTATTGAAACACCGTATTTTTGGCACGTTTTCAACCTGTAAAGTCCTTAGTGCTGAGTTCAGCACATGATGAAACACTGCAGAGAAAATACAAAACAGAGAAGCCACAGACAACACAGATGAAGGCAGATATTTGATCACAGCTCTACTGTCACTGTTAGTAGACTATGGTTTGCGGAACAAAAAATAAGTTGGGTTTTATCTGGACTCCAAACTCAGAAGTCCTTTAAACACAAAATGCCTGTCTCATACAAATACTCAACAGAAGATATGCAACCTCAGCTAATCTGGGTGCTTTTTTGTCCTACCTGCACTTTCATCAGAAAGCAGAGCTACATGACAAGAGTTCAGTCTTAAAAGGAGCCAGAACATACTGATTTGAGTCTTCATTTGTATTATTCAAGACTGTGTCGTGATCAGGTCTCCACTCCTGCCAGTGTCTGTACCATTGGGAACAGAAGAAAAATTGAGGATCCACCTGGAAAACACCACCAGTGCATAGATGTTAACTTAGCACCACCAGAGGCAGAAACGTGCTTTGATGTAATGAACACATACATCATTTGAGGGCGGCAATTAAAAGGGAACCAATGAGCAGCAGCAGCATTGTGACTGAACATCCCTTGCAGATGTTGACTTTGTTCACCTAAATCCCAAAGGCACTCAATGGCCTCAGTTCTGCTCTAGAGCACCTCGCAATTACAGGACAGGAAAAGCCTGCCCAGACACGGAGCTCCAGCCTGACACAGGAGAAGCAAAGCAGTGCTGTCACAGGAGGGTGTTCTGACCCATGTCCAGCAGAACGAGGTGAGTTGTGCCTTCCGTGACCCCCCACAGCAGAACCTCCTAGTCGTATGCACCACAGCAGAGTGAAAACACAGTGATTTACAAACAACTCACTTAAATAAAAACCCAGACATAAAGCCTCCTGGCTGTGTGGCACCTATAAAGACAACACTGGTCCCTCGGGTTGCCAGGTGAGCCAGGAAGGGTCAAGGAACCCAAGGATGGTGTTGAGGCACAGGCTGCCCAGAGAAGCTGCGGCCGCCCCATCCCTGGAGGCGATCACGGACAGGCTGAACGTGGCTCTGAGCAACCTGGTCGAGTGGAAGCTGTCGGAACGAGATGACCCTTACGGACCCTTCCAACCCAGGCCATTCTATGATGCTTCGGCCACAAGGCGTGCTGGGGACACACACACCCCCCTATATGAGGCCAAGCCCATTCCCCCCGAGCGCTACTCACGGGGGTGGCGCTGGCAGAATCCCTGGCTCCCCCGTTCTTCTCACACCGGGCCGGGCCCTCCCCGCCCTCACGCCCCGGGGCCGCCTCAGACATCGCGAGAATTCACCCCAGCTCTCGCGCGAGGCGCGCGCGGCGCCCCGCGATGCCACGTGACGGCCCCGCGCGCGCGGCGTGGGCTGCTCCACCTGTCACGGACTCGGGGGGAGGGGACGGGGGAAGCGGACCAAACCAACCGCCTGGAGGGGGGCGGGGGGGAGGCCATTTCGCACCGGCGAGAACCCACCGCTTCTCC
>VXAU01004723.1:45670-56390 GCA_013399695.1 Formicarius rufipectus | reverse complement strand
GGGGTCCCTCAGGGCTGCCAGTTCCACGGGCTGGGGGTCTACCCGTGGTCCTGAGGAAGGTGGGGAATGGGGGTGTTTTTTGGGGATCTCCCTGTGGTCCTGGGGAAGGTGGGGATGGGGAGCTGTCCCTGTGGTCCTGGGGAAGGGGGTGTTTTTTAGGGGTCTCCCCGTGGCCCTGGGGAAGGGGCTGTTCCCTGGGCTCAGGGGGTGAGGGTTGGCAGGCGGGCTGCGGTGGATCCCCGCGGGCTGGGGGTCGGTGGGACCCCCGGAGGTGCTCACAGCGCTGTGCCCCGCAGGTGTCGGGCAGCCCGCGGCAGAGGGCGAGCCGGGGCGCGGCGCCGTCGGAGCTGCAGGAGCTGCGGAGCCGCACGGAGCACGCCGAGAGGCGCCTGGTGGCCTGCGAGAGCCTGGTCGGGGAGCTGGGCAGCGGCCTGGCAGCCCTGGGCACCCTCTTGCAGGGCTACGGGGAGCTGCAGCAGCGCCTGCTCAACCTGGAGAACCTCCTCAAGAACAGGAACTTCTGGATCCTGCGCTTCCCCCCCAGCTCCCGCGGAGAGATCCCCAAGGTGGGGTGTCCATGGAGCCCCCCGGGTGTCCCTGGGAGGGCCCCAGGATGGGGGTGTCCTGGAGCTGGGGTTCCAGGGGAGGTCCCTGTGGTTCTGGGTGTCCTGGAGCTGGGGTTCCAGGGGAGGTCCCTGTGGTTCTGGGTGTCCTGGAGCTGAGGTCCCTCTGGTTCTGGATGTGCTGGAGCTGGGGTTCCAGGGGAGGTCCCTCTGGTTCCAGGTGCCGCTCACCTTCGATGAGGTCTCGGTGTATTTCAACGAGCTGGAGTGGGAGAGGCTGGAGCGGTGGCAGAAGGACCTGTACAGGGCCGTGATGAGGGGGAACTATGAGACACTGGTGTCCCTGGGTAAGGCCCACCGGAATCATGGAATATCCTGAGCTGGGAGGGGCCCACAAGGATCACAACTCCAACTCCTGGCCCTGCCCAGGACACCCCAACCATCCCACCATGGCCCTGAGAGCACTGTCCAAACACTGCTCGAGCTCTGGGACCACTGCCCTGGGGAGCTGTTCCAGTGTCCAACCACCCTCTGGATGAAGAACCTTTTCCCAATATCCAACCTAACCTTTCCCTGGCACAGCTCCAGCTTTTCCCTCAAATTCTGAATGGCAGAATCACTCCTGGACTGCCAAACATCCCCGTTTTCCCTCCCTCCTGCTTGTGAGCCAAGAGCAGCACCCAGAAGGAATTTTTGGAGTGAATAATAATGATACAAAGTAATTTATTGGAAAGAAATATCCATGTGAACCACTGCTTCTCCTGACAATGGGAGTGGATTCCAAAGTCAGGGAACCATTGTGTTGCAGTGACAGGACACGGGGAATGGCTTCCCACTGCCAGAGGGCAGGGTTAGGGGGGAAGGAATTCCTGGCTGGGAGGGTGGGAAGGCCCTGGCAAAGGTTGGGCAGAGAAGCTTTGGCTGCCCCTGGAAGTTTTTAAGGCCAGGTTGGAGCACCCTGGGACAGTGGAAGGTGTCCCTGCCTTCCACTGGAGGGAAATGTTCCAGCCAAAGGTTCTCCCTCTCCTTAGGGGTTATAGTTCATGTTCTGTTCGTTGAGATCTTTATCCTGGGTGGACTTTGTCCCCAGGGCCAAGGAATCTGTGGATGGAGCAGGGATGAGTCTTTTGTGTCTCTGCTGGGGCTGGGGGGAGGGAATCTGACAGGATAAAGGTGCAGCAGCTCCTAAAAACCCCCTGTCCTCTGCTCCATGAACAGACTATGCCATGTCCAAGCCTGACATCCTCTCCCAGATAGAGAAGGATGAAGAGCTCAGTGACAAGGAGGACCAGGAGCCCCCACGGCCATGGAGTGGGGACAGACAGGAGCCCCCACAGGCACCAGAACAGATGGACCAGGCACAGGAGGCTTTGGGAGATGAAATCCCCACAGAAACTGGCCCAGGTGGGTGCCAGGAGGAGCTGGCTGTTCCTGGAGATCATCCAGGGTCTGCTGACCCCATGGATCAAACCACCCCGGAGCACCATGAATCTTCATTCCCAGAGGAATGTTTGTGCTCTGTCAGATGGATCGCATGGAAAAAAGCAGGCAAAGCCTGCAGGAGGGGCTGGGCTGGGGTCTGGGGCAGTGGGGCTTCCACCTGCTGTGGTGAGGGAGACTTGGGAAGGGAGGAACTGGGAGCTGAGGTGGCAAGAGGAGGCTGGAGCTGCTCTGCTTATCCTGCTTCACTGCCGGGGTTGGAGCAGGGATGAGGTGTTTGAGTGTCTGTCAGGGCTGGGAGAGGGGAGATGGATCACTTTGGGAATCTCATAGGATAAAGGTGCAGCTGAATCCTAATAAACCTCCTTCCTCTGCCCCAGGAGCAGACAGTGCTGTGTCCAAGCCCAACAGCCAGTCCTGGACTGAGAGGGAAGAAGAGCTCCCTGACAAAGAGGGTCAGGAGCCCACATGGACACACACTGGGGACAGCCAGGAGCCCTCACAAACACTGAATGAGGACAGCCAGAACTGCCCCCAGACCCAGACAGGGGATGGCCAGAAACCCCCCCAGACCCAGACAGGGGACAGCCAGAAACCCCCCCAGATCCAGACAGGGGACAGCCAGAAACCCCCCCAGACCCAGACAGGGGACAGCAAGAAGCCCCCCCAGACAGATGTTCCCAACAATCAGGAGCCCCCACAAGCACCAGAAGAGATGGGGCAGCAGGAAGAGGCTTCAGGAGAAGGTCCTGTCTCCATGGAATCTGGACCAGGTGAGTCTCAGGGGAACCAGGGGCTGTGTTTGTCTGGTGCTCAGAGGAGCATCAGCAGGGAGGAGTGGGAGCCTTGGGATGCTGTCACAGGACAATGGAAGGGAGGGGGTTGAGGGTCTGGACAGGGAACACAGCCTGTGGAGATGGTGGGATGAGGCTGCCCTGTGGAGGTGATGGCACATGGCACCTTCCTCCCAGCCCTTTTGGGCCACGTGTGGCTTCACTCCGGTTCCTCCCAACACCTCCCAGGCTTTCCTCAGAATCCACGAGGTTGGAAAAAGCCCTCTCAGACCATCAGCTCCACCCATTCTTCCAGCACTGCCAAGGCCACCACTGCCCATGTCCCCAAGTGCCACATCCACAGAGTTTTTAAAGCCCTCCAGGGATGGGGACTCCACCCTTGCCCTGGGCAGCTGTGCCAGGGCTGGACAGCCCTCTCCATGAGGCACTTTCCCAATATCCAATCCATGTCCTGGCTCTTGAGCCACCGCTTTCTCCAGCTCTTCCGCACACTTCCAACCATCTCCTGTTCCTCACGCCAGAGCGGGGAGCTGGGAGCTCTCCATGGGTCTTTCCAATTCTTCTTCCCTGCAAACAGAACTCCCCATCCTGGTGATGAACATCATGTCCCTGGGGGACCATCAGCTGGGGACGGAGATGGAGGAGGATGTGGCAGATCCTGACACAGGTGAGTCACCCTCAGAGAGGGACAAGGGGCCCAGTGGGTGGGAAGAAGCTCCCAGAGCACTCATGGGCTGAAAATGGGGAGGGAGAAGGAAGTTCTCAGGTGTGTTGGTGGCTCCAATGTTGCTGAAAGCCTGGTCAGTACTTGGGGACTTTCTATGACCTGGGTATGTCCTGGGAGCAGAATTCATGGAATTGTTGAGGGTGGAAAAGGCCTCTCAGACCACAGAGTCCAGCCATCCCCCAGCACTGCCAAGGGCACCACTACCATGTCCCCATGTGCCACATCCACACAGCTTTGAAATCCCTCCAGGGATGGGCACTCCACCCCTGCCCTGGGCAGCTGTGCCAGGGCTGGACAGCCCTTTCCAGGAGGGAATTTCCCCACTATCCAATTAAACCTCCCCTGTCCTAGCCCGAGGCCATTCCCTCTGCTCCTGTCCCTGTTCCTGGAGCAGAGCCCGACCTGCCCCAGCTGCCCCCTCCTGGCAGGGACTTGCAGAGCCAGAAGGTCCCCCCTGAGCCTCCTTTTCTCCAGGCTGAGCCCCCTCAGCCCTTCCTGCTGCTCCAGCCCCTTCCCAGCTCCCTTCCCTTCCCTGGACATGGGAGTGTCTTTCATGTCACAAGGGTCCCAGAACTGCCCCAGCACTGGAGGTGCCCCAGCAGTGCCAGCACAGGGACGGGCACTGCCCTGGGCTGTGACACACCACGGTGACACAAACCCCGTGTCCCTCTGTTCCAGAGGAAGCCTCGTTACCAGAAGATGAAGTGCCGTGTGAAGGGGCTTCTCCCGAGAACATGGAAGTGAAGGAAGAGGAGCCTGAGGTGCTGCCAGAGGACTCCACACCCTCTCCGGGCTCGGAGATCCCAAACGGCCCCCAAAACGATCCGGTCAAAGCCAAGAGCAAGAAGAAGCCGAACCGGTGCGAGACCAGCAGCCTCCTGATGGGCAACTGCCGGCGGGGGTACGTGCGGGAGTGGTCCCACCCCTGCACCGAGTGCGGGAAGCGCTTCCGCCTCAAGATCAACCTCATCATCCACCAGCGCAGCCACGCCAAGGAGGGGCCCTACGAGTGCCCCGTGTGCGAGATCGGCTTCACCAACAGGCGGCACCTGGACCTGCACCGCAGCATCCACGTCAAGGACAGGGCCTTCGGCGCAAAGGTGTGGGGCAACGTGCACCCCGAGCTGCGCATCCGCCCGCGCAGGGACCTCTGCGGCGGCGTCCACGCAGGGAGGGCCTGGCTGGCCCAGCCCAAGCAGGAGGCGGATGGAGGGGGCCTGTCCGGGGTCCCGCGGCCACCCAACTCCAAGCTGAAGTGCATGCACTGCAAGAAGATGCTGTCCTGCTCTGAATCGCTGCAGCGGCACCTCCGCACCCACATGCAGGCCCGGCCCCACTGCTGCAGCTCCTGCAACAAGTGCTTCACCCGCCGCACCCACCTGCGGCGCCACGAGAAGATCCACGAACGAGCCCTGGCCATGCTCCGGCAGGCGGGAGGTGCCCAGCCCGCCGCTGCTGTCCCGGCGTCCCAGCAGCACACGGCTCCAGAGGCGGAGAGGAACATTTCCCAGGGCAACGCGAGCCCCGGGGCGACAAAAGCGAATCCACCCGAAGTGCTGCTGTTGGGAGCCACCCAAGTGGAGGTCCCGGCCAAGGACCCCCCCGTGCCTGCCGGCGGCAGAGCCTTGAGGCCCGTGGTGCGGCTGGGAACCAGGGCGGTGCTGGCAAGGGTCACTGAGAAATGAGCGTGACACAGGCCCAAACTGGGGGTGGCCCTGGAGAGGAGCTGTGAGCGTTGGGTTGGCACCTGGTGGGGCACCAGAGTTGGGAACCTGCTGCGGTTTAGGAGCTTCCCGGAGATGTAGAAGGAATGGGAAACTTGGAGACCACCACGGAGAGCACATTGCAGGAGTCTCCAGCACTGCAGTGTTTCCCTGTTCCATTGACTCTTGTGTCTGTTGGCTGATGCTTGGAATTTTCCCAAGCTGACATGCCTGGGAGATGAGCAGGGCAAACAGCAGCTGAGCTCTCCCACTCCTCAACACTGGACCTGACCCCTCACGTTCGGGAACACAACTGAAGAGGACAGGGACAAGGGAATGGAGTGGCAGCATTCCCAAGGAGTCCTTCACTCCACTGACCAGGCTTCCTGACCAAGACACCAGATGGAGCACAGCATCTCTGAGACCCCACCACTTCCTGGCCACCCCACCCCATGGGGGAGGAGATCCACCAACCTCTCCAGGGGTTGGAACACCAGAGCTTTGCACTGGAAGATCCGTAGGACAAACCAAACCCCATTATTTTGATTGTGCATATTCCAGGGGTCCCTGCCAGTCTGACAGGGAGTTCACAGGCACCCTTGGAACTCTCCTGCAGTCATTTTGGGAATACTTGGTGTGTCAGCCAGCCTTATGCTGCAGCAGCATCCTGATCCCCATGGATCCGCCGTGGTGGCCACCAGCTCCTGCTCCTGCTCTCCCAACCACAGCTCATCTCCTTGCACCCCAAATCCCACCATGATTAATCCTATGGGAAAACAGTTCTGCAGCTACCTCAGCCAGAAGGGAGGGACACCTGCCTGGAGGCAGCCGGTGAAAGCCAGGCCTGGCACTGCTCCAGCCTCCCCTGGAGCCGTGGCCATGGCCAGAGCCCCACGTCATTGCCCTGTGGACTCCTGACTTTAGTTTTCCAGGTGGTTTTTTTTTTTTGTTTTCCTTGAGTTTTTTAATGTAGTTTTTTGAAACCCTGAAGTCTCTGTCCCTCTCCAAACACTGAGTGCCTGGAACCAGTTGGCTTCTCCCATCTTTCATTCCCAGTCATTCCCAAGGTCTGACAGTGCTGCTGTGGAAAGCTTTGGGAGCTGTGCCACATCCAGGTGTGATCCTCAGCTGCCTCCCTGCCCCCTGGGAGGGACAGCCCCTGAGCCACTCCATGGGGACACACAGTATCCCACAGCTCCTCCAGGCTGGTGTCTCCCAATTCCTGCCCCTGGGATTGCAGTTGGAACGTTGCTGGACTGCAGCAGGATCTGGGATGGGGTGACAGTGGCAGATGGATCACTCTCTGTTCCCAATGGGACATGGGGACTGTTGATGCCTTATGGATGGCATGTGGATTACCATGGATCTGGCAGCAGTCTAGTGGTTGGTTATCCCTGCTGGGGTGGAGATCCCAGTTGATCCCAGGGGATCCCATGACTGAACTGGTGGTGGCAGTGGATAATCCCCCCAGGCCAGTGGAGGTGCAGCCCCCCAAGCCAACAGCCCCGACTGGGCATTTCTAAAGCTGCTTTGACCAGGACCAGCATTTCCTGACATTCGCAATCCCTTTCTCAGGATGTGGAATTAATAAAGTATTTGTCTCTATGTCTGGCTGCTCCGTGGGGCTGCACCAGTGCCTGCAGGAATGGCCGGGGCTGGAGGAACTGGAATCAGCCAGGCCAGCTCTGACCAGGATAGCTTTTGGGAGTCACTGCCGACCCCCCAGGTGAGTGGTCCTACAGGGGACCCCAGGCAGGGAGGATGAGCAGCTGAGGAGAGCAGGGAAGGGCAGGGATGGAGTAGCCCTGGCTGCCATGGAGGGGGCATGTGGCCCTCAGCACTGCCAGGGAGTCCCGTGGTGCCCAAGTCCTGCAGAGGATTCTGTGGAGGATTCCTGTGGGACCACTCTGAATTCCCATCAGGCAGATCCACATTCCTTCCCCTGGGAAGGCAGCAACCCCATCCATCTCCCAGGTGGGGTGACCCACTGAACCCACCCCAAGCCCACCCCCTGGAGCACAACAGGACACCATGTCAGCCCAGTCTTTTATCCAAGTCTCTTCCCAGCACATCCGCTGATCCCAGCCCAGTCCCCACAGCTGTGTCCAGGCCACTGATCATCCCCAGGACACCAACAAGCCTTGGGGCCACTGACCATCCCCGGGCCACTGACCACTCACAGACCACCTCCCTCCCCACTGGCAGTGTTCAAACAACCCTGCATTCCACCATTCCCTGGGATGGACTCAGCTGCTGGATCCACAGCGGCACTGCCCAGCTCAGCTCCAGCCACTAACCCTCCTCTGCTGCCTCAAGACCAGTCCCTGGGCCTTTCTGCCCACACAGCACATTCCTCCTCCTCCTCCTGCCCCTCCTGGAGGCCCAGGCGGTGCCACAAGTCCCACAGCGACACAACACCAGCTGCCTTCCCTTCTCTGGCCCCCCGGCTACCGATTTCCCTGGCCCAAAGCCTCGCAGGGCTCCAGCTCCCGCTCGTGTCCTGGCAAGGCGCCGGCCGGGGGGCTGGCCACGGCGTGGACCTTCTGGTGATGGTTCAGCGACTGCCGGTGCCGGAAGCTCTTGGTGCAGCCGTGGCACTGGAAGGGGCGCTGCTGGGTGTGCCGGCGCTGGTGCTCCTCCAGCGACGCTTTCTGGGGGAAGCTCTCGGCGCACTCAATGCAGCGGTAGAGCCGCTCGCCGGCGGCACTGGCCCGCGCCGGCCGGCCCGGCCACACGCCCCGCAGCGGCCCGTGGATGCGCTGGTGCTTCTGGAGGTGGTGCTTCTGCACGAAGCCCTTGCCACAGGAGGGGCAGCGGTACGGCCGCTCGCCGGTGTGGATGCGGTAGTGCTTGTTGAGGTTGGACTTCTCGTTGAAGCTCTTGCCGCAGGCCGGGCACTGGAAGGGCCTCTCTCCGGTGTGCAGGCGCTGGTGCCGCAGCAGCGCCGCGTGGTGTGCCAGGCTCTTCCCGCAGGACGAGCAGATGAAGGAGCCGTTGTTCTTCCTCTGCTGCCGCGCCAGGAGGTTGCGGGTCAGCCGGACGCTCTTCCAGCCCGGCGGGAGCGCCCTGGGATCATCCCCGGCGGCGCAGGGCCCGTGCTGCTCCCAGCCGGGCTGCGCCGACGCCACCTCGGCGCCGGGGTCTTCTCCCAGAGCCATGCCCTGGGGAAGGGCGAAGGGCTGCTCCGTGCCCGCGCCCAGGGCGTGCTCCGTGGGGAAGGGCAGGCCCGGGGCTGGGTGAGGCTCCGCTGGCACCACCACCGGCTTGAACTCCCCCAGGGAGAACTCCCCCAATGCCGCCCCTGCCGCCTTCAGCCCGGCCATGCCGTGGCTCTCCCAGGGAACCGGCTGCTCCTGGCTCAGGGGCACCTCCTCGTCCAGCCTCTCCATGGGGGTCACGGGCAGAGCCAGGAGCTCAGCCCCGTCCTCCTGCGGCTGAGGCTCTTCTGTCTTGATCACGATCACCTCACCTGCAGAGACACGGCAGGTCGTGCCCAGTGAGGGAAGTTCTCCCGTGCCCACAGCTCTGGAGTGGGAGCAGGAGAGGAGCTTCCCCACTATGTGCTGGTGAGAGGAACTGCCAAAGAACAAAATGGAGCAGGAAGGTTTTACTGGGAAGAGGACAAAAGGGGGAAGGGGGACTGCCTGTTGGACCTCAGAGACACAGAATCATGGATCACTGAGGTCGGAAAAGCCCTCTGAGATCATCACACCCAATCATTAACCAAGCACTGCCAAGGCCACCACTAATCCATGTCCCCAGGTGCCACATCCATATGACTTTAAATATGTCCAGGAATGGTGACTTCACCACTGTCCTGGACATGCAGCACACAATGGACTGACAATACAATCCTCATAAAAGAAACAATCCAGAGGGAATGTGAAGGCAAAGCTGAGCTGCAGAGTTCTCTGTCCTGGAAGGAACTCTGTCAGGAATGGCAGAGTCAGGGGGCAAATCCAGGGAAAAGGATCAAAGAAAAACCGCGCTGGAGCAGGAGGGAGCATCCACCTGCAGGCACCCTGTCCCAGGGCCACCCTCCCTGAGCCCTGATTCCCATTTTCCATCCTGATGGACCCAGTCCTTAGTGCCCATCCTCAGCCCCCACCACTGTCACTCACCATCTCCAAGCTGTCCCGACACCACTCCTTTCTCAGGCAGCACAGGGACTCCAGGATCCTCCCTGTCCTCATCCAGTGGCAGCAGCGTGGATTTGGAACCACCATTGCCAGGCCCTGGGAAGGAGGGAGTGATGGGATGAACTGCTGGCAGTGGGGACTGGCCAACGGGGCATCCCAGTCTCCCAGGATGTTCCAATCAAACAGGCCACAGGAAGTGTCTGTCGGACGCTCAGCCTCTAAAATTTTAGCCCCAAAATCAATCAGTGCTAAAATTTAGGATTCTCTGCAGCAAATCCCTCCACAGTGGTCCATATATGGCCCATATCCCAGGAAAAAAGTGGTGCAGGAACAGCAGTTCCATGTCACCTGGGATCCCCCCCGCATTCCACACGGGAAGGGCTCAGGAGCTGGATCAGCCTAAGGATGATGCTGCCCCTGACAAGATCCAACTGATCCTCACCAGGAGGGACCGTGGCCTCGTGATTGCCCTTCACGGTGATCCCGCGGAGTTCCCGGCTGTCCGTGTTGCCCCATTCCTGCTCCGGCAGCCCGGCCGCCTCCGCCTGCCCCTCGCCTGCCGCAGGCACCTGGAAGCACAGGAGGCTCCACCACGAGGATCCCAACCTCATCCCTCTCCAAGCCCCACCGCTGCTCCAGGAGAGCCCCGCAGGGTTCAGGGCTCCCACACACGAAGCTGTGTCACGAGGGACATTCCCAGACATCCCAGGGAGGCTCAGGTGTTCCCCCCAGACCAGTCTCCAGGGGCTCATCCCCATCCCCATGGCCCATCCCTGTCACCCATGGGCCCATCCTCATCCCTGTTCCCTTGGGCCTATCCCTGGTCACCACGGGCTCATCCCCATCCCTGGTCCTCAGATCTGGTCCCTGTCACCGTGGGTCTGTCCCTGTTCCCCGGGTCTCACCCTTGTCACTATTCCGTGGGTCCATTCCTGTCCCCATCGCCCGGATTCCCTCCCTGTCCCCATACCCTGGTGCTGGTCCCCATTCCCCGGGTCCCTATCCCTTTTCCCTAGGTCAGATCCCTATTCCCTGGATCCCATCTCTGTCCCCATCGCCTGTATCCCATCCCTGTCCCCGTTCCCTGGTGCTGGTCCCGATCCCTGGGATCCCCTCCCTGTCCCCGTGGGCCCTTCCCGGTGCGCTGGACCCATTCCCGTGGCAGTCACCTG
Organism: Formicarius rufipectus; assembly: GCA_013399695.1. Lineage (NCBI taxonomy): Eukaryota > Metazoa > Chordata > Aves > Passeriformes > Formicariidae > Formicarius > Formicarius rufipectus. Next base: position 45,852 of record VXAU01004723.1, on the reverse strand, counting down.
TGTCCGCTCGGTGCCGCTCCCGGTGCCGCTCCCGATCCCGATCCCGCTCCCGGTGCCGCTCCCGGTGCCGGCCCCGCAGCGGCAGCGGCGGAGCTGTGCCTGGACGCGGCGGAGGCGGCGGGCGTTGTCCCTCAGCAGGGCGGCCAGACGGGCCCCCCCGACCCTCACGGCCCTCTCCAGCC
>VXAU01004723.1:21194-31561 GCA_013399695.1 Formicarius rufipectus | reverse complement strand
TTGCCCGGTGTCATTGCCCGGTGCCGCCATGGCCGGGGGCCGGGCAGGGCGCTCGGTGTCGGCGCGGCTGCAGCGGCTGGAGGCCCGTGTGTGGCGGGCGGAGCNGCCGTGCTCCGAGGTAAGGACGGGTGGGTGGTACCGGGGAGGGGATCCCCGCCGAGCCCCCCCGGTCGCCACTCACCGTCTCACCCGTGCCGTGCAGGGCCGGACGGCGGCGGGGAGCGGCCGAGCCGCAGCGGGGAGCAGCGAGATGGGAGCGGAGACCCTGCGGGAACCGGCGGCGGTGAGTGAGGAGGGGACGGGGGGTCTTCCTGGAGAGAAGGAGGGTCAGGGGGGACCTGCTGGCTCTGCAAGTCCCTGCCAGGAGGGGGGAGCTGGGGGGGGGGCAGGATCTGCTCCAGGAACAGGGACAGGAGCAGAGGGAATGGCCTTAGGATGGGACAGGGGAGGTTTAATTTGATGTCGGGTAAATTCCCTCCTGGGAAGGGCTCTCCGGCCCCTGGCACCGCTACCCTCCCCATCCCTGGAGGGGTTGAACAGCCCTGTGGATGTGGCACTTGGGGACATGGGCAGTGGTGGCCAGGGCAGTGCTGGGGGAACAGCTGGACTCGACGGTCTCCGAAGGCTTTTCCAGCCTCAGCAATTCCATGGTTCTATGACCTGCCTGTCTCCAAGGTGCTTGCTGTGCTGAGTGTGATGTTCCAAACACAGCTGCCGGGCATCCCCCAGTCCTCCCAGGCCGATCCATCACAGCCTGCTTTGCCCTGCCCTGGCTGCTCTGCTGTGCTCCATCAGTCCCCTGGTGGGGTCTGCCCTGCCCGGCAAAGCACGCTGGATTTTGGGTTTTCCAGTCTAGAGGCTGGGGCTGGCAAGAGGATTTTCCATTCCATTGTAGGCAAACATGCCCAATGTAGTTGGTTTTAAACATGTGTGAAGTGTTCCCCCAGCTCATTGATCAGGTTATGGAAGTGTCCAAGGCCTGGCTGGATGGGGCTTGGAGCAACCTCGGCTAGTGGAGCGTGTCTCTACCCTTGGCAGGGGTGGAATTAGATGAGCTTTAAGGTCCCTCTTAACCCAACCTGTTCTGGGATTCTGTAGATGTGCAGAGCATTGGCCCTTCTGCTTTTCCTTAGTATTTTCAGTCTCCTGTTTTCTTTTTTCCAAGAAATTTCACAATTTATTCTCTCACGAGTGTTTCTCTGAGTGTTTCTCAGTGGTATGTGTTTCACTGAGAGGGAGTGAAATGACAGAACTTTGGTGGTGCCAAGAGAGAAATAAAACTCAGGAACCACAATTCCAGTGGCTCTGTCCTCTCCTGGAGCCGTGGAGAACATGTTTTCACTTGCATGACAATTTTGCGTGTTCCTGAGGCTCAAATATCTGCTGAGGCTTTCGTAACCAACATTTTGGGTCTGTTCAAGAGACCTTGGTCAGCGGGAACTGAAACTGGAATGAGGTGTTCTCTGGAATGTGAGCTAAGACAGAGCAGCTCTGCCTGGGATGGGCTGAGAATTGGAGTTAATTAGGTATGGAATTAAAATAACAGTGGTTCCCATTAGCAGAGGACTGCATAATCCAGATTAAGCAAGAGGAAGAGTTGTGCACTGCAGACCTGGAGGAGGAGGCTGGAGAAGCTCCTGGAGAGCCCTGCCCAGGTGAGTAACTGCATACCTGGGAGGGAAAATGAAGCAGAGGGATTAAATTCCGAGTTGTGTGGGGTTATTTTCCCCGCGTCTTTTCATGTATTCCAAATCTTTTTAGAAGTTTTGAGCAGACTTGCCAGCAGACCCAACAGGGGAGGGCTGGTGTTGCCTCCTTCCCTTCTCACAGTTGTTATGGAATTTGCAGGGTTTGTGGCTGGTTTTTATCCAGAGAGGAGATGTTTCCTTCTCCCTTAAATTCCTTACTTTGCTTTCCTCAACTTGATGAATCTAAACTGTTTAAATATTTAGCCCAAATTAGTGCTTTTTGGGGAGAGTGGGTTAACTTGGAGTAGACAGTCTGTGGTTGGAGTAGGAGGCAGGATCTGGCTGGTCTGGCTCCGGGGGAATTGCAGCAGCTCCTCAGCTCACTCCTCTGCCAGTGCCTCTATTCCTGCAGATCCAGAGCCTTCAGGTGCCTTTTCCCTCCTTCCTTCCCTTCTGGAGTTTTTCTGGGTACAGGAGCAAGCACATGGACCCTTCAGAGAGGCCACTCAGCCCAGGGCCCTGTTCTTTGCTCTCTCACTTGAGACCTCTTTGTTTTACAAACAGACTGCTCTGCTTTGCAGATTTTTCTCTCTCTTTACCAAGGGTACCAATGCTGCCTGCTGGCTCCACTGGAGTTGTGTGATTTTTAGAGCTTCCCACCAAGTGTCCTTAAGAAACTGGGCTTATGAGAGCTTGGGTTGGGGGAAAACCAACCCCAAACCCAGAGCAGGTTTCAGCCTTGTGAAATCCTGAGTTTATGGAGGTACAATATGCTTTCCTGGATTTTCTTCTTTAGCAGAGCAAATGTTTTATGGTCCTGAGGCATCCAGTCAGACCAGGAAAGGGAATGAGGTGGATGCCAGGGAACTGCCAGGCGTGGAGGGTGAGGACATTCCAAGAGACCCTGAGACAGGTGAGGAGGATTCCCTGGCAAAAACTCCCACTGCAGGAATTGCCCCTCTTCAGGTTGTGTCTTCCCTGACACTTTGTCATCGATGTGAATTTCCAAATCTTCTGTGCTTTCCCTGGTGTTTCTCAGCTGTGCAAATTCTCCCCCACAAACAGGATTTCAGACTGTTTCAATGGGTGCTTCATCGTGGATTAAACACGAGGAGGAGCCTCGCTGCCCTGGACAGCAGCACTTGGAGAAAGAGGAAATCCCTACACATCCAAGTGCAGGTCAGAAGGGGATTTCAGCTGGGCTTTCAGCAACAGTAAATCTACTTTAGAGTATTTTTTAATACTGTATTAGATGCCACAACATTGTGGTGTAAGCAACAAAAACTGGGACAAACCTCCATCTGCAGGTTAATATTTGGGCACAGAAATGTCGGGTTCTGTCAGCTGAAGAGGCTCCTTCCTCCTTGAGCCAGCCTAAAGCTGTTGAGGTGCTGGTTTGGGCTTGTGTTCAGGCAAGTCCAGAGCTGTGCTCAGGCAGCACAAATCAAGTTTGTGCTGCTTTTACCTGCACAAAAACCTGGCTGGAGGCAGGGCCCAGAGTGTGGTGAGGAAGGGAGGGACATCACCTGGTGGCCAGTCCCCAGTGGTGTCCTCAGTGCTGGGGCCACCTCTGTTGGATGTATTCATCAACTATCTGGATGAGAGGATGGAGGGCACCCTCAGACAGTTTGCCAAAGACACAAGGTTGGGTGGGATGTCGATCTGCTGGAGGGCAGGAAGGCTCCACAGTGGGATCTGGACAGGCTGGATCCATGGGATTCATGGGCCGAAGCCAACGGTGTGAGGGTCAACAAGGCCAATTCTGGGTCCTGCATGTGGGTCTCAACAACCCCCTGGAACACTCCAGACTGGGACAGAGGGGCTGGAAAGCTGGGAAATGACCTGGGGGTGCTGGTGACAGTGGCTGGACATGAGCCAGGTGTGCCCAGGTGGGCAGGAGGCCAAGGGCACCTGGTTTGTGCCAGCCATGGTGTGGGCACAGGGCAGTGCTCATCCCTGAGCTGGCACTGCTGAGGCACCTCCAGTGCTGGGAGAGTTCTGGGACCCTCAGGACAGACACAGAGGGGCTGGAGCATGTGCAGGGAAGGAAACAGAGCTGGGAAGGGGCTGGAGCAGCAGGAGGGGCTGAGAGGGCTCAGCCTTGAGAAAAGGAGGCTCAGGGGGGACCTTGTGGCTCTGCAAGTCCCTGCCAGGAGGGGGGAGCTGGGGCGGGTCGGGCTCTGCTCCAGGGACAGGAGCAGAGGGAATGGCCTTAGGCTGTGCCTGGGGAGGGGCAGGATGGATATCGGGAAAATTCCTTCTGGGAAGGGCTGTCTGGCCCTGGCACAGCTGCCCAGGGCAGGGGTGGAGTGCTCATCCCTGGAGGAATTTCAAAGCCCTGTGAATGTGGCACTTGGGGACATGGGGCAGTGGTGGCCCATATCCTGATGGGTTTCTCACTTTCCATGCAAATTAGTTCTCATCCATACTCTGTCCTTTCGGGCCTTTCTGGAAATGCTTTGGAGGCTTTGGTGGTCTTGATCCCTCCCCCACAGTCCGTGCCCACTTCTTGGCCTCATTCCTGCTTGCACTGTGCTGTGTTTACCTCCAGCAACAACAGCAAGGATGTTTGTCCCAGAAAAGTGCTGCCCTGTCTGTGCATGGGCCCTTCTGCAGCCAAATCCTGTGCTTTCTCACAGTGTGTTAATCAACAGTCCTTGGTTTGCTCCACGGCCATCCAGCTATCAGTATTTGGGACACACGCATTCCCTGATCTTCTGGGAGTTGGGAGTTCCAAGGATCTCACTTTGGACTGTTCTTTATAGAGCCACAAGAGAGTGGGCTTTAGTAATAGCAATTTTCCATCCTGGCCACAATTCCAGTCAGTAACTTTCTTTGAAGGTTCAATAACAAAAATATTTCTCCACTCAGGTTGTTGTTCAGGCAAGAAAAATGAGCTTCCAAGGCTGTTCATTAAAAAGCAGGTGCTCGTTAGGCACCACCAGTTCCTGGAAACAGGTTGTTTCTGATCAGCTCAACAGGGGAGGTTCAGCTTGGATATTAGGAAAAGGTTCTTCCTTCAGAGGGTGGAACAGGGAGCACCAAGGTGTGACAGCGTCCCCTCTGTCAAGGAGCTCAGACCTCCCACTTCAGACATCTGGGCGAGAGAGTGAATCTAAAACTTTTTAACTTTTTTTTTAAATTTAGATTTAAAAAAAAATTACAATTGGAAAAAAAGTCCTTCTGTTGTCCTGGAGATTTTGTTTCAGTGGATGCTGGTACTCGTTGCCCTCCTAAGTATTAATGACACGGCTGTGAGCTGGGAGGAACATTCCCAAGAGGATTCCTGAATTAAAACACTCTGTTTTTGAATTAAAATCTCTCTGTTTCAGATGAAAACACAAAGAGGGACCCTCCTGCAGATTGCTTTGAGAGCACCACCTGTGACTCAGAGGCACCAGGCAGGCCAGGAGAGAGGCTTCCCAAGGATCCCAGCCCCAGAATGACGTGGGACACTCAATGGAATTCAGAAATGATGGAAACAAGCGGCACTGGGAATGGGAACGGGTACGACCGAGGCTTTGGGGAGCACTTGGATTTCTTCAGCGCTCCAGAAAAGGGCGTCGAAAAGAGGCCGTGTGTGTCCAAGTGTGAGAGAAACTCCCCGCAGCAGGAGCAGCCCCAGGCTCCACAGGGAGAAGGGGAGATGCTTCCAGGCCCCACGAGTGGGACGGTGTTCCCTCTGCTGCCCCCGCAGCTGGGAGAGAAGGGGCCGGGAGCTGCCCCTGCCCCCTGCGAGGGGCCCCGCTGGCGGTGCGGACAGACCCCCGCGGGCACAGCCAGGCTGGCCCTGGGCGGGGAGGAACCTGCTGAAAACGAGGAGAACGTGCCCCTGGACCCCTCTGCAGCCAGCCCCTGCTGGGCTCACCCCCCTGCCCGGGGCAGCCCTGCCCACCAGCAGCACGCCCAGGGCCGTGGCAAGTCCTACATTTGCAGCGACTGCGGCAAAAGCTTCGTTTGCCACTCGTGGCTCGTGAGGCACCAGACGAGTCACACGGGAGAGAGGCCCTACAAGTGCTCCAAGTGTGACAAAACCTACCGGAGGAAGGATTACCTCCTGAACCACCAGCGGCGGCACACGGGAGAGGGACTGTTCCAGTGTCCTCTCTGCAGGAAAAGGTTTGTGCTCAGGAGGAGCCTCCTGAAGCACCAGGAAACTCACGTGCAGGAGGCACACCACGTGCCGCTGGCCAACTGGCCCTGCAGGAACGTCAGGGGCTCCGTGATGCATTCCATATAAAACACCCCTCCCAGAGCCCTCGGGGCAAGGCAGGACCCCCGGCTCTGCCCCGGACCTGCTGGGAGGAGGGGGAGGAGGAGGAGGAGGAGGAGGAGGAGACTGGAACTGCCATCCCGAGCCCCCTCCAGGCAAAGAGGGATGTTTGGGGGTTATTTTCCACCAGTGCCTGTAGATCTGGGGAGGTGTCAGAGCTCTGAGGTGCTGCTGGCTGTGAGTCCACGTGGGATAGAAACCACGTGGACATGGAACAATTCGTGGTGTGTGTTATAAAGAAGAGTTATGTGAACAGAGAGGAAATGTCTGAAATGCTATCCTGTGGCTGCTGGGAGTCTGGAGTCCTTGGACTGGGCTGGGATCAAGTGAGTTAAAAGTATTAATTGCCCACTAAATGCGTGAACAGCGTCAGGAAAGAGTCATTGGGGTGAAACGCTTTGGGAAAGGAAGTGTTGCCCCTGTGGCTGTAAGAAAAAGCATTTTCAGACATAGGCAGCTAAACAGAAGGGCACAGAGCCTGGGAGGCAGCTTCCTCCTGCTGATAATCCCAGAGCTCCTGGGTCTCCATGCTGCTGAACCCCGGGATAGGATTCCTGAAGGGTGGGACCCTCACTGGGATTTGTAAAACCACTGGGGAGCCTGGAGGATCGTTTGGATTTTGCATAGCCTTAAAGTTGTGTTCGATTTGTTTTCCCACGTTGTTTTCTGTGTTTGTTCGAGTTTCCGAATCCTGTGAAAGCAGAACATGGAGGTGCTGCAGAAACCTGGGAAACAAGGAGTTGATGTGATGTTGTGTCCCTAACAAGCCAGTAGGATCTGCTGGAGAAGGGTGCCAGGTGGGGGAAGGGCAGCAGTGCTCCTCCAGCCTCGTCCTCTGGGTCTGTCACATCCTGCTCCTGAACAGAAGGGAGATCCCAAGATTCATGGATGCCCATGGTCAAAGGGAATGACAGATGTCAGAGGCATCCAGAGAAACTCACAAAATTTTATTAGCAAATTCCACACTCAGCATGAGAATTGGTATCTTTCCCCTTATCTTCTGAAAGTAAGAGAAATAAAGAGGTAGAAAAAAAAGGGCAGAGAGAGAGGAGATGGAAAAAGATCACCAGTCCTGGCTCCAGCATGGATCTGTCTTACACCATGTCCAGGATCCTGAGGGTGTCCCCAGACACTCATCCATTTTTGTAGCCAAGGTTTCCTCACTCTGGGCTTGTCTTCCCTTTTCTCACAGAAATGAGTGAACCTGCACAGTCCATTCCCCGGGATCCTCCTGGAAATGATGCTGCCCAAACAGACCCACCCTTGGCCCCGCTGCTGTGCCTGCACTGTTCTGTGCTGTCTGGGGGAGCCAGCAGGGGCTGTTTGTCCCAGAGCAATGCTGCCCCAGCCCCCTTTGCCCCCCTCTGCAGCCACATCCCCTCCCTTGCAGGGCGTGTTCTCACACAACAGCCCTTGGCTGGCTCCGGGGCTATCACTCTCTGAGGCACACACACTGGCCCTTATCTGCTGGCCTTCTGCAAGATCCAGGCTGATAAACTTAGGCCTGAAAAAGGATCAGCTTGGCGCTCTCGTTTGCTGCAGCAGAGCACAGGGAAAGAGAATTACTGGAGCATTTAGATAGGGAAAAGCATGGTAGAAAAACGAGCTGAAAGAGGAAATAGAGGGGAGGGAAACATGATTTATGGCTGTCAGTGAAACCTGAGCAGCTGCAGAAACAGTTACAGGAAAAGGAGGAAGAAAACCCAACCAAAATTGGGGAAAAAAGGTAGAGATGATACTGAAGAAATATCGGAGGATCAAGAAAAATCATCCTTCTCCAGCAACACATTTTTCCAGTGTGTCTCTTGTTATCTGTGTTTGAGACATCCTTGGTGCCTGGGCAGCTGCACCCTGCTCACTGCCCAGCAGTTTTAGGCCCTGCAGCTCTTAGTGGGGCAAAACCAGCTGGATCTCCAGGAATTCCCTTTCTTGCCACAGCAGGAATTTGTTATTGTGCTACATCAGTAGTTTTGGATCAGGGTGTTCAGGTGCTGCATGGAGTCAATGCACTGTAGCCTCTGGAATTCTTGTAGGGTTAAGGTTGGCCGATTCCTGCTTCTCACCCAGGAGCCATAAATTAATCTGAGCAGTTTGGCACTGGAGCATTTGCTCCAGGGATTTTAACTCTTTGCCCTCCGTGTCCTACACCAGCATCCCCCTGTCAGTATTGGATGTTGTGCTCCTGTGTCTATCAGAAATTTTAGTAATTGTTGCCAAGAACCAACTGGAATCCAGATGCCCAGGTCACGGATAAGATTCCACTGGCTGGATTTCTGTCTCTGCTGGCTTGTGGCTGTTACGGGAACTTCCCTGTCTAACCATCCACTCTGGAAGTCACACTCCCACCACCTGAGCTGGGACCAGAGCCGATGGATCCTGGTTGACTCCACACCCCACTCACACAGTCACACCAGGTTTCCTCACCGGCTTCATTCCAGGTTTTCCATAGCAGGGTGGATCCGGGACACCTGGATCCTTAATACAGTTCCTTCAAATAATTTAACGGTGATGCAACAACGGGATAGCAGCAAAAGGTGGTGCCTCCGGGAGGGACCTCCAACAAAAGACGCCCTCCCATCCCCCGGGGTTTCATCCCCTCACAGGATAAGATGAAAATCTGGGATGATCAGCTCCTGCTGCGTCTCTGAATGTCTCTCACTGTGCCGGCGCCACCAGTGCCTGTGCCCTTTGTCATGCAAAGGTCGGCAGTTCCCGACCCCTTGATTGTTCTCCTCAGCAGTGCCCAGGATGGTCTTGCAAATCAGCCACCTGGATCGGATCAAATGGGATCGTTTTATGACATGCTGCCCGCCGAGGCCCAGGAGCTTCAGGGGGAATCGTCCTCTGTCCCTGGCACTTGGGGCCACCCCAAGTTTCCACCGCCTTCCTCAGGGAACACAATTACTTCTCTGATGTGTGCAGTTGTAGCAGCTTGGGCTCCAAGGGGTTAAGGCGCTGCTGTGTCACAAACACTGTTAAGGAGCGGGATAAAGCAGGATGTGGCTGGAAAAGTGGCACGGGAGATAGGGCAGCGCTGTTCCCGAGGCCAACCTCCTCCTCCTCCTCCTGCGGGCCCGGAGACACAACAAACCCCGCACAGCACACGGGCGGTGCGGGAGCGAGCGGGGAGATCGGCCCGGGGGCAGCGAGCCCGTCCGAGCCCCTGCAAACCCTCCGAGCCATTGCCAAAAAAAACGTCAGGGCGGAGGGAGCGCGCACAGTCCCTGATTTGCATGGGAAGTGGGAAACCTGACCCTGGGGCGGGGAAAGGTTACCTATAAGAAGGTGCCCCCAGAGCGGCCGCGTGGCACGGCAGGAGCCCTGCCCAGCCCGGGCGCCGGGATCGCCGCTGGAGCCGGGACTGGTGATCTCTCCTGACCTGCCCTCCTTTCTTTCACTCTTACTTCTCTTACTGCTAAAGGATACGGGACTAACTCATATCAATTTCTTACCAAGTGTGTGATTTACTAATGAACCTTCGGGACCCTGTGACATTTGTCGATCCCTTTGGATCCCGGGTATCTCCACTCCGTGGGAGCTCCCCTCCTCCTCGGTGCGGGATTTGACACGTGCTCCTTAAACATCCTCCTTCTGAGGCTGTTTTTGCTCCTGTTCAGGGTCTCTTAATAGATTGAGTCTTTTGCAAGGACACTATTTATGGCTTTTGCTGATAAGAGTCTGGATTTGTCACCTTGTCGGTGGCATCGTGGGATAAAGATAGAGGAGCGGTGGCTGAGTCCGGGAAGAGCCCGTTTGGGGTCAGGAGTCCTTCACTTTTCCTTTAAAGAAACTCCCTGAAAGGGCCTGTTTTTTACGTGCGTGTTTCTGCTCAAGTTTTACAAGGATTGATTTGGTTTTTTTGTTTTCGGCTGGACGCTTCAGGGGGTTTAATTAAACTTTTAAATGCCACGGGTCGTTCCACAGCGGTAGGGGAAGGGAAGGGCGAGGGGAAGCCGGAGAGGGAACCCTGTGGCTGCCCATCCCCAAATCCCGGGTTTCAGGACATCTTTGGGAAGAGGCGGGGGCTGGTCCCGGGATCCGCCTGCGCTCCAGGTAGGGATTCTCCCACTGCACCTCCGGGCCACGCTCCGGGACGGCGCATCCCCCGGCCCGCCGCCGGGGCTCCGTGAGGAGGTCCCGGGGCTCGGTGAATGGTTCCCAGGGCTCGGGGAGTGGTTCCCAGGGCTCGGGGAGGGTTCCCAGGGCTCGGGGAGTGGTTCCCGGGGCTCGGGGATGGTTCCTGGGGCTCGGGGAGTGGGATCCCGGGGCTCAGTGAATGGTTCTCGGGGCTTGGTGAGGGGTCCTGGTGCTCGATGACAGGAGTCCCCGGGGCTCGGTGAGTGGTTCCCGGGGCTCGGGGACAGGTCCACGGGGCTCAATGAATGGTTCCCGGGGCTCAGTGAGTG
>VXAU01004722.1:36651-50119 GCA_013399695.1 Formicarius rufipectus | reverse complement strand
TAGCCATGATGATGATGATGCTGTGAGCATCATGATTTCATACTATCATGCTATTGTGAAAAATATTTGTCTAAAAAAAACTATAAATGCAATAACGTGATGTGGACAACATGAGCCACAAGGCCATTTGCAAATCTACCACATTGATTTAAGTATCTTTTTGAACATACATATTTTAAACTACACAATAGAGTTATCCAAATTATTATTATAGTGTCACAGTCTTGCACAGATTGTGCTCATTAGGGTTTGAATTTAGAAGTGGAATGAGAATGGAGGAGGAGAAGGGCAATTCCAGCATGTGTTACAAAGTGTATTGGCAAACTATTTTGAGGAACTGCCTCACATATTTGAGACATGGTAAAAACTCCCTGAAGTTATTTAACTTTTATACTTTGACAATGCTATGGCTACAGTTTCCTCTTGTGCTATCTTCTCTGATTTGCTCAGGGGAAACATTTCTCCTCCAGACAACTTCAGCACGAAAATGCTGTTGCATTTTCATGGGAAAGTGCTGTATTCTTACTAGACTGTTCCAGCAAATTATTTCATAGCATCACAGAGATGTGAAGTATCAGACATCTACATACTGTATTCCATTCTTCTGCTAATTCCTAACCGCTCCCTGTACTATGCAAAATGTATTGTAATCCAAGGGTCAGGGCTTGCCATAATATAAACTGAATATCTTTTTTCTGATGTTCAGTCTTCATTTATTTCTGCTTTATGTTCTTGAACATAAAGTTGCCCCTTGTGGGTGAAGCCCCTTGCCCAACTCAACTTCCTTCCACATCATTAGCTCATGCTTAGTGTAGAAACCTTTCCCACTCCTAAAAAGCATTAACCTTGAACTGACAGAAACACCAGATTCACCTGGAAAAGCAAATGGAAAGTAGGTCTATAGATTGAGTGAAAGCATGTGGGGAAGTCTGTGTGCTTTCTGTGGGGAAGCTTGGCAGTGCTTGTGTGCCATGGTGTGATGCAGCCAACCAGAGCCAGGGATAAAGCATCCACAACCCCTTCCTGCAGGACAGAAATGTCAATTTCCACTTCCTGTTGAAAACCCGAAGTAAAACCACCGCCTTATAAAACTGAAAATAACCCACAAAAATATCCACCTGTTCAGTATCATAATAATTGCTTTGTCTGGGAGAATTAATTCTTTTAAATAGTAATTTTGGTGGGAAAAATTATGAATATATTTTGGGTTAAGTCAGATGTAATTACTTCTCATAACCAAAGAACCAAAAACCTGGTTCATCCAGTGCTCCTGTTTAAGCTTTTACATACTTAGGAAGTTGATTTATTCCGCAGTGTATCTTCCCAACCATTTCCTAATGATCAGTATTTCTTCCATTATTCAGTTCTTTATTTCCTGTGGCTGAAGAGGGAGAAGATTGCAGCACCACAGATCTGACCAAAGATTTCTATTATTCTAGTGAATATTGACAAACAGGGCTCTCAGAAATTTCAGTTTTGAAGGAACTTTCAATTTAAAAAAAAAATTTAATTCAAATTGTTGCATTTTGAAAGGGTATAATTAATGTGTCTGTGAGCTGAAAGTTTCTCTGGCAGCCTTATTCAACATTGATTGACTAATGCACATCTTCAGGCACATAAAATTTATTTCACTAATTAGTGAAAATGTTAACTAAATTGATGTGCTTTAGAGCACAACAACATATCGCTCTCTTTTCTCAGAAAATAAAGTCTTTGGAAGCCGATATATATTCAATAGAGTTTTGTTGTCAGTGCTTTATTTTTTCCTGAGGATTTAATTCTCTCATGGACTGACACTCATGAGAGAAACACATACATGGAGGACACAGCCTGGTGTCCTCCTGGTATGAGGACCCCTAGATTAATACCCCTGGATTAATACATACTCCCTAAGTATGCAAAATCTTCTGTAAAGTTCAAAGGTATCATATTCCTGACTTGGTTCTGTAGCACTAATATATTAAAAAGACATTTGTGCTGCCTGCTTGCAGCTAGGCAAGACCAGAAGGGATATGATGCTATCAATGGGCTTGAAGAGACAAAGAGATCCCTGCCCTTTTCGCAATGGAGTTGCATCCTAGGAACAGCTGTGTTGCCTGATGAAGGAACTATGGCAATAAGTGAATAGGTTATGCAGTATTAAAGAATAGCACTCAGTGATCCTCATGGCTTGCTTCCAGCTCAGAATATTCAGTGATTCTGTCATTCTGTGACAAAGTGGAAGGAGGGGTAGCTCTGTCATCCTTGTGCTGCTTCAGAACCATGATTTGATTTTCTGGATGCTGAGTGACAAGGGAATGACTCTAGTAAAAAAATTATGAATTCTGTGGCAGTTACTGTTTTCTCTTGAGACTGCTATGAGGTCATCAGAAAAGCTTAGTGTTAAGTCTTGAGATCTGGGCTGCAGGGAACAAAACTTATCTGATTTATTGGAAAACCTAATAGAAGAGTTCCATGTGGGAGGATAAGAGATGAAGGAGATGAAGAGTCTGAGGATGTTACTTTGTCATTTCAATCTCATCTTTGTTTTAGCTAATACCAATGAGATATGTCTCAGCTCTTCTCTGGGACGCAACATGACCTCCCTGGACATCTGGCCTGTGGAAGGACAAAAAGAATGGTAAGGCACAAATTTCCAAATGCAGTGTCATTTTCTTAGCCCAGGAAATCCCCCATTAATGGGAAAAAATAGTCCTGATCTTTCTCCTTCTTCCTGATCCCGAGAGTGTAAATACACTTCCTGGGACTCTCAGAAATCACCCAGCAAATCCAATCCTGACTTTGGGGTTCCATTATCTCCAAGACCTTCATTTCTAGGCAGAAGATGGGAGTGTTGCAGGGAGGCCATCAGTTCCACAGGGTGTGTGTGGAATGCTCTGGAGTTCCCTCCATAGGGACCCTCTGTGGCTGCCAGATACAGGTTATTTGGGCTGTTAGTGACAGCATGACAAACAATTCACTTGGCTTTCCAAGTGAAATCCTTTGGTCTTTCCACTATTTCTCTCTCTCATCATATGCTGCCAATGGCTGAGGCACCATGTTTTGCTGTATTTCAGGTAGTAACTTTGAAATACTCTTTTTGGGTTTAGAATCAAGGAATGTGATCCAGAAAAATATGACTATAAAAAACAGTGAAGAGAAGCAATAATGTTTATGTAGTAACAATGGGCTCATAGGCAACTCAGAGGTCACTTAAAAATAATAATTCCATTTCATGAAAAATGTACTGTGGAAGGGAAGGGAGAAAAACATAGGAGTCTTCTCTTTGCTTCAAGAACCTCTGAGTACAGGTGGCATCATCTGACAAGCAATGCCTGCTCTTGTCATTGCTGTGGCCAGAACTGGGTAAGCTGTGGGGGCTACAAAGAGAAGCCAGCACCAGTAGCCAGAGGCAGCATGCTCCAGCCAGAATGAGGTGGAAAAGATAGGAGAAGTACCAAGTTAAGTGGGAGTGGTGCCATGTAGCAAACTTCTCACATGTTGAGTGGCAGCAGCATCCACTGGGCAGCATCCTACTGACCCTACTTCTCGCCCTCCTGGGTACTTTGAATTTTGTTTGAGGGCTGGTTGTATGTGATGGGATTGGGATTCAGATTTCCAGGGTTAAGTAGCAGGTTCATACTGTCAGACAGAGTGGTTACTAGGGCCACCCAGCAGTCTTGATAGGGGTGAAGCAGAGCAGTGGCCATGGGCACTTGTGTTGTGTTCCCTTAGGTAAATCTGTGGTAGTTTAGCCTTGACAGAAAGCAAATATCCAAAGGCCCCAAAACAGCAGCTTCCCCCACCCTTTCCCCCCCCCCTCCCAACAGCAGGGGGAAAAGGGGAGAGAAAACAACCACACTAGGTGAAAATGGATTGTAATATACAGAGAAATTACTATATGCACATACACACAAACAATAAAGAACAAACAAACAAGGTCTACCTCCCGGAGAGAGATATGCAGCTCTCCCCGAAGAGACGGCAGGTCCCCCGACCGATGCCCTTCACCACCGGAAGAAGGACTGAATCCAAACTTCCGTCTATCCCCTCCTACATCCAGGCTGACGTAAAATGGGATGGAATACTTCACCTGGACACAGCAACCCATGTGATCTGTCCCCCAGGAAAGCCCAAAATCAAACTACCACAAAATCGAAGAGAGAAGATTCAGTGTTAAAATATGCTCCCATTCTGTCAGTAGACAAGTAGCTTCAGGTTTAATTGCTGTCTTTGTAGATCAGAACTGCATTGGCTTGAACAACTTGTCCTTTTGGTCTTTTTTAGGAGACTCAACATATACATGTTCTTCCTCCTACATCACAGCAGTCACCACTCTCACTGCATTAAAAATGGCTCCCTATTTAGCTGCATTATTCAGAGGAAGGATCTGCAGTCTTGTCTTGGGTGAGAAACTAGCTGAGACACCAGAATATCAAACTCTAGCAACAGAAGAGCATTGAAAACCTGCTGCAAGGTCCTACTGTCACCAGTGTTGGGGAAAGGCCATGGCTCTTGAACAGGGAATGAAACGATCACAGTTATAGTAAGAGAAGCTGAAGTTCATTCTTTGTCTCCCACAGCTTCTCATGGCACAGTCACAAGCAGGAGACGAAATGCTTCTCTTCTGCTCTGGCTAACTAGATGATGCATCCTGCTAGGTACAACAGGGGACTCCTGGTGTGTTCAAAGTTGCAACAAGTTTTAAATGAATCATATAGTTAACTGAAAAATGTGTTGGGCTTTGATGCACACAAGTGCAGGGAAGCCTGTTCTATCTCTGCCAGCAGTTGTCCTACTAATTTTGGTTTTACAGTGAAGACCAAACCAGAGTTATTAAAGACCTGCCATGCATTGAAGTCCACTTCCGAAGTGGCAGATCCCCTCCCTATTGGTCAGTAGTTTTTAGGGTGAACCCTTCCCTCCCTCCAGTGAGATGTGTGCAACACTCAGTATCCACCTCTCCTTCTCTCACACAACCCTATTCATGTGCAGTGGCTTTTCTAGACCCAAAACACTACCAAAACTGATTTTTTTCCCTCTCCTCTAGTTCTACATGTACTGAACTCTGATGCTGCGTAAGAATGAAAGTTGTACTTGAAAAGGCTGAGATGATGACACTTCTGACATCAGGTTTGGATGCATCTTCAGCAGAGGATGCAGCTCCTGACTGCCAAACACCAAGCTAGATCCTGACAGGACCAACTTTCTGTTTCCTGAAGACTAAGGACTGAGATCAGGCAATACCTGTTACCTATAGGGGTCTATATCAATGTAGGAAGTTTCTCTATTCATTTTGCCCTCCAAATAAATGTTGCTTATTATAAATTACCTGCTCCTTGTCCTTTAGAAGATGCAGGCAGGTGAGCTGGTGCTCCTGTGGGAATGCCACTTGGTGTTTCATATGAAGAGTGATTCTGCTGCTATCTTCCTCCAGGAGCTGGCCACATCTTTGTGAACTAGCAGACTTTTCACATAGTTTTCTCCTGTGGCAGAGTTTTCCACGTCTCCTCCAAACATCTGTGGGCCTGGGGTCTGAGTATACCAGGCTGCCTCATTGTCTGACCAACAGCAGCAATTCCTGTATAGCTAACAAGACTGTGGTGGGGTTGTCCACTAACTACACTGTTCAGACAAAGAAGGCTGAAATAACTGCTCTGACACCATGGAATACTGAGCTCCTACAGCATTCTCACTTGCACATCTCATATTAGCAATGCACGATATTATTCTATGGCCTAAATTAACAATCATCCACCTTCTTTTTCCTCAAGTTATAGCTGACAAGTAGGTGAAAGATCACAAAACATCTCCCTTGAACTTTCCATCTGACCCTGCTGCTCGTCAGCAGCTGGCAAGGTTTGGAAAATGAGGAGGCTCGAGGTCCCGGCTGGTGGCATGCACGTGGCCATGGCTGCGGTGTCCCGCGTGCCTTCCCTCATCCTGTGGTATGCCACAAGACGGACCATGTCAGTGCTGGCTCGGGGCATGCTGCAGTCACAAAGCAGGTGCGTGACATGCCTTTCACTCCAGCAATGAGCACATGCCGTACCCCTCACTGCTCACTTGAGGTAATGGTGTTCTCCCTCTGCTGCATCTTCCCTTGTGTGAGCCCCAAATCCTTCTGAGCGAGGCATAAAGACACACACAGATGTAAGAAAACTTGTGAGGGAGGCACAGCTCCATGTCAGCTCTTTACTGTATTGTATTTTCCAATCTGTATTCAACCTGACCACAGAATCATGGAATGGCCTGGAAGAGACCTTAACGATCATCTAGTTCCAACACCCCTGTCACAAGCAGGGACACCTCCCACTAGAGCAGGTTGCTCATTTATTTTCTGAACTTTGAAAGGGAATTAAAACTTTATTTTAATTGTCTTAAAATATACTGTAATAAATTGTGACACTTTTTGCTCTTCATGATTCTGTCTGTGAGACCAAATTAAAATTTAACTGGTAGGAAAAATGTTGGGAGATAAAAACATACTGGAAAAAAGATCTAAGCAGTTGACAGAGAGGGCAATCAGGAAAATTATGCAAACGGATAAACAAAAGCATCAATCAGAAAGTGTGAGTTGGAACTACCCCAAATCTAGAACCAGTAATATGGATGTCCCACAGTGGGTGAGAATGAAAAGGAGAGAGATTAAAAGGTAAATAAACGATGCAGTGAAACAAAAGCAGTGTCATTTTTCTTCAGTACTGCTTTGTCCCTCTCATTCCTTGAAATAGTAATTAAATAAACTTAGCAAAAGATTCAAGGCTCTTCAGAAACTCTTAATGTATTCTGGTATGTAGCTCTACATTCTCTATTTAATAAACGGACTTTCCTAAAAAGCATCATGTCAAAGTTAGAGTCAAGGGGACAATTTGCAGTAAATAATTTATTCAGCATATTTTGTCTCATCTCCTATTCCCAGATTGTCCAGGAGGCAGTCGTGATTTCTCTGAATATGTTGAAGTTTACTCACAAAAGGCTCTAAGGGAATTATTTTTAGACTGGATTTATGACTGAATATGATACTTGCTACTCGATCTCTGTTGGTTAGTTATTATTAGAGTCAGGCAACTATTCACTGTTGAACTAGGCACAACTTATTTAAAAAATGCAGCCTAATTTCTGTTTGCAGATTATCCCCAGTGAATTCAGGTTTTTGTAGGATTGTTTATTTTTCACCGTCTATGACCGTACACGAAAACAACCAGAAAAGACCTTCAAATAAGGGTAATATTTGGCATTAATTTCTCTTCATCTAAGCAAGAAATGTGACACTGTATCAGCTTCCTGGTTAGATGATGAGAATCACATATAGTCTATTTAAATTCATGAATTATCAACTAATAGTCATAAACATTCAATTACTCTGCAATTCAGACAACAAACAGAAGGTCGCTTCCTGTGCAAATGCTCCTGTAAACATTTACTGATTGCTCTTAATCAACATCTTGTGAATACCCCCATAAATATAATTTATTTATTGACGTGTTTTCAACCATTCTCATGAAAGAAATGTTGGATAACAAGCAGAGAATCAAAAGGTTTTGCACACAAATGCCTTTGGTCTTTAGTAGGCAATGCCATTGTGATATAATATATAGCTGTGGTTGGCCAGATAGCTAATGAGATACCACTCCTATTCCCTGGCCAGTCAGTAATGGCTTTGTCTTATTTGGGAGGCTGCAGAGTAAGGTTTCTACCAGCAGACACTGCAGTCTTCCCCAGGTCTTCCCCAGCTCTGCTCCATGGGCTTCTCGTGGGGCCCTTAATCCCTGCTCACTAACTCAGGATCAAGCATTGTGTTGGGAGAAGATTGGTGTGAGCTGTCAGCTCTGACCCCTTGCCTTCAGGTAAGTCAGTGGCCTCAAGCAAGATTGGTTGCCTTGTTTTGCTTCCTGATTCTCAGCTTTTCTGCTACTCACATTTGTTCAGGTTTTTTCAGAGGTAAACATTTTCTCTGAAATACCTCTTATATTTCTGGAAAAAGATAAAGCACATTTGGAAAAAAACCTCTGCAGCTTTTGAAGCAGCAGTAAAACCTGGCAGGAATAGATGTTTTGACTGGGTAGTGCTCAGAATGTCAAGGACAGAGTTCTCTGTTGAAAGAAAAAAGGCAGACTCATAGAAGAATGAAGGCGCCACATATTTTATACTGGATGTCTGCTCCCTTCAAATGCTGCATGCAGTCAATAGGAGACCCAATGCTTTCAGCCTCAAGTAGCTCTGTAACTGCAGCTGCTTTTGCCCTGCCCATGTGCAGAGAAGCCACAGATGTTCCCACCTGACATGGCACTGCTAGACATTTCAGAGAGGTTTTTCATGCACCTTGCCCACATGGCCAAGCCAGGCCCAGTTATTGGGATAGATGGAGTAAATACCCTACCACTGAAGAGAAACAGGTGGTTTGCCCTGTGATGGGAAAGCAGAGGAAAATGCTTGCTGGCAGTAGTTTACTAGGTAAGTTCACCAAGTATCAACATTTACAGAAGTTCTGATTTCAGAAGTGTATTCAGAAGTTGTACCTGTCAACTCGCACTGAATGACTCAGTGCTATTACTTGCTATGGAACAGTACCAAAGGTATGTTCACACCATGTGTCTTCCTCAGCAGATGTGGCATGGGATAGATGTTGGTGTCCAGCTTATCCACCCATAGCATCACCCCCTGAGCCTCGTAGACAGGTGAATAAATATGAAGGGGTTCAGGAAAAATATATATTTATATATCCCTATGTTTCTTTTTACAAGGCAACTTGGTGAGCTGCTCTGCCAAACCTGATGCGAATGAGACAATGCCTCATTTATTAATGTAGCTGTTTGTAGAAAGAGTGAATTTCACATGAAATCCAAACAACACTTGATGATGAGTTCAGTAAACATAAAGAAGACTTTCATTTGCCTCTGTTTCCCCCTGGGTGCCCATGCTTTATATTAGAATACAGTTACATTAACTTTGTTGAGTTACTTGATTTAGGCTCTGTTAATGGCATTACACCTTTACAGACATGTCATAGTTTGCTACCTCTCTTATAAGTTCAATAACGTCTTTACATCTGTCATACTTCTGTCCCTCTGGTAAATAATGGATGAAAAGGAGAGAGTTTCGTCTTATTGTCCTCCGAAAAAAAATCACAAATTTCATGGTAACTCAGTATTACAAACTACATTACATAAGAACATTTCTAATTAATACTGTTATTTCTCAAAGAGAAACATTCTTATGAGAATAAAAAACCTTGCCAGTTCAAAAATTACTCCAGAAAGTCAAACAGAATGATAAGTTAAACGGAGTTTTGATAGAAGCAGGTGCCTTGCCACAGTGGCAGAACTTTATAATTG
Organism: Formicarius rufipectus; assembly: GCA_013399695.1. Lineage (NCBI taxonomy): Eukaryota > Metazoa > Chordata > Aves > Passeriformes > Formicariidae > Formicarius > Formicarius rufipectus. The sequence continues at coordinate 40,802 of VXAU01004722.1, read as the reverse complement.
CTCCTGTTGAAACAGTACTTCAGTTGAAGAATTAGATCTGTTTAAGTAAGTAGAAGTATAGTAATTTTTGAGGCTAAATTGCTCTTAGCAACAAGAAAATGCTTGCTCCAGCCTAGTGCACTTGAACACAGCAGCAGCAAACATGATGGTGAGTGGCAGGCTCTTCTGGATGGAAACTGCAGAGGAAGCTTTCTCATGAAAGCATAGACTGATATCCTTTCAAGTATGCTACTGTTTGGATGAAAGTCTCATTCTTGTCACCAAAGCATAGTTATTCAAATACTCCAAGCTGGACTGCAATTTCAGCCTAGGAAGGCCCTAGGCCTAGCCTGTAAAGGTGTCATTAGGTGCTGCTGGGGCATTTTGTGTTCTCAGTTGTGATGTACCAGCCTCTTAACCCTGAGATCCCACAGGGACTGCTGAGGGACAATGGACAGGAGCAGAGAGATGTGCATTTATGGTGCTGGATGATTTTCTGTTGCAATTACATGCAGGGATTGTAACAAAAGGCTTGAAATCAGCTGAACCATTATCAAAATACGAATTAATATTTCTGGCTGATTTAACTTTTGCCCTAGTCCCAGTGACCCATGTGTCCTGCTACCCTGATCTCCATGGCACAGAGAAATGAACTGGAGTCATGGACTGAGACATGGGGTCAGGTAGACTGTTCCCAAGAAACTGGTTCCCAAGCCAGCTCCTCCAGCTTATGAGTACCCTGTTTGCCCCAAACTACCCCAAGCCATACCCAAATTATTCACGGGAAGACTTTGCCTTGAGGGAACTGCAAGCTCTGTTTCATTAATTTGTTTAATGGTCAGAATTGTGCCATGTCAAGTCATTTAACTGCGTATTTAATTAGTCATCTGTATGCATGCAACTTAAAGGCGTTTAGCTGTGCTATTTTAGAGGTATTAAGTAAGTGGGCAGTAAATCATCTATGCTAGCAATGAAAGTATTTCTGGTTTATTTATTTTTTTTTTTAAATATTATTGCTACCTTGTTTGTACTGGTAGAGATCTACATAAGAAAATTCTGCACTAAGAGATGGGAGAAACACAGTTTACAGTTTTGTCTGGCATTACCTAGGAATGAGAGTGGGCAACACAAAAAGAACCTGAAATGTGAAGTTCACAGCCAGACTACCCAAAAACTTATTGCCAGCTGCAGGCTTGCTGTGTTAAAGAAAATAAACATGCAAGCAACTTTGCCCAGTGGAAACTAATTATTTAAAAAGGAACAGAAGAAAAAATATGACCTGAACTGCTAGGTAGTAGTTCTTTGGCTTGAATAAATCCTAAGAGTATTTGGCTGTTAAAAGTTCACAAGTTAGCACGGCAAAATATTTCCTGGAACAAGTATAGTTAGCCTCCCAGTCTTGCTTGTTCTGTGAGTAGACAAACCATTTTCTGTGTAAGTGGCATTGAAATGCTGAATGGGACCATGATCCTGCATAGATAAAAGGTGTGTTTTGAAGCAGGGACATTTTTTTCACCTATATCACATGGGTAGTTCCTCCTAAACAGAAGAAATGTGCTTGTTGTCAGTTTTGCACTATACTGTCTTTGATAATAAATCTTTCAGGAGAACACTGGCAGTTTATAAGGAGCACTGACCTGTGAAACAGAGGAAACATATTGTTAAAAATCTTGGCTTGCTTTCTTGGAGGTCATGTGGCAGGGCTAGGGAACTTTTGAAGCACAAGGAGTTATTTCAGTGATAAAAGCTGCCATAACAACACAACTGACCTGAGTGTGTAAGCCTCTTTGCACTATTTGCCATTGTTTAGCCCAATAAATAACACCGGGAGACATTGCCATCATGTCATTATTCCAACATGACCCAAATAGGCAGACAAAGGCTCTCCACATAGGTGGTTTGCTCTCAGAGAAAACAGGCAATGGAGTCAGGTGTCACTGAACCAGTGCTGTTTGCCACAATCCTACCACCCTCAGCTCAGGTGGAAGCAAACAGCATGAGATATCCTTTTGGATCACAACTTTTCAAGTAATTTTTTACCTCTAAACTTCTCACACTTTTCAGTCAGATCAAGTTCTTGCTTGCTGCCGTCTCTCTTGTTTTTCTGCTATTTCTGCTACAGTCATCCAGACAAATGTATGCCACTATCATAAGAATAATATGTAGCCTAAGGCTGTGTATCATAGCTTCTTCTCAGGCATAACTTTCCAGGTGCCCTCCATGAATGCTGTGCATCCTGCAGGTGCCCGTGGGGAGTGAAGGCCATGGTCAGGGTGCAGATCTGCACAGAGGTGCTGCAAATCACTTCCATCTTCCTTAACTGCTGAGAGTTCACAATGACTGCCTGCTGTCAGGAGGGATGGGACCTGAACCTGTGCTGTTGTGGGAGATGGATTTATCCATATCTTGCACAAGCTTAATGAGATGTTAAAAAGGGAACATTGTTTCTGCCCTTCAGTCATAAACTCTCCAGAAATATTCAACTATAGGTAGGATAAAGCACTTGATAAATTCAGGTCATGTTCAGCAAATACTTCTATTCAAACAGTTAATCCTGACTAGGGAAGGAGGATTTTTGAAAGAGTGAGACTTTTATTCTTTATTAAAAAGACGAAGACAGGACTTCAGGAGTAACTTTTCCCAATTTGAACAAAAAAGTGTTTGGTTGAACAAACCACTTTCTTTGTCCTGAAATAAACAAAATCATTTGTTGGAGGCAGAGCAAAAATCACGGCTGATCAGCCCAAAGAGCACGTCAGGAGTGTGGGTGTCTGCCCTTAAGAGGTGCCTTCTGCCCTGCTCTCCTTCTCCTCATCTTCCTTCCTGTTCTCACAACTGTGTCTTCTCTTTCCAGCTGCACCATTTTTCACTGTTTTTGCTCTTCGTCCCTGCTAAAAGTGAACCAACTCGCCTTCCAAGAGGACGACTGCATTCTCCATCACCACCCTGCAGTCACTTGGCTCAGAGGGTCTCCTTGGTTATGGAAGGCCATGAAGGCACATAGTTACTGGCCAGGAGCCAACTGTTTCACCAGTTGGGATAGGAAAATGCTCTTTGACAGACCCATGGATGTGCTGCTCCACTGGTGGTTCCTAGACACAGATTCAGACACCTGTTTTACCCCTTTTCCCCTGACTGAACAGACAGTGCTTCCTTTGGATTTATCAGCCTCTTGTCAGTGCTGAGTGAGCTCTTTTGTCCTTCTGCATAACCGCTCAAGATCAAACCAGAAAGGATAAGAGTTTTCCACTTTCCCCAAAGCCCTTGGAAACCCTTGCCAGCTTTCTCTGTGCTCACTTTTCGCCAGCCCCTGCAGGAGCTCTGTTTGCTCTTCCTGAGACTGCAATTACCAGTGCTCCCCTTGGCAGCTCTCCTGCCCTGCTACATTCCTTTTTGTTATGCTAATAAACTTATAACCAGCTCCAGCTTCTGAGACTGTAATACACCCCTTTTGATTCTCTAATCTACTTCTCTCTGTGCATTAGGGCACAGAACAGTGTGCCAAGGGCCCAGCAGAATGTGTTTAGCCGACTGATTCTAGTTGTTCCTATTATATCCTGGCATGCTTCTGAGTTTTGTCACTTCCACACAAATCACTCTCCTAATCCTGGGGTTTAGTAAAGTTTGGATGGATTTGGATAGTTCTCTTTGATGAAAGATCTTTGGATAGAAAATCTTTGTGCTAAGTATGAGCATGAGAAGAGCATACTTTTAGTCCCATATTTTATCTTTTTTATAAGTTTTTGTGTGGGTGCTCATGTCAAGATGGCAGTGTGAGTGCATGGAGGCACTGAACTCGTACTTGATACCTTGGGGGTGATGATATGATTTATGGTTGCTGTAGTGGCATGTACAAACATAGACTTAACTTAGATCCTGCATTCCGCAATGTGTCCCTCACAGAGCTAATCACTCAAATTACATTCCCAGGGAGATGTACTTCCTGGTGGAAACCCTTTGAAGTGTTCAAATCTAGTGGAACTGTCACTCCTGGAAAGAAAATGTGTATTTTCATACACTGAACAAGACTACATGACTACAAATTTTGTAAGCTGATTTTATAGCCATATTCATCTCTCATTGCAAAGATGGTTGACTTCTGGAGTATCAGTCTTTAGAACTTGCACTACTGTACTTGTATATTTCCCTTCCCTTCCCTTCCCTTCCCTTCC
>VXAU01004722.1:5510-36422 GCA_013399695.1 Formicarius rufipectus | reverse complement strand
CCCCTTCTCCCCTTTCCCCTTTCCCCTTTCCGCTTTCCCCCTTTCCCCTTTATTTTCCTCTCTGATGCAGGAAGATCATTTGAATTTAATGCATTATGTCTAAAGGTCATAGATCAGCCTGGTCACTCGATGAAGTTTGGACTGTAATATCATGAGAGGGGTATTATGCCATTCCACATCTAAGTAAAGCACACATTCTACCACAAATACCTATAAAATGGGGAAAATATAAACCAGCATGCCAGACAGACTGGGAATTTTGGTATGAAGGACAAGGGTAGTTTCACAAACAAACACAAAGAGACTGGGCAGGTGTTCACATACAAGTGTTTTAAAATTCTTCTAAAGTAGAACCCTCACCTTTCCTTACAAAATTCACCTTCAGTGATGGTTACTGATGGGGCTGTGGTTTGAACCTCACCAACAAATCCTTTGGGGATGCAGAAGGAAAAGATGCCCATGAAATGTCTCAATTTGAAGATATGGATATCAATGAAAATTTGTATGTAATAACTTTTTTAAGTCAGAAGTTGAGGGTCACATGACAGGTGTGAACAGCTGCACACATGAGCACCACATGTGAACACATGGGAGGGAAGTGGGAGGGTTCTAAGCAGTGTGAGCAGGGATGAAGTAGCACAGTTGGCACGGAATTTTTTTGAAAGACAGATGTTGCCATCTCTGCACAGATTGCTGGGCTTTCCCTGGGGTTTAGTTTGTTTGCTTAACCTCTCTCTGACAGTAAATAAAACTTGGAAGAGCTTCAGGTTCTGGGATAACACAAGCTTTTCCTTCGTACAAAATGAAACACCTTTCAGTATGTCAGGGGGGCAGATAATCAGCTGAAGCTGAGTGCCTTTCCACAAAGCAGCTCTTTCCAGCCACTTGCCAGAATTGGAGCACCAATGTTGAGCTTATCCAGTTCTGTGGGGGACATGATCTTTTTTGCCTGTAGGAAATCCTTCCTTTACTTCTGTCTAAAATGAAAATGTGGGCAGTACTGCCTCTGAAAATAGCAAGAAGTCTTTTTCACTGCCTTCTCTGCTTACCCATTTCTTCCCAGTTAAATTTCATGTGGATTTCATTTATTGTTCTTGATGGCTTAACAAGAAACTATTGCTACAAAGAAATGATCTGCATGTCATGTTGGAAATTGGCTTTGTTATTGTTGCTGTGTTGATCCTAACTTGCCTCTGAGAAGGCAGATGCTCCCTGCTTCTGTCCTTGACATTGAAGAGGTCTGGTCTCTTCCAACTGCTGCAATACCTCATTCAACCAGGAAAGCAAAACATCTGCCTGATGGATGCCTGACAGACTACAGACAGGACAAGGCTTTCTTATTGGACAACCTGACCCCATTATTTTTACTTTGACTGCACTGCAATTTAAAAATAATATTAATTAAAAAGGTGAACGCAAAAAAGGAGCCACAAAAATGGCAGTAAAAGGATCCCAATATGTGCCCTTTGCCTTAGTAACTCCTTAATAAGTATTTAAGTATTAGTGTAATGAGACAGAGAGTAAGTTAAATTTTGAGAAAGATTCCTTCGAGTGGTGGTGAAACTCTTGCCAGAGTAGTCCTGTCACACTGTGCAAATCAAGAGTCCAAACCTGATGTTAACTGATAGGCATTGCAATCTGCTCAGTTTTCCAACTCTGTTTTCCACTCTTGAAGGGATGGAACTGGGAAAATGCACAAGGTGGTGTTGAGACCCCTGCCTCTGCCCATGGCCCTCTGGATCTCCACAGCCCCATTTTGTTTCTCTGACAATGACATTCTCTGTGCTAATCATTCTCCCATAGCACCAGGGCTGGCAGCTCAGAACAAGGACAGCCCTGCCTTCCCTATCGGGTGTAGAACATTGGAGGCACAGATGTTACGTGAGCACCCAAATACAAACACTGAACAGGATTGCATTGCTCAACACACCCATCCAAGTGCAAAAGAAGCCCCAGTTAAAGTGGACACAGAGTGGAGACCCACAGAAGAATACAACTAGAGACACCAGCAGGAACCTGTGGGAGTGATGAGGTGGCACAGTCAGTTTGTGCAGCTGCAAGAGCTGCAAAATGGCACTGAAGAGCTCAGCTTTTCTCTTACTAGGAAAGCTTCAGTAAAGGTGTAAAGGATAATAAATGAGTTCTATTTTTGAGATATACATATATATGTACACACATCTATATACATATACATATATATTTATATATAATGGTATATTGCCCCATCCCTGGAAGTGTTCAAAGCCAGCACCAATGTAGCCTTGAGCAACTTGATTGAGTGAAAAGTGTCGCTGCCCACAACAGACATTGGAACTAGATGGTCTTTGAGGTCCTTCCCAAAGGAAATTTTTCAGTCATTGTTTAATGGGGTTTTCCTGTCAAGGTTAAGTGCAGCATGACAGAAAGCATAGGAAGGCCTGTTTAAATCCTTTCAAGGCAGACAATTAAGTCAAATATTACTGATACCTCAAAGGTGAATGCACCTGTGCTGAATAGGTAATGAAGAGGAAAAAGGATATCCTTGGAAGAAGCGCAAGACACTGTTCCCTCCTAAAACACTCTCCCAGGCTTATGCAATGGGAACTACTTTAAGCCTTACAGTCAGTACTAACTTCGTGCTGCCAGTGCCAGCTCTTGCAGAATATCACAGGGTTCCTTATTACCCATCTAAGTGACATTAAAAAGAACCTGAGATAAAGATGCAGGTAAAAAAGATAGATTTTTAAAAACATTATTTTCACAGTCAATATACTATTTCAATGGGTAACAGCATCTAATGAACAAGAATCTGTGTGAAGGTGCCCTACAAATGTTGGTTTTCAACCTCTGCATTGCAAATGATTACATGGGCAATATTATAAATCAAGAGGAAACACGCTGGAATACTGGAACTTGAACACTGGAGCAAAATTGTGGCATTGCTACAGTCAAATCATGCAGTGCTCGTGCTGAGGCTAGGATTTTTTTTGCAAGTTTCTAAGGAATAAACAGGACAAATGTAGTTTTTAGTCTTTACTCAGACTAACATGAGTCATTTAAAGATTCCAGTGGTTTCCTTGAAGCATGCTTAGTTGAAACTCAGACAAATAAATTGCTGATATAGCCAATTAATGCAATGCAGCCTTAATTTTACTTGTGGGTTAAAATCAGTGCAATCATTAACCTGTTTGAAGTGCTTTGCTGACTTAGAAGTTAAGACTTTATAAGAAGATGAATGCAGATTGAATTCCAATAGCATTTTGCATAAACTTGATGCAGCTTGGAAAAGTAGCTTTTCTAGTTGACATAAGTGGCCATAGTCTTGTGGAATAAAAGTAATGCTTAGAATATCTATATGTAAGTCACTCTTGAATATTCAGAAGTCATGCTTTAATGTGCTTTCCTTCACTAATGAACACAGCCACTTGCAGGATGAAATCTGGGAAAGTGATGAACAGAGCACAGTAACAGCACCCAATAATTCAGGAAAGAAAATAAAGACGACAAACTGCAGAGAATCCTAAACATCTTCTGAATATGATAGTTGAGATACAGATTTAGGTTTGGACACTTTGATTCATGTCCCTTACGCTTGAATAAGGTGCCATGGGACCTTTTAAAGAGCACTTTCTTCTACAGAAGCTCTAACAGCATACCTCTTCCTAATCATCTGCTGGAGTAGGATTTCAGTATTTACTTCAAAAAATACTATACACTAAATCACTAAAATGATTTTATGGAACACGTTGCTTTTGTTTTGGTGATCTTCTATTCAAGTAATAGCACAGGCCAATATTTTATGACAATAACCTGATTTCTTTATTCATTTTTGTTCCTAATGTAATTGCAGTTTTGACATCAAGGCAGATTAATTTGTACTGCTGGCTCACTGGCAGGGGCATTCCATTACACTACAGATGAAACTGTGAGTGTCTGCGGAAGAGCACACATGAGGGTGTGCACACGTGAGCTGTTAAGGAATTGACCCACTTGCCTGCTTATGATTTTAGTAAAAAATAAGCCGTCTTTAATTTGCTCTTGATTTCTCTCTCAAGCTGTTGTGCAAGCTCAGGTAACAGCTGTCCTTGGATTAAAGTCTCCTTTCTGTGGACACTAGTCTGTTGCTCGTGCTGCTGAAACATCGCCTTGAACGGAAAGCTGCACGCAGCAAGGAGGCCATGGGTAGAGGAGGCAGAAGCACAGGAACACTGACAAAACCAGAAATCTCCAGCAACATATGGCCTCAGCACCAGTGGACAGGATAAGTAGCAGTTAGCGCTGCAGCTGCCACCTAATAGACTAGATAAGGGAGCTGTAGTTCTTCTGCAACAACTCTCCATTTCACTAAATGATTAGAGTATTAAAGTCAGCGGAAGCCAGCAACAAAATTGCTCCATATACAAAATACCAGAAATAGGCCGTATGAGGCTTCAGATTTTAACTCTGTATCTTTTATTCTCTATTCTGATTGGATAGGAAAAATCTGATTTCTCTTTTTCCTGATTTTGGATACTTATATACCTTTTTTTTTAGTGGATTAACCCCATTCTCCATCTGGAGCCTGGGATTGTACCATATTTTCTTTGCTTTTACAGTCAGCTGGAAAATCTCCAGCCCTGAATGGGGCTGTATGTCCTTGGCTTTGACATTTGGTTTCTAGTCTTCACTAATAATCAGGGTTAATTCCTTTGCTTGTCACGATGATTTGCGGGGTTTGAATTGCCCTAATTTATGTAGTATTTCTGTCCCTGCACCAGCCCCCCCATCCTATGTCTGGTACTCCAGTGGCACCTCAGTCTGTGTTGGGAATGCGAGAAGCACATACACAAGTAGGTATCTGATTTGCTTTTCTCTCCTCTGGGGTGGATGAGTACATGCAAAAAGTAGGCACACCAGCTACCTAGTTTTATGTCTTTTCTTCCTCCAGAGCTCAGCCTCTCTCATCATCCTACTCAAACAGGACCTTGACTTTTCAAGTGAAAACCAGAGAGATATGTTGACATCATCTTTCACTGTATATGGCTCTCTTTTTATAGAATCAGAAAACAATCTGTGTAAGAAGGGCTCTTAAAGATCATGAACAGAGACACCTTCCACTAGACCAAATTGCTCAGAGTCCCATCCAAACTGGCCTTGAACACTTCTGGAGATGGAGCATCCACAACTTCTGTTCCAGTGCCTCACCACCCTCACAGTAAAGAATTTCTTGCCAACACCTGTTCTAAACCTATTCGCTTTCAGTTTGAAGCCATTCCACCTTGTCCTGTTATTACATGCCTTTGTAAAAAGTCCCTCTCCATCTTTCTTGTACACTCCTTTCAGGTACTGGAAGGTGCTATAAGGTCTCCCTGGAGACTTCTCTTCTCCAGGCTGAACAGCCTCAGCTTTTTCAGCCTGTCCTCAGAGGAGAAGTGCTCCAGCCCCTTGATTATTTCTGTGCCCCTTCTCTGGAGTCATGCTAACAGGTCCATGTCTTTCCTGTGTTGAGGGCTCCAAAGCCTCCACAGCTGTCCTGAACAGTCTGGGCAAAAATTTCCTGATCAAGCAGCAATCCGAAGTTATATTAAGTATTGAACATCCATTTCCACCCCAAATGTCCTTCATGTGTACAAAAAGGCACACATCCCAGGACAACAATTACATTGGAATGGAGTAGACAGTACCACATTAGGCATATGAGAGAAATTGTAATGTTAAATTAGCTGAGTTTTAGAGAGCCAGAGCGGCAGGCGTTGGCCGAGTGGTGTAAATTGCCGCCTGTGGAGCCGGCTCCTCCTCTGAGGACACCGGTTTGAATGCCAAGGAACTCGCTGTCACCGTCCGAGTGTGCTTGGCCGTGGCAAAATGAGACTCAGGAGTAAAGGGGGTGGGGCCAGTTCCACGCACACTGTGCCTCACCTGAAAAATCCATTGCACAGGCTTATCCCAAAATCTTCGTTCGTGAAGTCCAGCCAACAACAACAACAACAGAGAGCCAGAGACATTAGGGTAAATAATAACTACAAATTAGTACATTGTCTAAGAAGCAAGAGGAACCATGTTGCTCTTGCCAAAATGACTATTTAAGAAACATAGAGGAAAAAAAAGGGGAGGGGGTGCTGTATCATGGTAAAGCAAGGAAGAAAAGATGGAAATACATGTTTTAGGGCTTTTTCATGAGAGATCAGATGAGTGTTACCAGCTGATATGTAACAGAGCTACTTAAAAACTGCAGTGGATGGTAGATCATCCAGATCTCATCCAGAGGCTTCCACTAGGACAGACATTACACATTCAGCAAGCCTAAAATAAAAGAAATAGACTATAGACTGAAAGTAAGACATAAATTATCATATTAACTTGTCCTACTTTGTTAACAGTGCTCCAGAACAGCTGTAAATTATTTTGAAAACCTTTTATTCTGACAGCAGCGTCTAGGGCTGTGTTCTTTTATATGAAGATAAGTGCATGGTTTTCTTCTGAGGAGAGGGCAAATTGAGGCAGTGGGATTCACAGGTATGTGTGTGTAGACTGGGATAGTGAATCTACAGAGAAACCATAAAAACCTATCTTACCTTATGATCTGTGCAGCTGAATACATGCAACCGAACCAGCACTTTGAAAGCTGTTAGGGTTTGCTAGAAGAGGCAATCAAAAGAAACATTGCTTGCTCAGCTTCTCAGCAACCTTTTGATAAGACACCCAAAAAGGGATATGTGGAAGCAAATCATTCTCTGCAGGACAAAGGGCAAAGTATTCTGGCATTTAATATCTGGGTAAACAATGGGTAAAGGAAAGATCCCAGGGTTTGTCACTATTTGTGTCAAAATATTTCAGCTGAGGGATGACAGTGAGAGGTATGGATATTTGGAGCTTATGAGATTTATGTACTTATGCTGAAAAGGGAGTGACTCCTTTAGTATTTCTTACACATGTGAACAACTGTATACTCCACTGAAGGTGGTAGATACTGTATCTAAGGATGAAATGAGAGAAGAGTGCAATTCCTCCCAAGTTAAATGATAATTGATCTGATAGTTACTACCCACAGAATCAAGGAAGTATCAGATGAATAAAAAGGCCAAGGGATGGTACATTTCTTGAGCAATTTTGGCCAGGAAAAAACAGAGATGACTGAGGAAGTGGCCCACAGCTCTGGAGGAAACAGGACATTTTTATCAGTGTTGCATGAAAAAAAAAATCAGAGTGTGTTAAACAAAGTCTTGACTAAAATATCAATTGTGCTTCCTCTTAGATGCAATCTGTGGCACCCAGAATTGAGGTTAAGCATTTGGACTAATCACTTTGTAATATCCTACTGAACTAGGAGAATTAAATTGTGTCCAGGGGAAGCTGGCTGTGAACATTTGGTTGCTTTGAGCAATAAAAATACTATGCTATGATATTTTTTCCTCTTCTCTTATACCTCTTAACATGAAGCTTCCAATTTGTGTTGGTTTGGAATAGACTGTCAGCAGGAATATAGATGGAAAGTCCTTTTTATGAATGGGGTTGTAGAGTGCCATTGCCTCTGGGGGACCGTATTCTGCAGGACAGAAGGTGTTTTCCCAAGCCTTTGCTTCTACATAAAACACGCTAGAAATATAGCCCTTGAAAAACTGGACACTGTCTAAAACTTCTTTTTTAAATGGGAAACAACACGGCAGGTTATCTCCCTGATGTCCATAGCCTTGCGCAGGGCAGTAGCTGAGCACTGACCACACTTCACTTGAGGGAAGGGAATTGGTTAAACAAGGAATTATTAGTGCATTTGAAAGCAAGAATCACACGTGTTTTCTATTAACTTTAATTGGGAGAAGGGGCAAATGAATGCTTTGCCATAGATGAATGCAGCAAGTCCCATCACAGTTTAAATATGCAAGGATATTTGGGAAGAGACAAGAAACACCCCCAAATGTCAAACCAGAGGTGTGGAGGGACTGCATTACTCCCAAAAAATGTCTCTCTTTTTTAATTTTTTTTTTTGACTTGTCAATAAATAACAGAGCACCTCCTCATGCAGTGCACAGTATTTTTACAACCACCTGAGAGCCAAAGACACTTTCCTGATAGATAACATCTGTCAGGAGACCTGGGGAAGTTTTAAAATTGTTGTATGTCTCTTCAATCCTATCCTTTGGCTACACAGGTTGAAAAGAGCAGAATTTGTCCCCAGAGAACCAGACTGCTGTTTTTCATTTCTACCCTTAAAGAAATTTTTTAATTCCATAATCAACAGATCAAAATGGAGTGATCTCTGGGTAACTGACCATAGACAAGCTATTGTCACTTCACTGTTTAAAACATAAATTATCCAAAATGCCCCAGCTGGCTTTTAAGCAAGGCAGAACTGGCTTTTCTGAAGCAGAAGATAATTTTTTCCTGAAATTCAGATGGTTTTGAGTGAGCTTGTGAAAAAGTTCAATTTATTTTCCACTCCAGATTTCAGATTGGTGGTACTCCAAGCTTTCATAATCTCTCAATCTTTATACCACTTAAGGAATTAAACTCCTCAAACATCTTGAGAAAAACCACAGAACTGCTGGACTTACTGTTCTCCTTTGTCATCAAGTATTTGGTATTTTCTATCTTATAAACTTGAGTTTTAAGTTCCTGGCGCATGCAAGGAAGAAAACACAGCTAGAGACAGAAAGAAGCAGCAGCCCTGTCAAAGAGCTATTGTTTCCAAGATTCTCTCTTTATTTTCTGGTCCTTGAATACATGATGGAGGCTCAAAGGCTCATTTTACCAGACTTACCAAGGCCAGCTGATGTGAGAAGCTGCTTAAACAGTTCTGTAACATTTACACTTGTTCTTCACTAGCACTTAATACTGTAGATTATAAATAGCCTCTTACCTTGTGATCAGCCTCACATACAACTGGGAACTCCCCAGGAGTTTATGGTTAAAATCTTTAAAATCCTTTGCTAACCTCTGCCTAAATTGTTGCCTCTGCAGTCAGAGGGAGAGAAGTTCATGGAATCTCTACAACTGTTTTGGGAAGGGCTTCTCCTGACAAGACCCAGCACAGGGGACACAATGGCCACCTCCTTGGAGGGCATTTGTCTGTGTCTTGTTGTGTTCCCCCTGAAATGTGTATCTCCTGCCCTGGTACTTTTCTAAAATGACTTGAAAACCAAAGGATGGTAGTATTATAGCTGAGGTAGCTTAGGATGTAAATTTGGAGCAGGGAGACCTTATCTTGCTGTGATAGATACAACTGTAACTGGCTTTCAGCTTCAAACTTAACTTTTGATAGGTCCTCTAGTCTCCCTCACTCATGAACAGAAGGGAATTTCTGGGAACAGATATGGGGTAGGTGTCCTTCTGCTGGGGTAGTTGTCCTTCGGCTGGGGTAGTTCTAGCCTTTTCCCAGAACCATGTGGGAAGGTGTGAACAGAAAAAGACCCTTTCCTCCATATGGAGCCAAGGCTCGAACAGTACCTGAAAAATTGTAAGCCCCTGTGCAATCCCCACCAGAAGATGTCTGCTCTTGGCCCAGGCATCCCTCAGTTACCTTTGCTTTCTACCTCACCTGCCTCTGCTTTATGTATGTACAGAAAACTCCTGGGAAGTCCCATGGAGACACAAGTCTATCCCTGTGCCAATAGGATTTTCCTGCTCTGGCCCCACAGCACTGTTCTTCCCAGAACCTGAAGTCACAGTTCCCTCCTGGTCCTCCATGAAGTTTGCAAATAGGCATTTTCCAGACCCATAAGTCACTACCTTATTGCTCACTGACACTCCAATGAAGAGCTTTGGATAATTTAAACAGAGACACCTTCCATGGGAGTTATTATGCAGCATAAAGCAAACCATGCATGCTGATGTGTTTTGGCCAGGCTCTCCAACCTTGTCCTGGATATTTACTTTGCTGACAGCACCCTCAGCCAGCCACCCTGCCTGCGGGCAGCAGTGACTGCCAAGATGCACACTGGCTACACCCCATCAAATGATGCTCTTCATGGACTAGAAAACCTAGGAAGGCTAAGGCTCCCCACCTCTTAAATGCACGTGCATCCCATCTACATTGAGCACAATCCCTGGACATACCCCAGGGTGTTGTCCAGGCTGTTTCCAAAAATGGGTTCATTTGGACCTCTCTGTTTTGAAGAGTATTTGTGAGCTGTGCTATGGGGACCAGAGAACAACACAATCTATTAGTTGCATTTATTTATTCATTATTTTCTTTCTTTTTTTTCAATACCAACATAGATACAGGGGCCAGAAGAGCCTTGTGAAGGCATTTCAAAACAGTCTGCGTGCATCTGGGAAGAAGCAATTTGTGCAGACGAGAGGAAATTTTGTAAACTACAGATCTTGGAGGGTTTGTGCTGACAGAGTCAAGCAGATCCCACCGCTGTTGCTGTGGGAGCAAGGAATACAGCATGGCTGGATTATCTGGAGGAGACCGGATGGAATTTTCCTAAGAGTTAGGCAGCATAACATGCCAGAACAGCAAATGACTGGAGGCAAGTGATTCATTTAGCTAAGTACCGTAAAGCCAAGAAAACAGATGTCCTGGCTGGACTGAGGACAGAACAGCATGTTGTATTAAATAGATTTATCAATAGAATAATGAATATTTTGTTCAGATTGTTGTAAAGTTGCAGGTCTTTTTAACATCCTAAAACATTGTAACTAGACAAATCATGAAACCGTCTAGTGATAGTTACCAAAGTCCTTTCTGACACTGAAACTTTAAAGGCGTGAAAAAATAAGACTTCAAGTCTGAATATACTGGGATTATTACCCACTCCTGTGCAGTTTATTTATACCCATACATTTCCACTGGTACCAGTGAGAGTGAATGGATCTGAGGAAATAGAATATATGGCCTAGTGGTTTTTCACTAATGTGCAAAACAAAGGGCTAAATTTAAAGTTAATACTGACTGAAAGATGAATCTCCTATCTGAAGTTATGTGTAGAAAAAGTGTCATATGCACAGGGAAAGTGATGATTTTACTCCACAGTCTAATGGGCCTGCCTATGCACATGCATATAATGTGACCCAACAAGCTTCCAGCCGCTCTAAAGGTTATGAGATGACACCTGCCCTTTGCTAAACACCATCTCATTGGTACAGAAGGGTTTTGAGGCAGCTGAAGGTTTCCTCCAAGGAGCACTAAGCAAGACAGTGGCTTGTAGGGGCAAACAAAGATATTTAGACATGGCCTTGGTCTCCAGCAGTTAGGCCAGTAAGGGGTCTGCTTGGCTCTTACCACAGGAAGGACTGATGAGACTCTGGGGGTATATTCACATCTGAGTTCTTCTGGGAAGTGCTCAAGACAGACATAAGCACCAGCGGCAAACCAAGGGTCATTTACTCACTAAAAAATAGAGAAAGTATTTTCTCTAGATGTTTTTCCAAAGGATCCCAGATGATAAAAAAGCCAGTGGAATCCTAGCTTTTATCAGCAGTAGCATGGCCAGCAGGGCAAGGGCAATTGATTGTCCCTCTGTAGCCAGCACTGGTGACACCACTCCTCAAGAGCTGTGCTCAGTTTTGGGTCCCTCACTACAAGAAAGATATTGAGGGGCTGGAGCATAGAAATTGAGCAATTGGGGAAGGGTTTGGAGCTATGAGGAGCTGCTGAGGGATCGGGGGAGGCGGGGGAGTGTGGAGTGTTTTTAGCCTGGAGAAAAGAAGGCTCAGGGAAGACCTTATCAATCCCTACAAGTACCTGTAAGGAGATGGTAGACAGGTCCAGGTCCTGTCTCCTAGGTAACAAGTGACAGGACAAATGAAATGGCCTTAAGCTGTGCCAGAAGAGGATCTGATTGGATACTAGGAAAAACAGGATGCCCAGGGAAGTGCCTGAGTCACCACCCCTGCAGGTATTTAAAAGATGCGTAGATGTGGCACTTAGGGTCTTGGTCAAGTGGTGGATTTGGCAGTGCTGGGTTAATGGTTGGACTTGATGATCTCAAAGGTCTTTTCCAGTCCAAACAATTTTATGGTTCTATGGCTATTGACATTCTACAAAAAAACTGGAAAGCCGTATTTTTGTGATATCATCACATGCTTAAGTCTTTTTTTCCAGAACCTTCTCTACTACTGCAGTGGTCAGCTCTCCAGTAAGGGTACAGATCCCTCCTGGATAGGCCACCTAAACCTCTTTTTGTTCCTTTGAAATTACAGGCATTGTCAGAGTGGTGGTACACTAGAGGTTTTGGTCATATATGTGAAGCTCTTGAGGGAGTTTCTTAAGTAAAAAGCTGTTGTGAAATGGTCTGTATGAACTACTTAGATTATGCCTATTGCTGGTGTGGTTTACCTTTTGCTGCCAAAATCACAAAGACCCTAAGGAAAGAAGCACATGATCCCCATCTTATTTTAAAGTAGCCACCAGCCACAAAGCTTCCCCACAAAGCACTATTGCTACCACGTGTTCTAGTGAGAGTACAAGAAAGAAATACAAGCCTGTGAAGCTCGCTTTTGTCCTGAGTAGATAGTTACTTCAATTACACAGCACGCACTGACTCTCATCCTCTCTACTGTGCTCATGCTGATCCATTACTGCAGAACTGGCAGGTCTGTCTGAACATGAGCATAATCACGGCTATGCTTTTCTCTGGTCAAAAACTGGAGTCAAATTAGTATAGTGTTGCAATCTTAAAATAATAAAAATAAAAGGAAGAAATGCAGATGATCAAGTTTTTGGAGAGTGTGTGGGGGAGGTAATGACAGCTAAAGAAGACTGTGAATTAATCCCTCTCCATAATATTCCTAAAAGAATCTCACCAAGGCATTAATTCTAATCTTTACAAGTTGAATAACTGCTGCAGGGTGCATTTGACTTTCAATCTCCAATGGAGTAGCCCATTCTGAGAGTTAAAGATCTCTCTGTTTGTCCTTTCTATGAAATTTTGTTCTGTTTCATCTGTGCAGTCACTACATAGTCTGCTAGAAAAAACCAGTAAAATAAGAGAGGAGAAAAAGGTCACTGTTAGTATGAGGGGTTGTATTTTTTTTTTTTTTCAGTTGAAAAGGAATCTTTGCCATTTTCACAACTCTTTTATGAATCCCATCCCTTCGACAGAACATTCAGGCTTCAACAGAGAAGATGCAGCTTTCACCAAACATGAACAACTTGTGTAAAAGCCTTCCATGTCCCAAAGCTTGTTGCTTGTGACCGCCTCAAGATCTGTCAAATTAGGTTAACTGCTGTCTTGTTATTGTTGTAAACTGCACTGTCTGATAATCAGACCAGTTGAGACCATAAGCCATTCTGCTTAAGAGACAAAACACTGTGAAATCCCACTTCAGGACAGATTATAGCAAAGCAGAGCGTTATTTCAAATGAAAATCTCCAGATGGAATATTGGCAACTCCAGGGAATTTGACTGACAATGTCCAAGATCGTCTGATCAGCAGCATCATATGACATTGTTTTATGCCTTTCCGAAAGGTTTCTGAATGTGACAATCAATCCCTCTCCTGCAAGGTGAGTGGTTGTCATCCGTATTCAAAAGATTGAGGTCTGCCAACAACAAACCATTTTATTTGCCTTGCAGACAGACCAAAGCGCAGACACCATGCAGAAGCCCAAGTTCCAGTGGCCCAAAATAGCACACAGACTTTCGGCTAGGATTAACATGGCTCAGGCTGCGCACTACAGCTAATGCATCTGGGGAGCTGATCCCTATTTTTCCCTTCTGCCTCCACCTTCATTTGGGCTGAATATTCCAAGTGCTCTGCTGCCATTTGAAATGCTAAGGCAAGGGAAGAGGTTTCTGAGAGTGCTCATACAAGGTTGTGTAGTGCCTGTCACATGCCTCTCAAAATCTTTCTGGAATATATGGGTCACAAAATGTGAGGAAGCACGCGTGGAGAGTTGCAATTTGAGGAGATTTGGAGTAAAGAGTATGGGGGACCTGAACTTATTTTTTCTATTTCTGTTTAAAAATATTCTATGACAAATGCGACATTGCTTCCAAAATAAGTAATCCTTCAAAGATGGGACCCCAAAAAGACAACCTCAGTCACAAACCTATGTCATTTCTTTGTGCTTAGGGCTTTAAAAAAATTTTCCAGCAGAATCTATCACATTATTGTAGAAATTATTTCTGTTTACTGGAGTGCCCTCTATAGTGAGTGGGGAAATACACATGCACCTTCCATGTTCATGGTTCCTCTCTGTCCTTTGGAAGCCTTCCATCCTGTGTATGATGAACTTAAGGTACCTGGAGTGGGCTGTGAAGGTGATGGAGAACTGTCCTGTGTTCTGGTGGCCTTGGCCTCCTGACCATCAGCCATGAAGGTAGTCAGCACAGCTGGCAAACATTTGCATTAGTTTCCATCTTCACATGGCTTAGCTGTTTGAAGCAGGTGCTAGTCCTGGTGTCCAGAAGGCCCTGTCCATGCTGGTGTCTCTGCATCTGAATCCCCTGTGCAATTGCTCTGCTGCAGTGAGACACTTGTGGTTACAAGCATCAAGGCTACTCTCACAGAATCACAGAATATGCTGAGTTGGAAAAGATCTACTAGGATCATCAAGTCCAACTCTTATCCCTGTACAGGACAGACCCAAGAGTCACACCAGGTGCCTGACAGTATTATCCAAATGCTTCCTGCATTCTGCCAGGCTTGGTGCTTCCGTGTGGAGCCTGTTCCAGTACACAACCACTCTCTGGTGAAGAACCTATTCCTAATATCTAACCTAAACCTCCCTGACACAATTTCAGACCATTCCCTCAGGTTCTGGCACTGGTCACCACAGAGATGACATCAGTGTGTGTCTTTCCTCTTCCCCTCACAAGGAAGTTGCAACTGTAATGAGGTCTTCTCTCAGACTCCTCCAGTCTGAAGAGACCACGTGACCTCAACTGTTCTCATCAGGTTTCCCCTCAAGGTCCATCACCATTTTCATGACCCTCCTTTGGAAACTCTCCAGTAGTTTAATATCTTTCCTATACTGTGATGCCCAGTACTGCACGCAATAGTCCAGCTGAGGCCGCCCCAGTGCAGAGCAGAGTGGGACAATCCCCTCCCTCGCCCGGTGGGTGATGCTGTGCCTGATGCCCCCCAGGACAGGGTTGGGCCTCCTGGCTGCCAGGGCACTGTTGACTCATATTCAACTTACCATCGACTAGGACTCCCAGGTCCCTTTTTGTGGCACTGATTTTCAGCCTCTCATTCCTCAGTCTGTACACCCAGGGTTGCCCCATCCCAGGTGCAGAATTCAGTACTTCCCCTTTGTTTGGTCAATGACTGTCCAGTCCTCTAATTTGTCCAGGTCTCCTTGCAGGCCTCCCTGTCTTCAAGTGAGTGAATAGCTCCTCTGAGTCTTGTGTCACTTGCAAATTTGCTTACTATCCCTTTCAGTTCCTTGTCCAAATCATCTATGAAGATGTTGAAGAGCACAGGGCACAGGATGAATGCCTGTGGAACTCCACTAGGGACAGTCACCAGTCTGATATCTTCCCATTCAGTATTACCCTCTGTGCTCAACCAGTGAGCCATTAGCTCACCCATCACCTGATGTATTTATCCAGCTGTGTGCTGGACAGTTTGTCCGGAAGGATCTTGTGAGAGACAATATCTAAAGCTTCACTGAAATCCAAAAAGATTGCATCAAGTGGCTTCCCTTGATCAGCCAGGTGGGTTACCTTGTCGTAGAAAGGAATACAGTTTGGTAAGAAGGACTTTGCTCTCATGAAGCTGTTCTGGCTGTGACCAAGAACTGTGCTGTCTTTCAGGTGTTTTTAAATACTTCCCAGAAAAGTCTTCTCCACAATTGTACCAGGCACTTAAATGAGACTGACAGGCGTATAGTTTCCAGGGTCCTCCTTCTTGCCCATCTTGCAAATCAGGACAACATTCAGCAGCTTTCACTCAGCTGAGAGCTCTCCTCAGGGCACCAGATTCTGGGTGATGAAACACTTGTGGACTAGATGTGAACAAGAAAATTTTCGTTGGTAACAAAGAGCTTCTTCCCATGCAAGACATCACTGTAAAACAGTGAACTCCCACCTTTTCTGTCATGTTTATGCATACATTGTATCTGCTGTCTCATTGCCATCTAGCCTGTGTGACCTTTTTTGTGGCAATGTATGCCTAAGTAGGGATGATGTGGGCTTGTACTTGAGTGTGTATGGCCAATGTGGTGTGCCATTAAGCATCACTGCTCCCAGTATGGCAAAGGGCTGGGGATGCTGGACATGCAGTGACTTCAGTGACTGTCTGAAATGGGGGAAGACTAATTACTTCCACAGACCAAGAATATTAGCTTAATTCTGAGATGCTGTTGATTTGCTAGTGTCATAGAGTGAGGTGGAGCAGCAGACAGAAACAACATGAACACTTCTTTCTGCACCCGCCTGCATGATTCATTGTCCAGGATTGGACACTCAATTCTCACACAAGAAAGAAATGTCCCCAAGAAACAAACAGTACCCTGTGAGCATGAAAAAGTGATTTGCAACATCATATGGGCAAACTTTAGTCTGCTGGATAGACCCTTTCTGATCTGGTCACTAGTGGGTATATTGCCTCTTTGTGTTAACACACTGCTCACATGCTATTAATAGGAATGACATGTTTTTGCACCAAGAGAATAACACACTCCTAAGGAAATTAGGAAGTTACAAATGGGCCTAAGAGTACTCATTGCATCTTCTCTTTGACTTTACAATCCATCTGGAAGAGACCACTGCAACAACTTTGATTTATGAAACTCTCAGCCCTTCAAAGAATTGACTTCAGTACATGTTGTCAAGAGATTGTGGAAATGCCATGTAATTTATTTGTAAAAGTAATAACATTTCTGAATAGGGCCATCCACAGGATCTTAAATCAGTTTGCATTATCCTCTTTAGTGGAAGTCCATCTTTCTCTTCAAGTCCATATGTTATGTGCAAAAGCAGTGATTGATTAGTCAAGACATAGCAATAGTCTGAATTCCCTAACCTGACTGAACAAGAGTTAATAGATTTTTTCCTCTCTCTCTTCTACCCATTGCTGCAGCAAAGTTGGTAGATCAGCCTCAGAACCTATAGCAGGTGAACAGATGAAACCTGCTTGTTCCTTTCACTGACCTTGACACCAAAAAAAGCAATCCAAACCTACAGTCAAACAAAAAGCACAAGTAACTGAATGGTTAGCTGTTTTTCTTCAAGATGTCCAGGCTCGTATACTCCCATTGCCCAGCAGTACCTCTATACAGTGCAGAGCAGTGCTCTGACGGTCAAGTCAAGGTCTCAGACTCAACAGAGGTGTTTGAACAGTTCAGATTGCTGTCAGTT
The DNA here is from genome assembly GCA_013399695.1 of Formicarius rufipectus. Classification (NCBI taxonomy): domain Eukaryota; kingdom Metazoa; phylum Chordata; class Aves; order Passeriformes; family Formicariidae; genus Formicarius; species Formicarius rufipectus. The sequence goes on along the minus strand of VXAU01004722.1, from coordinate 19,215 downwards.
CCAGCGCAGCACCATGTAGGCATGTCTGTGGTACTGATCTTATTAGAACGATGTGCAGACAGCCTGGTCATCTCTTCTTTTCCCTATGACAGCTCACAGCTCAGAGGTGGGAGCTGGCAGTGTACCACCCTCACGCCTGTGTCCTCTTGGCATGGCCTGATACCGTCTCTCAGGACAACACTGAAACTCCAGGAAGGCACTTAACTGGAGTGGAGGAAAGTTTTGTATTAGTTTTTCCCTTCTTCCCATGTGAGTCAGTGGTGGAACCTCTCCTATTTCGACATGACACCTCTTGTCCATTTAGATGAGGATATGTTTTCAGCTTCTATCATTTACTTTTTTCCCCCAAAGCCTCCTCAATGTGCAAAGAGGCAGGTTCTAAAATTCATTAAGGAAACATTTGTTTTTTGACCCTATGATGTATGCAAAAGCTACAGAATGAAGGTTCAAAATCTATCAGACAAAGCATCAAATTAAGAGCATTTTCAAGTTAGCTTCATTATTCTGACTCACAAGGTCTAGATGTTTTGGGCTGGCAATTTATGCAAGCCTCTTTCTGTGCCCTCCAACCTGTGCCTTTCAGTCCCTGTCCAGCCCCAGCACAACACCTGTGTTAGGAATTTACTGCTTGGGCTCTCTGTGCAACTGTGGTTAGCTGAATTTTTTTTCTAGGGTATAGAAGTGGGATAATAGTCTTGTTACAAATTTCCATAACTATTTTTAAGCTGCATGAATTGCCAATAAATTAATAACTGCTGATTTCTGAGTTGCTGATTTCTCTGCTTGTTTGTAAGTAGGAACGCAAACTGTCTCAATTTTTCCAATTCTATTTTGTATGCTGTTATCCTTTGATGTGGACTAGAAGTCCTGCTATAACTCAATTTAATTTGAAGCAGTCAGCCCATTAGGACTGGAAACCTGATCACTGAGTCAATTATGTTCGGAACATTTTAAAATCCTACTCTATCATGAGTAGGACACAACTGCTTCATGCTACACACTCATACTGTCCCTCAAGGAGAGTAAACATAACACATTTTTTAAGATGAGATGTGCTTCCCTGGTGGAATTTAGGCCAGATTCTGACCTTAACAGAATCTGGTCTAACTCCATGATTTTCATGGCATTGTTTTGAAATTATTTCTCTAAAGTGTAATGAAAAATGTTTTTTGGAGATGGACTTTAACCCCTATAGAAGAACCTTCTTTTTCACGAAGGAGCAACTCACCGCAGCACTGCAGGTCTGTGCAAATGCACTGAGCCAAGAAGAATGGTTTGAGAGGCAACAAGCCAGTAGTTCTGTGCACACAGTGAATTAAGCAAAAGAATTGTGAAAGTAATGAAGGAAATATTTTTTTTTTAATTTGAAGAATCCCATATTGTGTGAATATATTCTAATTTGTCTTCGCCAGCCCTCAGTGTCACTAAGAAGAATCTTTAGTACACATTTCTAGCTAAAATGTTTGTACCTACTGAAAAAACAAGATTGTTGAAACCAATGTAAGAGACAAAACAAAACCATCATAAAATTAATGGCAAGGCAGTACTTTTTCACATAGCATATGAGCAGAAGTCATTGCCACAGGGCATTTTCTGGCTCAGATATTTAAAAGGTAAAAGGTCCCCATATCCCCTAATATGGTGCAAGAAGTTTCCAGTGTGCTTCCTGATGGCCTAGGAGTGATCTCTCACTCAGGAAATAATGAAAACACTGACGGCTGGACTGTGGGTAAAAAACTCAACTGTTATCAGTCACAATAGTGATCATGCAGCCTGACGAATTTTGACTTGACATCAGGAAGCAACTGGCATTCCGAATTCTCCAGTTTGTTTGCAACATGTCTCTGTGACTCAGACTACAGCACAGCTTTTCCATTCAGATGTCAACTGAATAATCCTTATTCAAAGATGAGAAGAATAAAGAACAGGCAGTGCATGCCACACTCAACACTGCATGGAAAGGATGGGGGAAAGATCCTCTCAATTTAAAAGACATGCAAATGTGGCACTTGGGGACATGGTTTAGTGGTGGACTTGGCATTGCTGGGTTAATGGTTGTACTTTAGTTCTTAGAAGTCTTTTCCAACCTACATGATTACATGATTCTCATGATGCTGGGCAGTGGCATGGCTGTCATTGTTGACAGAGAGTGGGGCACAGTATGAGGCTGTGTCTCATTTGCTGCTCCTTGTTCTGCCAAAATACCATCTGAGTCTCCTTACTGCAGGGGGTACTCCAAACTCCAGTGGAGGAACATGATCACCACCATCATTAGAATAAATCCTCTCCGTTCTCCCTGTATGCATTCTGGGCTGACTCAGAGCTGTAAGACTTGTCACAGTATTTCATGCTTCCATAAAACACGAAAAGGGCATTGATCTGATTACCGGGTCTGAAACAATCAGTTCTAAACAATGGAACATTATATATTCAGAGATCATGAGGACTGGAAATTCATACCTTCTCTTGCTAGAGAGCTGGGAGTCTTCTTGCCTTCTCCCTTGATCAATGAAGCTGTTTAAGTCCTGGCTTGGTGTGGACCTCACACCCTCACACTACCATAATTAGTAGGAAGGTTAGTTTATGTAACTTCACAGAGCTCTCAAATTTCCCCAAATCTCTCCTTTTCCTCTACTAAGAATTGTTTGGTATTGAAGCAATTTACCTTTCATGAATAGAAGATATATGGAAAGCATTAATGCATATAACTTTTCCTGAATGTGCAGTGTAAATACAGTATGTGTTGGTCTGTGACGGTGTGACTGTAGTTCTGGCTGCCTTTTGACCAGAGCAGAGTCACCTAGCCCAGCCAGTGCCTACTGATGAGCTCTGTACACTGAAGTCCCTCCCTTTCTTCCATACACTCCCTGCTGGTGCCATCTGCCAGCTCCAGGCCTGTGCTCCTCTAGAAACTGCCTCTTTCTGAGGCTTCAGCCTCACCTCATTGCTGCTGGAAGGCACTGGTGCTGGAGGAGTCTGGGGGAAAAAAGAGCAAAAAAATAAGTTACTGCTTCAAAGCAGCCAGTGATGAGGTGAGTGCTCAGCTCCACCTCAGCAAATCAGTCCAGTAGTTTACACCTGAAGAATAAGCCCCTGCCTCCCTGCTGTCCACTGTGCCCAGGGAGGTGTTTGTGTTGCAGTTTGCAGGTGCTCACTTTGGTACCTTGGAGGACATACCTCAGGTTAGGGTGTTTTTTTAACTCTTTTAACTCCACGAGGTGTCTCAGCTCTTATATTGCCAAGAAGGCCACTGTCTTGCATTTTTTAAAGTGACTCTCAAAATCAGCAGTCCAGCTCTAGAGACAGTGAGGCTTGGTAGAAATGCCCAGATGGCTGAGGTTGGCTCCAGCACAGTCAGCTGCTGCTGATCTAGCACTGCCTTTCTGTGTTTTCTGCTCCATTCATGTACCCTAGCAGCAATCTGGCACTGTCTCCGCTCTCACCAGTTGCCAGGGGCTGAGTGTGGCCGTCCTGCACTTTCAGCACCCTAGGCAGGTGCCTGCCCTTGGATGGGAGAAGTGGCATCTTCAGCTATCTAGTTTCATTCCAGGCTGGGCCTCTTTTCATTGACATGAAGGCACTGTGCCCCTGACCAACATTTATTTTAAAATGCATTTTAACAAACAGTCCTGAAAGGTTCTCCGTGGCTAGCTGGCACCTGGCTCCCCTCCAACAAACATGAAAGAAATGCTGAGGGGTTCTTCCTCTACATCCCTAAAGATCTTGTCACTTTGACAAATGATCTCCTTCTAACAGCTGATGGAGGAAAGGACTATGATATAGTGTGAGGAATGGTTGGATGAGTAGCCAGAGAGGGAAACAGGGGTCTCAGAGGAGAACACATATGCCCTATTGAAATGGAGATCAGACTGTTCATGGAAAAGAACTATGGAAACCCAGCATGAATGCAGAGAACCAGATGCTGGGCCTGCCATTACTCCATGGCAGCCTGGGAGAACATAGCAGCTAGAGAGCCAGCATTTCAGGGAGTCTTCTGGGACCTGCAGGCTGATGAATACACAGATTGTGTAAAGCATCTTCACGGGTGACACACCCACTGGTGTCATCAGTCACAGTTCACCCCATTTGAAGATCAAGTGTCCTGAGTCATTGCAGAGTACAGCCTCGACTAGGTCAACTGTATTGTAGTTTATTGTAGGTAGTACCACACTTCTCTACTGAATTGGCTTCAGTGGGTTGTCTCTGCTTTCGCATGTAAGACGTCAGTTCTGCTGAAGCAGTGCTATAAGAGTTAGTTCAGCATCTCTAACTGATGAGTGGGCTGCTTCAAGGTACACAAGGTAAGGAGCTAGTCCTGTTTTTCAGTGTGCTTCTGTCCTGCTGGTGTATTTTCTTTAGTTTCACTGCCTCTATATGCATGACAGCCCTAGGCAGTCATGAACATGACTAAGATGGCAAAATCATGCAGTTTTCTTTGAAATTACCACAAAAATTACTCTGCTAGCTTTATTTACTTTTTTTTTTTAAAGTGGATGTTTTTTAATAATTTTTTCAGTCATTTTGAGAGTATATTTTTAGCTGTTTTTCCCTTCTTGCATTCCTTCTTTTCTAAGAAATGTGGAGGTACACAGGTATCTTTTTCTCTGACTGCAGAACACAGTGCTTTTTGCAATGTCCTAGAGTATTGCAAAGATCTGTGGGCACACTGCGACACCAGGAATGCCAATTCTCTTGTGATGTATTTTGAGGAGTGTCACCAAATTTCCTTAAAACTAGACGCCTTATCTCTTCAGAACACAAGCTAAAAGCTTGACCTTGCATACAACCAGAGGCCAACCTCTGAAGCATGAGGAAAGCTGCACTGAGGCATGCAGGAGTCCACAGCTGGCAGGACACCTGGGAACCTGTCAGCCTCACGTCCATACCTAGAAAGACCATGGAACAGATACTTCTAATAGTTGTACAAAGGGACATGGAGGACAAGAAGGTGATTCGAGACAGCCAACACAGCTTCAGTCCTGCCTGACTAACATAGCTGCTTTTTAGGATGAGGTGACTACATCAGTGCACAAGGGAAGGGCTACAGATGTCATTTATCTGGACTTTTGTAAAGCTTTTGACACGGTCTCCCAAAAGATCCTTCTTTCCAAATTAAAGAGATGGATTTGATGAGTGGACTGTTAGATGGATAAGAAAGAAGTTGGATGGTCATATTCAGAGGGTGGTGGTCAGTGTCTCAGAGTCCCAATGGGCATCAGTGACAAGTGGGGTCCCTTAGGGATTTGTTGAGCTGACACATCTGATGAATGGGATGCCATCCAGAGGGTCCTGTACAAGCTAGAGATTGGGAATTTCATGTGGTGTAACAAGGCCAAGTGCAAGGCATTGCACCTGGGTCAGAGCAGCCCTGGTATTAATACAGCCTGGGGGATGCACAGATGGAGAGCAGTCCTAATGAGAAGGACCTGGGAGTGCTGGTGGATGAGAGTCTGGACATGACCCAGCAATGTGCACTCACAGCCCAGGGAGCCAATTGTGTCCTGGGCTGCATCAAATGCAGCGTGGCCAGCCGGGTGAGAGAGGGGATTCCATCCTTCTGCTGTGGTGAGACCCCACCTGCAGTGCTGCACCCAGCTCTGGGGTCTTCAGCACAGAAAGGACATGGACCTGCTGGAGCAAGTGCAGAGGAAGGACACCAATTTAATTAGAGGAGTGGCACATCTCTGCTATGAGAAGAGGTTGACAGAATTGGTTTTGTTCAGCCTGGAGTGGAGAAGTCTTTGGAGTGACCTAGTTGCAGCGTTCCAGTATCTGGAGGGAGACAACGAGAAAGATGGAGAGACACTTTTTACAATAGTATGTAGTGAAAGGACAAGGGGGAATGGCTTCAAACTAAAAGACAGTAGGTTTAAATCAGGTATTAGGAAGAAGTTCTTTACTGTTAGGGTGGTGAAGCACTGGAACTTGTCGCCCAAAGAAATTGTGGATGCCCCATCCCTGGTAGTGTTTAAAGCAAGGTTGAACAAAGCTCTGAGCAACCTGGTCTGGTGGAAGCTGTCCCTGTCCATGTCAGGGAGTTTGGAACTGAGTGATATTTAAGGTCCCTTTCAACCCAAATAGTTCTATGATTCTGTGAGTTTACTCCATCTTGGTAACCTCCTTGCCCAGACAGGTAATCTACTAGCTGCCCTGGAAGTCCTCAGGTGTTTTCCTTTGACTTCAAAGATGGGTGTAGATCTATACCCATTTTACCTAAATAGTGCAGAGCCTTAAAGCCATAATGGTCAGTTAGTTTGAAAAACTCAGTAGGGAGGTGATGGAGTGGGAAAGCAGGCACTAAGTCTTAACCAAAAATAATTTGTCCACCAAATATTTCATACTCCTTTTTACTGTGAAGGAGATGAGTGATTGTACTCTAAGGGACTTTTGCAGGATTACACCTGGCTTTCATAGTGTTCTAGCTCAAAGAGAACAGCAGGGAAGGTTGACTCTTCCAACACATACTCTTCCTGCTTGAGCTGAAGCACAACAAGCTCAGCAAGCATGGACCCAGAGGTGATTGGTGGTGTGGGGTGACACAGTCAGAGCCTTTTCCTGGAAGTGGATGTGAGGACAGCTATAAACCTTATACTGTGATATGTTGATTCAAAATAAACTCAGACTGTGTGTGTAAGGTTACAGGGAGGTGTTGAAAAGCAAATGCCAACATCTGTGCCCTAAAGAAAGTGTCTTTTGTTGGTAGAGACATTGCAACTTATCCTATCATGTGCAGTCTCTGATCTGGCACCTGGAGTCAAGACAAGATGATACATGTGTTTATAATAAAAGAAGTCATCACTCAGTGCCTCAGTGACCCCAGGGCCTCAGCTGGCAGTCTGTGCTGCCAGGAAGGAAGCTGAAGGCTGTCTGGGGCTGTGCAGAGCAGGACTGCACTAGTCACTTTGAAAAGAGGTTCTTTGCCTATGAACCATCTGAATAAGCTTCTGTCTGCAGGAAAGCATTACAGACCCTTGCTGGTGGTCACTGCTGGTGAAAGTCTTGTCTCTGAGCCTGTCACATCAGGTTGCCCTTCCCCCAACCCTGTGCTTCCTCTCTCCATCACATGAGCACTGAAAGCTCAGGCCTCAAGCAGCTAGGGCAAGGGTGACGGATCACTGTCAGATGTGTAATGGCAGTCCCTGTTGCATTCTTAGCACCTTCTTTCTGTCTTCCTTTCCTTGAGTCCCTCTCAAGCAGATTTTGCTGCTTGAGCATGTTCATTTTTCTTTGGTGCTTGCCAGTCACAAATAATTAAAAGTGACGAATATTTTTGTTTAAATCGTTCTCAGATCAAGGACTCACATCTTTTGAGTATACTTGTGGCAGATAGTTAATATGAAGCACATGTGCAGTCCTGCTGAAAGCAAATAAAACTTATTAAAAGCTTCTCAGAAGCAGAGAGAGCTGATCTGCCCAGGTACACCATGCAATGGGAATTACTGACATGCTTAGAATTAAGCAATGTACTTTGTCTTCTGGTAGATTAGCACCCACGTGCTCCATTTAGAGAAAACAGGTTGAAAAGTACTTTAAAGAGTTAAAAAATACCATGAAATAAATGAGATATCAATGAATAACAATGAATATATGTTTGGACTATTTTCTTTCTTTCAGTTAATTTATAAAAATTAATCTAAATTTTCAATGATTTAATTCATTCTGCTCCTAAAAGGTGTTCAGCCTTCCCTCTTAAATCCCTTAGGCCCTCAAAGGTTCTGACAAGGTTCCACTCTGCCCCATGTACCATCCTCATTTGCCAAAATTACAGCATTATCATTGTGGCATGGATCCTGCCTCTTTGTGCTGTTTGTGTTGTTAATAATGTGTAAGTCTGGAAGAACCCATAAATGCTGTAGGCTATATACAGTCATTGTGTAAATCAGAGAAAAATGTTACAAGTAGAATTTAAACTCTGATTTAGCCTATTTTCTGGAGAAAAATGTGATCATTTGGAAGATTTATAGGATTGAAGAGTTCGGGACCACATGCAGCTGATGGCTCTGCTCAGTGCTTTGCTGGGCTTCACCATTCTGAAGGAGTGCTCTCTGTTATGGGTGGAAACCTATCCCCTTGGGATGTGGTCAGGAAGGACAGTCAGTAGGTTACACTGGCTGGACATGGGAAAGAGACACACCTGTCTATGATATGCCTGCTGTGGCTCCTCACCGAAGAGTCTAGGTGACCCTGCTCTTCCCAGGCAATCGCAAAAGGACTGGTGCCTAAGGCTGAGCACATCCCCTCCCATTCTGGGGAGTTTTAGCAATAAGAAGAAAAAGCATGTTATGACATAAAGCAATTAGGTTAATTTGAAAAATGTTCAAACCTCTATCTTATCTCATCATACAGATTCTTCTGCCCACATTTTATTGTACACCTCATGCAGAAACAGTGGAATTAAAAAAGAAAAATAATTGATTACTGTAATGATCTTATTAAACCCAGGTTGCTGAGGGCTAAGTATGAAACTCTTCACTTGAGGTACTTGTAATTTTGCCTTGATCAAGTTGTAAAAGGGCCACTTCAGATCTGAGAGGCCAGGCCTTCATCACAGTGCCTTTCATGGTGCAAATCAGTTTTGTGCTATTTGTTTCTCTCTGCACTAAAAGTTGGAGATCTGGTCCATTCTCCTCACACAGCAAGATGAGGAACAGAAGAAGAAAAAAGAAAAGATGAAGACATAGCCATACTGCACTCACTGTACAGGGCTGGAAACCCAGGCAGCTCTGCAAGGGGTGCCACAAGGCCCCCTGCAGGGTGGATACTGAAAACATCAGCCTCACTGGACATGAGCCGTCTTCCACATGACTTGAAAACACTGAGATCCACCAGAACACAGTCTCCCTTGCTCTTGATGCAACTGGAATTGTACTCATCAAGCCAAATTCATGTAAGGCATTGGGTTTTTAGATTCAGGTTACACAAAAATCCTTTTTCATTGTAAGATAGAAATGCAGCTTGTGACCTTTTTCTTTCCTCCAAACAGCAAGCCGAGTTAATAATTTTAAGTGCAAATATTCATTATCCACTGCTAATTTGGGACTGGGACAAAGAAAGCAAATGTGAGAGGTAACCATAGCCTGTGTTCAGCAAGTGCAAAGTCACTTATTTCTCACAGATGAGAACGAAGAGAGAAATCAACTGGTTTTTGATGTATAGGCCTTGAAAAGAGTTCAAGACAACAAAGACTGTTTAAATTAAGAATCTCAGCCCTTTGGTACTGAGTTTACTTGCAATACTTCCTAGATATTTCAGCCTAGCAATTATTCATAGGGGTCAACATGTTCTTTCCTTGAGGAACAGGCAAGCTCTTCTACTCTTTTATGAGCAGGCAGAGAAAAATAATAGCAAACATAGATGTCTGTTGAAGAGATTTTTACAAATGGGTCTGGAGTCCTGTGACACAAGTAGCACAAATAACACAGTAGTTGCAAATTACAAAAGAAAAGCCCCTGAAAAGTCAGAAGCAAATAATTATTTCATCTGCCTATTTGTATTAAAGTGGATTCATTGTGCCACTTGCACAGTGTTAAATAAATGAACTACAGACCAGATCCAGAAAGCCTCCTCTTTTTTTTAGTCCTTTCTACAGCATTAACTTTTTACCATTTTATTTTCTATATTGTGAAGTACATACTAAATGTCATGAAGAGTATAATCATTATTTCCAAAAGTCACGCTTTTGAATACTCAATTTCTAGGTACACAGAGTCAGATTTTCATAGGTAATTCTATTCTATATTTTGAATACGAGTCTGAGCTCACTCGTCTGGACACAAGATGTACACTTGTGGGCACTAGAAGACTTTGGAGAAGAATGGATGACAAAGAGGTGAAGTAGGTTAGAATCTTGCCATTTACTGACACAGCTGTAGTTGTGCTTCTGTCTGGTTTGGTACCCAACTGCAATTTGATGTGTTTACTGCCCAGTGAGAAAGAAAGTGTCCCCTAGGTCCCTCTGGGAAAGGATGTGCCACAGGGGTAGGTGGGGCTTTGGCCAGCCCTATGCCTTGTTCACCAATGCAGGGCAGTCAGGAACATGTTTGGCTTAAACATGCTTCCTAGTACTTGTTCTTAAGGAGAGTACAGAAATTTAAGTTGGCATTTAAATTTGGACATGGAGAATCAGTCAGCACATAGATCTTAGGTATGTTTCTGATTTATGCATTTGACTGCTGAATCTGTCGGGGATTTTCTTTGTTTTATCACGTAGCTTCACCTTCATCTTGATGAGGCCTGTTGGGCAATGGGGAAAGGATGGTCAGACTGACTACAGTGATGGTTCTTCAGTTCTGCTACAAGGGCCAGGATATGTTTTCTCTTGCCAGCTGGATGATACCAATGTAGGTAATGCTGGCAGAGGAAAACAAGTTAACTGTTTACATAATAAAAGTAGGTACTAAACTCATTATCACATGAAATGTTGAGAAAGAACCATGCCACAAATGGAGAGATAAGATGAGGCTGCTTTAAGGGGTGTCTGACTGCTCAGGGCCATGGACTTCTTTCATCCTGGTGCAGAGATAGACCAAATACCGTTTGGGAGATGAAGCCAATTCTGGGTAGACCAAACTGGAGCTACACAAGATGCAGGAAAGCTCTCCAGATTTGCTGATATCAAAATAAGGTCAAAAGGAAACTCATTCAAATGAGGCACACTAAATTATTTATCAATGTCTTTTCAAGGAGTGAAATCAGCAGGTCTCCAATTGCAATGCATTGCAGTAGGAGTTAGAGGCTGATTTTTTGTCTGGGTCTGAGCAATATGAGTCTGAATGCCCTCAATGACTATTTCAAATGAAATATATGAATCTTAAACATATGACCAGATATTGAAACCAAAGGATAGACATTGATTTCCATTGGATACTTGTGTATGACTGTTTGGTGTCTTCACAACTCTAAAGAATGAACCAACCGATCATAAAGCAAAAACAGAACAAAAAGTCAAAGTGAAGAATGTCTAAATTCCCTTGGAATATTTTTATTTCAATACCTTTAGTCATTTTCCAAAGCAACTAGAAATTACGTAAGAATTCTTCATTCTCCCCTCAGCTGAGTTGTGCTCTTTTGGGGAAAAAAAAAAAGAGTAGTAGAAGGGTGTTCTAATGTTTTAGTGGACAAGAAAAAATTATGTCAGCATGAGATTGGTGGTCTGTTTTACACTGGACTCTGAAGTATTCTTGTCACTCTGTGGTGGTTGTGCATTACTGTAATGAAGACTGTCTGCCTTGAGAGGGAAATCTTGTTCCTCAAGAATTCGCTTTTACAGGAAAAGAAGTTATTTTTACATTGTTATTTTGGTCATCTAAATAGTGAAACAAGATGTTTTAAGTAACTGTTTTGTACCCATGGCCCACTGCCCTCAAATTTGTTTAGCCGTGGGAAAGTCCTGTTCGTCTTCCTTGGAAAAATTTTGTGGGTAATTATTTATTCCACAGCTTTGTTATATTACATGGGCTGGAATTAATCCGGAAGCTAAACTTCTACACAAGAAGTCTTAAAGTGCAAGGTGGTAGAGAACCAAACTGTGCTCCATCGGTGAACCACAGAGTCACAGAGTAGGTAGGGTTGGAAGGCACCACGGTGGGTCATCTGGTCCAACCTCTCTGCTAAGGCAGAACCCACCTGGTTTGGCTGTCCTTGTGCCAGGGAGTATGTACATGGACCAAGAGTTGATAGTTGCTGGCTCTTTGATTTAAACTGAAACTTAACTTAGATGTGTAAAATGTTATGCTAAAATGCTGTTTCAATCTATATAGACTGAGGTGTATTAAATCAGGTGGAGACAGTATTTTTGCATCAGTGTCAACATGACACCAAGCAACTGCAAGATGTCTCCCAGTAGAAAAACTCATTTTGAGGGGGAGTTGTATCTGCAGCTGAATCCTACCTTACACCTGTTGTTAATCACCCCTATAAAGTGCTAGTGTAGACATTACATAGTGACAATGTCCCCCACTGGAGTAATGACACTATTCCCCACAGCAGCAGTGCCAGCACTGGCTGCAGCTTGAGCCCACAGACCAGGGGCTGGACAGCTTTCAGGGTGCTGTTTGCAGTCATGCTGAAAGTACCTGAGAGGACTGACCTGAGGGAAAGCCAGGTTACCCTGCAGATCCAACTGCCAGGTCTGTGCTCCACCAGCTCATCTTGCAATTCAAATCTCATGCAGATGAGGTATGGGCATACAAAGCACATTTCTACCCAGTATCAGAGGCACAGAGCACAGCAGTAGCATTGCCCTCGTGTTCTGCACCAGCCTCATGTGAGCTGTGGAGCTGACCAGTCTGAGCTGGTGTCAAGCTTGCAAGGGCAAGTTACTCTTTCATAGATTTTTTTAAAAAAACAAATATGTGTGGGTGGAACAAGTATGTACCAGTTCAGAGCTCCACAGCCCTGTGAAGGTGATTGATCTGAAGTAAGGGACCAGCAAAACAGGTTTGGTGTCTTAAACTCCAGGGCCAGTGTGCGCTGCTTATCCCTAGATAGATACAATCAGAAATACATTTAAAGATCTCAGTACTTATGATTATTTGGTTACATGTTTCCTGCCTGGCCACAAGGCATGAAGGGCAGTTATCTATTTATATATATAGATACACACTCTCTCTATATGTATATGTGACATCCCTTTATCTAGGAGGAATCAGCCCTTTGCATCATAATCTACCTGTGTACTATTTTCCCTGACTGAGTTAAAAACCAAATTTTTTCTTGAAGGCAACAGAAATCTGGACCGTGCTACACTGAGATCTATGCCTGAAGGCTGATGAGAAGATCAGGAATGCTTTTGTAAACCAATATCTCAGTCTTCTGCTGACAGTTTTATACTCAGGCTTGATGTTCCACTTGTTTGCCTGTGACCATCTGATGGTGGGCAGAACGGCAAGGCTGCTTCATGCCAGTGGAATCCTAAATCAGACTGTTATGGTGTGAAAGCAAGTGATCCCACCACATCAGTCTCAAAAATATGTCTAGATTATATGTATGTTTTTATTTGGATTTATTACTCCACTTCAGTAACTTTCTCCTTTCCTCTCCCCTTTACCTTGCTCCCATATCCCGGGGCAGACTTCAAGGGTCATATACGCAAAATTCTTATTAATCAAGGCCAAGTGTCAGGCTTTCCATTGAAAAACTAGAAACAAATAACATGAAAAGACAATATAAATAATAGCACTCCAGATGGAAACTGGGTAGCTTTCTAGAGCCCAGGCTGTACTCAGCACTCAAACATGAAGTCCTGGGACAAGAATGCAGCGCGAGCTCAGTATTTGCTTCACTTGCTGGAGGTAAAGGTGGGTGAGTGCTCTGTGCTACATTCCTTCAAACATGTGTTCATCATCATAAAGTACTTTGTAATCCATATACAAATAGTATCTTGTCATGGAGTCATCATCAAATTACAGACAACAAAGGATCCAGGTATTTGCATTAGGAAGAAGACATTGGAGTGTCTAACCACACACTTAGGTCACTATTCTTGAAGGATAAAAAACTTCATGCTTGCAGGTTGGTTTTTTTTTAAAATAAATTGTTGTGTGAGTGCATCTAGAGTGACAGCATAACTGTGTACACATGTGAGGGTAAAGGATCTGCCAAGGAAGTTTTAACTTCGGTGTGGTCAAATAATTTTCAAAATGAATGACTGTCAGCCACTCCAACAAGTATAATCAAAGGATCTTACTTAAAAAAAAAAAAAAAA
>VXAU01004714.1:70612-104753 GCA_013399695.1 Formicarius rufipectus | reverse complement strand
GTTCTCTAAACTTAGACAATAATGATAACTTCAGAGGATATGAATTAGAGATGAAAGGTTCTGAAAGATGACAGTAGGCTGTGAAATGCCTGGTCGTTTTTCAGAGGAAAGTTTTGTCACAAAGGAGAGTTTTCCACCCTCTTTCCCCATCCAACCTGGTAGGATGAGTAACAGAAGAAACTCAAACTTGAAATGAATAGATCTTGTTTTCACAGATCTGCTTGCTCCTGAAGCATCCCTCTTTCTTGGAATAAGAGCAGTAGTAAATAAGAGAACAAACTGTCATTTCTTTTTCTCACATTTGACGTATAGTTGATTTGTATATGCAAATTCTATTCAGTTTGAGCCCTTAGTCCTGTATGCTTTTATGAAAAAGGCAAAACACTGCAAAGACCACAATTTTATGACTCACAACTCTATATCTACTACATTAACAATATATCTGTGAATCATATGTATGTGAGTTAAATGTCCATGACAGAAGGATGAACATCAGAGTCTCCAGACTGAACACATTGTAACAGCTACTTCCAATTAAGTTCTCTGTCTCCTACAATTGCAGTATAATTAATTTCTGAGTAGAAATATGTTCCCATACAGTGTGGTGATTCAGTATCCCTCTTTTTTTAACAATTTTACTTTGTGGTCCATCAGCGCTTGTTGGGAAGAGTTAATAATTATAAAAACAAATATGTATTATTATTTCAAATAACTGAAGATAATGCCCTAGTGAGTGAAGGGGTGTGATGAGTATCTACCAGACAGATACCTATATGCATCAAAATGGCAAATGAAGATAAAATGGTGGTAAATATGACTGCATCTTCCCCACTGTTGCTGCTTCTACTACTGCACAAAAAGAACAGCTTTGGTTTTGTGGAGGGGCTAAAAGGAGAGAAAAAATTCAGTACAGGAGGGAAATGTACAGAGAAAAAAAATCCTATGTAATTAATCAAGTATCTGACATTGCCTGTAGTTTCTCTCCAATGGAGTAAACTGAAGCTCTGCCATAGACCTCGGTGCGAACATCGTCAGTCTTCAAAATGCACTAAATTCATTCAAAAGTGTCATCGAGAAAGGTCAGAACGCGCTGATGTTGTAGGAAAGCCAGGATTATTTGCTTCTGAAGATATGTAAATGGAAACAGCTATAGCAAAGATATTCTGTAATTAGGTTTCATGCTGAGTTTGGAAGTTGTTTGTTATAGATCTTTTAATAGTAGATAAAGCCAAAGTTTGAAAGTGTTCATTTGGATTTTCTGCTATTTTAATGAAATAATTATTTTTTTTCTAGTTCTGTGGGTTTTGTGATGTCATCATTTTTGTGCCAGACAACTGGAATACCTCTTCTGACTGAATTTTTGCAGTGCTGAGACTTTTCTTAGAGAATTTTTTTTTTTTTAATGTGACAAGTATCTTTGTACTGTCTGACTTAAAAATTTCTGTCCAAATCTGGAGCAATTCTAACACTTAGGAATATGTCCTTATCACATTTTAACACATGATAAGGAACTTTAGACTATCAAAGACAAGTAGATAACTGCATTCTTCCTTCACACTAGCTTAGACTGGTAGTTTAGTAAATTAGTGAATTAGCAAATGAGTATGCTATTCAGGCCAGGTAACTAATAAGGATTTTTGCTTACTAAAAAAACAGAGTCAATGAAGTCTGCTTGAAATATAGAGCTGCATTGTTAGGCCCAAGTGAAGAGAAAATGTATAGAGTATCAGTAGCCCCTGACTCTCAATATACAGTATGTTGATTTGCAGCCTGTGGATATACTAATCAGCAAGAATCTCGAGCCTGAGATTTCCAGGAAAAACAATGTCACCTGTTTTTTGTTTCTGAGATGTTCAACAACTTTGAAAAGAATTCTAAAATCTAAAATTACTACGTCATCTCTCATTCTGGGAAGATGGAGATGTTGGAACAGGAAGGATGCATAGTTTTGAAATGCAATCACTTTAATCAAAAATAGGAAAATTTCCAGTAGACCATTGAAACTGCAATGTTTAGATATTGTGCTAGATTGCACTGAGATTTATCAAATTAACTTAATTTTCTAATTTCTATGCAACAATATGAAAAGATCAAATACAATTCAAATATAAGATTAGGGAAAAGGAAAAATTAATTCCAGATCAGATACTACTTCACTCCCAAAGACATAAAGTGTTCAGGTTTTTTTTCTTTCCTCTCCTTCATACTTGCCTGAAGTAGATGCAGTGAAACCACATTCCTTCACCTTTTCTTGTTCCACCCCTCCCTCACGCATGTCATTTTCAGCTTCATCCAAGGCGAGAACTTGTCCTAAGCAGGAACAAAGAACAAAGGAGAATCAGATAAAAAATTTGGATGCAGATATTATCTGGCCAATTCCTACAGTTTCTGCCAGCTGGTGGTTGGCCCCAGCACCACCTCCACCTACATTCCCTAATTTGGTCAAATAATGTAACAAATATAATTTAAAAAATATGTCTATTGTTTGTTTATGGATTTATTATTATGAATTTTATCATAACTCCCTCACTAGCTGTTCCTGCATTGCAGCTTTTTTCCCCTCGCTTTTCACAGCTTCATTCGTTTTCTATAATGTGGAGAGATACTTTATAATTTAAAACATGGAAAATGCACATGTTGATTCCCAGGAGTTAGTTTAGTCTCTAATACAATTTTCCTTCTCATGCTTAATTTGCCTCATATTTTATTTGAAAATATTTTGGGATAGTCTTGACTGCATAGTGTCTACTGATTAGTATTCACATATTACTCAGATAGAAGTCACCCTATTTCTTGCACGAGCAGTGGAAATTATTTGAGTGTATACTTTCTTGTACTTCTGAAGAGCTGAGAGAGGGTTTCCTCTGAAACACTTAAGAAAATGCCTCTGGTTCTCTATAGGACACAGGTTCTTGGTAGCTGTCAGAAGCAGGATAACAGAGCTTAGAATTCTGACATCTCTAATCATTATGACAATAAGAATCATATATCTTCTGCCTTGCACAGCATAGGTCTGATATATACTGATGTTTCAAGCTTAATGTTTTGTATTGTTCAAAGCCGAATCTCTACATCTCTACCAATGCTCTGAGGGTACCAGGTCTGTAGCTTGTAGTATATAGGGAACGCTTACTTTTTTGAAAGTTCTTTTGCTAACAAATCTTTATTATGTTAGAGATATAGATCTGACTGACTCACTGACACCCTTCTAGTCACATTATATAGTTCTTCTCCCTGTCATATTGAAATCCATTTTGAAGTGAAAGCTGTTTATTCCTCTTAAATGTTGCTGAGGCTGTCATAAGCATGGATAAGAGGACAAGTGCTATATTTTAACCCAAAGTTAGCAAAAGCTCATGACTCAGAGTCATATCAGGTTGTGGTTTTATTCCAGATTTCCTTTTTTCAGCTTTATTTTTTTGTTTCTTTCTGCATTAGGTGCACCAGCACTGAAGTATGTGAGTAATTCTCTGCACTGATACACTGCTAGTTGTCTATTTGACTACATTAGGGATTCATTTAGCATGACACCCCAGGTTCAAGTAAAACAAATGTGTTTTCATTCATCATGTGGTTTAGCTTGCTACTATTTGGTTACCCTCAAGACTTTCAAAAGGTCATGAAAAACTTTGAAAAAATTAATTGAACTTTCTACATATCTGGGAAACATCCTGAGTTGGATTCAGGATCACCTTGGGCCACAAAGATTTGTTGCAGAAAACCTTACTGAACATTTATGCACTACAACAGCTTTCAGAAGAAGGCCCCCCCTTGAGGGACTCATGAGTCATTTCCCAGACTCCTGCAGTTTATAAGCCAATGGTAAGGTAAAAATGGGATATTGATTTGCCTTCATGCTAATGTACTGGAATCTAGGCAAAAGAAGTTCAGTAATATGTAGGTATGAAATCAGCCATTCCAGACTGCTAAAGGAGCAGCTGCCTCCAACACAGAAACAGGTAGCTTCTCCATAAGCTAAGAAGAACAATGTAAATAAACATCCAGAAATTGTCAGGCAATTCATTGCTTCCTTATACATAATTGTACATGTTTAATCATTAAAGTGGACAGATGTCTCTTCAGTCCAGACAGTACTATAGTGCCACCTAAGATACTGAAATGCAGTTAATTTTCTTCCAGCTGGTGTCTTAATTCAAATACACTTGAGCAATTTCATAGACTTGCATAGACATATGGGGATAAAGGATAATCAAGAATATAAACTAGAAAATAATATATATTTTGGGATCCATGGAAATAGTTCTATGGCTTAAAATGCCTCTATTGGCTATATTTTCCCATTGCAAATACAAAATATTGAAGCATATGATGTATTTGAACACACTTTTAATGAGCTGCACATGCAAATATACATGAAAATATTCTGTGAGACAGGCAGTGTATGCAAGATCTTCCAGGAAAGCTCATCTATTAATGCCAAGATGCCATATGAGAATGTGTGAGAAATAAAACTTAATTGTGTAGAGAGATTCATTCTGTAAAATGTGAATCTCTGCTTTGATATCTAGGCAATTTTTTTTTAAATATATACACTGTACTGTAGTTTCTGATATACGGGGTGGGAGGGGAACTTCATTTGTCATCAGAACCAGAAATTTGAATTTGTAAGTGTTTTCTGTTGTTTGAGTTTTAGAAATTTCTTAGTTTGAGCCGGGATAGAGTTAATTTGCTTCTTAGTAGCTAGCACAGTTTAGAATGAGATTTCTGTTGATTACACTGATAAAAACTGATATACTGATGTTTGTTTGTTGCTGAGTAGTACTTACACCAGGTCAAGGACTTTTCAGTGTCCCATGCTCTGCCAGCAAGGAAGTGCACAAGAAGCTGTGAGGAAGCACGGCCAGGGCAGCTGACCTGAACTGGCCAAAGGGATATTCCCTACCACAGACTGTCATGCTCAGTATATGAACTGTGGGGGACTTGACCAGGAGCTGCCAATGGCTTCTCGGGATCAGGCTGGGCAATGGTCAGCAGGTGGTGAGCAACTGTACTGTGCATCTCTTGTCTGTCTTGAGGTTTATTCCTCTCCCTCTCCCTTTTTCATTATAATTTTTTTTTTGTTATTTTACTTTATTTCAATTACTAAATTGGTCTTATTTCAGCACATGGGGTTTAACTTTTCTCTGATTCCCCTTCCCATGACACAGGGGAGGGGGAGAGCGAGCAAGCAACTGTGGTATTTAATTTCCAGATGGGGTTAAACTGTAACATTATGCTAGACTTATAAAATAAAGGAGAATTAAAGTTAACACTTGACTTCATGAAAAATAGGATATGGTTTTGTTTAAGTATTTTTTTTAAGAAGCAGCAAGCATTAGTATTCCTTCAGCATGAATCATACTCTATGACACAGATACTGTCTTTCTTCCTTTTCAATAGTGTTTTTTTTAAAGGATTTTTAAAATTTAATGTTCTATATTGGAACCATACATGTCTGCATGCTCATATAGGTGTCTGTGCATTTCCATTATGTAAAACACACAAGTTTGTTTCTTCATCAGTGCAGAACCAGTATAGGTATACTCACTTGGAGGTGATAGCCTACTTGTGTGGGTCTGAAAGAAAATCCTGTTGCTTATTTTAATTCATCTTCAGCAAAATAATCATTATGGACAGCCTCCTTTACAATTCCCAGATCATGTTTCAGTTGCACATTACAAGATACTGCCTTTATATTACCATTATGTTTATATCATTGAAATTAGAAGCATGACAGAATTATCTCACACTCAGGTAGCTGAAACTTCAGTTAAAAATTGTACCTTGGAGAAGATATTGAAAGGCATAAATTCCTCCGATAGCAATATCATGCAGAAGCTCATACTATTAAGTGCTAGTCACTGAAACTTCATACACTTGGTAAAGTAGACTGCTTGATTCAGGCAGATTAATCAGACTTGTTACTCAGAATAGAATTATCCAAAAATATGTTGTATAATGAGATGAAAAATAATAATCCTCAGCTGGTGCAGAGGCGTACTCGCAGTGGGCTGAGTCTCTGCATGGGGGTGCCAGATCTAGCGCAATAATAGTGGTAAAGCAGAAAGGACACAGTATTCTGCACCTTGTTGTGGGCCAGGGGGAACACACCATTGATATGGGTCTAAGGGGGACACAAGAATTTATTGTTATTCCAAGTTTTAACAACTTAGAAGTCCAAATTGACATAGAATAGCTTTGTTAATAATAGAGGTAAATTTACACAAAAATACTATTCTACTAAAATTGTATACTATCACCTCTGATGATCCCCTGAATCCCAAGGATTAAAATTTAATTTTTCAGGAAAACAGAACATGGCATGGAGGGTCGCTGGCATTGGGCTGCCTTTGGAGATAGGATTACAATATTTGTGAAGAGAGAGTTACTTCCTCCTGCCTCCCAGGAGAAGCATGTGAACAATGATGCATTCATTTTCAAAGTCAGGTGCAAGCATTATTATTTTCCTACATTTTCTTGGAATTCATTGTTTTCTTTTCATTGGTTCCCAGCTAAAGTTTGAAAGATGCCCCTCAGCATTCCTCAGCCCCTGTTATGTCAGGGGTCTGTTGGGTTTTTTTGCACAGTAGTTCCCTGTGACTCTCAGGGCTTTAACACAGACAGCTCCCATCACTCAAGATAAAACAGGTCAGGCAACAGTCACTGACTGCTAAACCAGCTACAACCAGCTCAGTCCAAGACAAGTGCAGACTGGTGTTAAGACTCTGCACTGGTTTTTCCACAATAATGGCACACATTTAATTTACTACCCAGCCCCCAGACTGTTTTCTTTTCCCAGGAGAAAAATGCTGTTCATTCATTTCAATACCAATATTACTGACCAGTTTACTGTCTTGAGGAATTCAAGGGTGATTACTGGGCTCTGTGAATTTAAGAGAGAGTCAGATTGTGGTCTCTCTAACTCTGCCAATGACTGGAAAGGGATAGAAGGCCATGGGCATATCCTACAAATTAACACCTAGTTGCATAGCTCTTGCTGCAGGCAGAGCCCTGTATTTTAGGACTATATGACCCTCCAAAAACAAAGACAGTGTGAGCAGGCTCAGACAATCAATGTTCTCTTTGTGTTGACCTTGAATAGCAAGTTATGTTCTCACCTCTCTCAGATCTCCAATGAGAGGGTATGGGGGAATGAAGTAACAAGACCAGCAAATGAATATCAAAGGTAGAAACCACTCAAGTCAATTTGACATCCTAAAGTTGACACTGGATGGGATGCATCTATTATTGCTAAGGGAGAGGGCCAGTGTCAATGAGAGGGCACGCCCTGTTATCTTCTCTCAAGTCACAATGATCAGGAAAGTTGCTTATTGCTGTGGAAAAAGAATAAAACATCGTGTTCATCATGAAGAATACAAGAGGGAAAATTCAGGGAACTAGAAATCTCAGATGCCAGAAAAGCAAGTTTTCTAGGGTACACACAGGATGAAAGGAGAAGGATCCTGATGGCTTTACCAAGTGGGGGAAAAAAAAAAAAAAAAAAAAGTAAAAATTATTTGCCTTTGTAAGGGTCAAAAATAATTAAATATTATAAGGGAGAGCATATGCCATAATGTGGGTCCAGGGGGGTGGGAGGGAAAGTCTACAATCAAATGACCAACACATGAAGAATGTGGAGGCTGATACAGAGAAAATTTTGATACACTTTTCCACTTGATGCATTTAGAAAACCAGAGCACACAGTTTGGCACATTCAGTCTTCTTTTTAAAAGTCAGTTTGCCTAGACAGTGATTTGTGTGATGGATGGCACACCTCATTTTTGACAGTAATGCTGCTGTCATGGGGTTGTTACTGGTGGAAATGCAGTCAATATTTCTAAATCCCAAATAAGCCTAGTTTTTAAGTTGTCAGTCTCACTTAAAGAAGTCTCAGATGGACAGCAACATGGCAGGATTAGATGTCCCAAGACACAGACAAGTTGCAATCATTCAAATCCTTGCCCCATCCCAATGTTGGTGTCACAGTCTGCAGAAATCCTAGAGAGATTCAACATCCTAGTCTGCTCCGCAGCAGACTATAATTTCCTATTTGTTTTCTCATTAAGATACAAAGAAGAGAGAAAATAAACTGACATTAACCACATTGACTGAGCTTTTCAGTTCTAGTTTCTTCCCAGAAGGAAATCTGTGGTGAACAAAACTGCAGTGGAGGATTGATTGCAGTTTACAAGGGATAAGGTTGTCTGAAGGGAACATATAATTGTGTGTTCCCACCTCTCTGCTGACGATATTGCTTTCCTTTGTCTTTGAATACTCAAACTTAAATGTTGCAGAAAGGGTTATTCCTTAGTGTCATTATTGAAGCCAGAACAAGTCTGTGTTCTTAAGAATCCTGGTCCTGTGTGTTAAGCAAACTTAGATCCACTGTATCACTTTATAATCAGATTTATAAACATTTTTTTGGCTTTGAAAATGCCTAGCCCTAAGAATAGTTTTAAAAAGACAAATTGCATAATGATAGGGTACGCATATATACATTTTTTTGTCCCTTGTTTAAATTTCACAAAACAAATACATTAAAGCAAGTTCTGGCAGGCACCCTAAGGCTTTGAAGTATCTGAATTGTTTCAGTGTGGTTCTTTTTATAAGGAACTCTTATTTCCCCAGATGATTGGAGAACATGCTCCAGAAAAAGAATGTGAAGTATTTTACTTACTAAGTTTAAAATATCTCCAATCAGTGAGCTATTTGTTACTTTGAATATTTTCTGGAAGGAAAAAGAAACTTACTGCTGCAAGTACCAGAATTAAAAATAAATAATTGTGTGAGAAGACCCTGCATTTGAGGATATCTGAGCAGGCATTCCTCTATTCTTTCACTAAGGCTATGTTTTAATCAAACTGAGCCTGTAGTTGTCTTTAGATAATGTATGTGCAAATACATAGAAAAGTTACTTATCAGATAATTAACTACATGGATTAAATTTTCTAGTTGCATCTAATTTTAGCCACTTTCAAACTGTAAGATTCTGGGGTTTTGCATTTAAAGAAAACTATAGAACATCAATAAGCAAGTTGTAGTGTTTTACTCTGTATTAACGCTTTTCCTTCTGTAGAATTTCAGTGACAATTATAGTGCCTTGTACTGAATGAGACCAGTATTTATTATTTATTACTGTTGTTGTTGTTGTTATTATTATTATTATTTACCATGGTTATAGCAAAAAAAGTTAATTAATGCATTCTGAATTTTTGTAAGATAGAAAATAAGTACATTAGTTATTAAGATAGAAAATGCATTTTTACTTAAAGACAAAAAGAAATTTATCTGGTTAGTTCTATTTTTAAGTAATTTTTTGATAGTATCTAATCCACACAGGCATCAGCTATTTCTTCTGTGTATGTTTTTGGTTTCAGTGCAACTGAACCATATCAAGTTATTTGCAAAATAATAAAGCATGTGGAGGTCTAGCTGGGATATTATACATCAAGTGCAAAATTAAATTTTTCACCTAAAGTACCCGGTTATACCATAGAGTGGAGGTGGCCAGGAATTATTTTCTGTACACAAGCAACACTAAGTTTGAAGCCATAGGTGGGAGAAAAGAAACACAAGCTTGTACCATCATCTTTGAATAATATTATGGCAAACATGATACAGGACAGCAAATCACTGAATCATGAATTGAGATTTCTGACTCTATTTCTTCATTCTCTGCAAAGAGAAACCAGTACCTCTGTGATTTAGGGTCCTGTCTGACGTAGAGGCAGGAATGGATCCACAAATGGTTTGTTTTTACGAATTTGTCATATACTGTCCATGTTAAAATCTTAAATGGCAAGCATTTGGAGGTGTACAGGGAGTTCATCACTAAATAAGTAATTTTTCTGATAATCCAGAGAATTTTCAGCTGCAAAATTGATGAAAACTGTTTTGCTATGGATATTATATTTAAAATTCTGGAAAAATAATTCAACTGAAAAAAACTTTTTCCAAAAAATCATGAGATTTGTTCTCTATGTACTTTTCAAGACGTTATTCAAGTATTTTCACAACTACTGGAAATGAAAACATCTTTCTTTACATTCTACCAAGCAGTTAAGATTTTGGATGTTGAAGGTCATGAACAAGAATATTAATGCACAGTGTACCTATTTTATCATAATATAAATTTCTAGGTAAATACTATAAAACAAAAGTACGAGCTCATTGAAACTTCATATGCTAACAGAAGTAAGTATTCTTGTATCAGTTTTAGTAATTCTATAATTCAGATTCTAGGTCCAAATTTGAAAGGTGATTTTCATAATTAAATTCCAGTAATATTTTCAAGAAGACTTTGAAAAATCTTGTTGAGTCTTTAAATTTTCTAAAGACTTTGAAAATCATTAATTTTCTGTGAAAAAAACCCAACACACTAATAATCCGAGTTCACCATTTATGTTTTATAACAGGAAAAAGGAAAAAAAAAATAAAGACGTAGAGATTTGGTGCTCACAAAGCACAAAGGAGTAAACTGACCATTTCTTTGCAATACTTTCTTTCAGAAACTGGGAAACAATTTAAAAGAGCAACATACTCAACTTCATTTTTTCATAGTATGCGTAACCTTTCTTTTCCTAAATTGTAGTCTTTAGCTTTGCTGTATTTATTCATGGCCTAGTGTGTATTTGTTTCTTTATCATGCAGAAGGCAATTGTTCAGCTATAATATATTTCTTGAATATTGTCTTTACTCACTGGGTTTTTATCCTCCCGCAATAATCAAACCCTTAGCTGAACAATAAAGCAGTGAAATGTCCTATGGCTTATGAATTTGAAATTATGAAAACTCTTTTTCCAGAATTTCAAATTGAGGAAACTGAAAAATCAGTACCAGGACTACTGCTTCCTGTAGTGTAAATATGCCATCTAAGCTAGGACAGTCCATGTTTTGTAAATTGTGGAATATCACATACATAAGAAATTTGCAAGGTATTGAGTAGCCAAGTGAATATCTGAGTCTGTGTTTTCTGTTTAGAAGCATTCCACGCTGTTCTAATTGTTCATGTAGAGGATATTGTCTATTATCTTTCAACAAAGATCAACATTTCCCTGAGGCTGTTGTCATAATCAGGATTCCCTACATCTGTCATTGCAAAGACAACTCCTTCCTGGGTTGTCATGATGGCAATTTACTGTCAATGCAAGGACAAAGAATAAAATCTGTAACTAATGTACTATTCACCTAGTCTAAAATGATGGACCAATTATGTACTGAAGTGTCTTTTCCTTTCAATTGATTATAAGCAATTCTGAGATTACTAACTCAGATTTTGCAGACACCTATGATGATGTAAGGTGAATCACCTAATCAGGTTTTATCATTTACATAACAAAGACTCTGCTTGGAAAACCTGCCACTGAGTCTCTATGTGCTACTGATTAATTCAGAAATACGCTGTCAAATTGGCCTCTCTTGCCATGTGATCCCATACTGTGGGCTCTCTGTATCAAGTCCAAGACCAGCAAGGGCAATGGGAGTCATATACTCTTGACTACTGTCCTTCTGCCCCCAGCTAGGGTAGTCCTTCCTCTTGATTCAATTCAGACCTACTGCTGCCTGATCATCAGGATTAGTTGCACAGCCTTGGCAGGATTTATTCCTACTAATACACAAAGCAGTGCACCTGTCTAGCCTTTTGGAAGGTGTTAAATGCTAATCTGAGGGAGCTGAATTTGTGCATTAACACAGCTCACGACACTCATGTCTCTGTCTGTCACACATTTAGAAGGAGCGACTGCACAAGAATGTGACAAATCAGCCACACACAGTGTTTGCCCTTATCTATGCAGACAGAGAGGGGAGGCTTTCGAAGTGTTTCTACCGCATTAAATTTCTTAAGAAATGCACATACTGTCATGTTTTTTACTGCATTTGAAATTTTATATGCAGCCTAGAGACATGTTTATTAGCTCAGTTAAACTCCAGGTCTTTCCAAGCATGCAGGGAATGGTCCACCCTGCAGGTAGCCCTCATATATTTGTTCTGAAATCATCTATAAAAAGCTTTAGATGCTGAATGTACGTTTATCCTGACAGTGGTACTAAGGTATTCAAGTGTGTAGATATGCTCTAATATCTGTTTTTACAGAACATCATGAGGTAAGAAAGTCCACCTCCTTAGTCCTGATCTTAGTTATTGCAATTCACTTACAGTTTAAACTGTTACATATTCTGATTGTAATATGCACCAGATGGAGCTCAGAGGTGAATCTATTTTGAGATAAACCAAGTACATGAAAGTCCCATGCCATAGCATTTACTTCACCTCAGCAAAAGAAATATCCATAACATGTGAGTCTTGAGCATTAACTTTTTAATGTAAAAGAGGGAGCACTTCTCAAAGAGAGCAGAGAGGGAGATTTATTAGCGCTTTTTGAGTATCTCAAAATTTCTATTAAGACCATTAGTTTTTAACATTGCAATTTTTCACTGGTATGAAAAAAAAATAACACTCCATTCTTCAAAACTCTGTTTGCTTCCATGATTTTGTTTATTCAGCAATCATACTCTATGGAAAACTCCTGACTGCAATTAATACAATTCAAAATTGCAAAATATCTATTGGCTACTTACTCCCATGTGCTCTTTCTGTGAGCAGTAAGCAGAATAAGCATATTGAACCTCTCCTTTGGAGACAAAGTGTAAATAAACAAACAGTGGAACTAAAGAGCAAAGGAAAACAGCATAAGGGCAAGCTGAAGAGCTAGAAAACTACAAAACCAGTATGTTTCAGTTTTTCAAAGCAAAGGACAAGTCTGCTGTACCACTTATTGGCGTAAACTGAATGATTTTGGATAGCAATAAATGCCTTGCTCTTCTATGATGAAAGGACGTGTTGACCGTGTTCTTAGGAAATGCACTTGAATGCAGGACATCAAAGTTCTTGGCTACTGAACATTTCTCTTATTATTTTAGCAGTAAAAGAAAGGAAAATAAACCTTTGAAATGCACTGCAGCAACTGCTTTGAGATACTTGGGAGCTTGTGTCTTGCGTAGCTGCCCTTGTATTTACAGCCATAATTTGCTCCATTTACATTAATAAGTAGGCTGCTTCACATTTAGCTTAATCAAACTTATGTACTGAATAGCTAGTGAATGCAACCAAACTCTTCAATGCACGAGTAATAATGATTCATATAAAAAAAGCAATGGGAGGTTAAATGTAGTGAAATGTTCCCCAGGTCCCTTGCTCTGACCCCTATTTGAAATACTATTAGTCAGCTAATAGTTAAGGGCTGTTAGTTGCTGCAATTTGTTCAGTATAATTTAAATCAGTGTTGT
Source organism: Formicarius rufipectus (assembly GCA_013399695.1). Classification (NCBI taxonomy): domain Eukaryota; kingdom Metazoa; phylum Chordata; class Aves; order Passeriformes; family Formicariidae; genus Formicarius; species Formicarius rufipectus. Next base: position 91,467 of record VXAU01004714.1, on the reverse strand, counting down.
TCTATAGAGCATATATATGTAAGGAAAACAATATATATAAATGTTTTGGGCCTTTATCTTGATGACAATAAAATAATCAAATTGATAGGAGAAATTTTTCCACTAAGAAACTGATGGCAAACTGCTTAATGGCCATATTACAAAATTACGAACGATTGAAAAGATGTGAATTTGAGATTTAAATCTCTTTTGGGGAATTTTTCTTTTTTCCTTTTCAACAGAACTGAAAAAATCAAATGACTGAAAAGAATAATTTACATTAGATTTATTTCTCTACATATTTCATGGGTGTATGATAAACATAATTTCACACTTTCAGACACTTGAACTGAAATCCATAAGCTCTTTAAGTACCACTTCTAAGTTCAGGGGAGGAAGCTCCTGGCTTGATCTGAAGTCCATATCTGTCCAAATCCATGTCATCAAGAAGTGACCCAAAAAGTAGTAGATTGCTGCCTGTCTCCAAGGAAGAAAGAAAAAGGCGATTGTTTCAATAGAAAACAAAACAAGAGAATTGAATTAAATACGTCAAAACTGTATCAAGTAGGAAATTATATTTGACATTTCTACTACAGTTATTGTATTTGATATTGACTGTGGTGGGTAGACACAGGTTCCCCAACAGATCGGAGAGGAGAAAGCGGTAGCAACTCCTCTGCAGATGGTGTTGGCCCCTCGAGGAGTCTGCAGCACATCCAGACAGAATGGCACAGGACACACGGAGTTGTGGGGCAAGCCAGAAAAAGACCCCCTCCCAGTTTCCCACGAGCCCAGCAAACAGTGGCTGGCACAAAAAGCAGCTGGAGAAATGTAGCAAAAACCTGGAAACGTCTTCCCCCCTTCCCTGCCCCCACCTCCCCCCAGTCTCTCCCCAGCCATCATGTTGGAATGCAAAACTATCAGTCATCCCTTTGGACAGTCATCTGGNGTTGGCCCCTCGAGGAGTCTGCAGCACATCCAGACAGAATGGCACAGGACACACGGAGTTGTGGGGCAAGCCAGAAAAAGACCCCCTCCCAGTTTCCCACGAGCCCAGCAAACAGTGGCTGGCACAAAAAGCAGCTGGAGAAATGTAGCAAAAACCTGGAAACGTCTTCCCCCCTTCCCTGCCCCCACCTCCCCCCAGTCTCTCCCCAGCCATCATGTTGGAATGCAAAACTATCAGTCATCCCTTTGGACAGTCATCTGGCTCTGAGAGCAGGTAGTGGGGGGCTGGGCTTCAACAAGTCATCTGTCCTGTCCTCCAAGTCCCAAACCACGATGTTGGTAAGGGACAGAAAAAATAAAAAATTCCATTAAAGATTTTGAAATTATAACACAATAAGATGTGCATCTTGATGTTGGTTAGTATTGCCCTGAAAATAATCACAAGAGTTCAAAATGTGGCATTTATGTAGGGAGAAGGAAAAACTATTTGGTTGGGATTAAGGGTTTCAAAACTGCAGGAAAAGTGAAGAAAGCCAAAATTCTTTCAGCCTTTAAAGCTGGTTAACATTGAGGAATGAGAGATTTTTTGCATTCAGCTAAGCGATTCAGAAGATGAAGAAAATAGTCTAGGAAAAGTTTTTTATATGATGCATTCATCTGACACTATTATATTCCTCCCTGGCAAAGTAAAACATGATTCTTGTTCTCTGTTGTTTGGCAAACAATAAGTCACCTGTAGTCCAAGGTTTAAATCTATCCTGCCAGTATTAAACTGAAAAGCATTCAGTTCATTCCTTAATTCCTCCTTTAATCAAGATCATAGAAGCATTCTTTGAAGAAAGAAAATCATATATTATCCAAAAATAGAACATTTTTTGAATCTCTTAGTGTCAAAGTAGAAACAAAATTTAGCTAGTTTATGGAGGGCAGGGAGACATTTTTCTTACTATATTTTAGTATTTCAGACTGTGGGGAAGACCCAAAAAAGATTCATACAACCTGTTTTTAAGTCATGTTCAGAAGCATAAGTTATATATGTAAGTTCTTTGCAGCAGTAATATGAAAAGTTACTTTCCTGAAAAAGAAAAAATAAAAGGTGATCTTTGAAATCTTGTATTTTTTCTTCTATTTATAATTACCTATCTATGTTTCTGAGCTACGTACAAACTTCTACTGTCAGAGACAGAAACCTAATCCAAGACTGACATCCTTGAGTCATCCATTTGGAAAAGTGGTTACCTCATTGTTATTGCCAGATGCACTTTGTATTGCGAATCTTGCCATGTTCCCATGAACCCATAGATTAGTATGGATGGGAGGTATGCTGGAAAATACCACTTAAAAATATCAGGGTGAAGTACACCCCATGTCCTGAGGAATTCCTATTCCATCGTCAGAGAACATGATGATCTGACAGTGTGTTTTTCACTGAGAGTGATCATGTTGAGCCCTCTTTAGAATAGTTGAGGTGTTCTTACTCTGTATTGAGCATAATTTGAATACACCTACTAGACCTGGACCCTGAGAGAAGACAGTCATAAGGTTGTTTAACCTGTGAATCCTATAATATTTCAGTGGAAAAGATTCTTCAACTCAGGAAAAAAGGAGAGAAATTCTGAACATATGAAAGGACACCAAAAAAAAAATCTCCTTTGGTAAATATGTAGCTGCCTGTTGAATTCTTGTTGCATGGATTATGATGAAGGACAAGTGCAAGCTTAAAAACAATTTTTTCAATCTATGATCTTTTTTAGACCTTTCTTAGGGATTCTCTTGCTGCTCAGAACATGTAATGGTGAAACCTGATAACATGTTGGGTGACCTGTCTTCTGAGCAAGACAGGAACAAATTTTCTAGAAGGCTGGTAAGCAAATGGACAATCTCATGGTCTGTCTTGGGAGGTTTGTCCAGTTTGTGTGTACATGTTTAAAGGGGAGGAGGAGAATAGAGGAAAGTACAAAATGTAGTTACATGGTTGCATGATCACTCAACCATTTCTGCAGGATATCCCCCCCAAACATGTTAAAGTGCAAAGCAATTAGCTTGGAAATTCCCATCATTCCGCCTGCCAAGCAGGCAAAAGACTAAAAGACAGCTTTAGTGGCCCAGTCAGTACTAAATAGCAAACATTTTCCTATCAGAATATTAGCAAAATGGATTCATGTAAAAATAATAGAGTAGAAGACATATTCTGTCAGAAGGAATTGTTTCACTGAAAAGTTACTCACCGATTTCACTGGCACTTTAACTCTGTAACTTAGCACCTCTCCTATGAGGACAGACTGAGAAAGCTGGGGTTGTTCAGCCTGGAGAAGAAAAGCTCCAGGGAGACTTTACTGCAGCCTTCTAGTACCTACTGAGGGCCTACAGGAAAGTTGGAGAGGGACTTTTTACAAGAATGTATAGTGATAAGAACAGAGGGAATGGCTTTAAATTGCAAGAGTGGAAGTTTAGATTAGATATTAAGAAGAAATTTATTACTCAGAGGGTGTGGGACACTGGCACAAGCTGTCCAAAGAAGTTGTATTCCCTGGAATACTTCCCTGGAAATATTCAAGGCCAGGTTGGATGAGTGTTTGAGCAACCTGGCCTAGTGGATGGCATACCTGCACGTGGCAGGAGGGTTGGAACTAGAGGATCCTTAAGGCCCCTTCCAACTCAAACCATTCAATGATTCTATGATGTCAGAGATATAGCTGACCTTCAACAACCAATATATTACATTCAAATAATTAAAATCTATTTTTATGTGTGTAATAGATAAATTCTATAAATTCAAACATAGCATTCAGCTACTTTACCATATGAGTTAGTTCCATTTTATAATCCCTTACGAGACAGAATTTCTAATTAAAAGGACCTCACTCATATTTCATACAGAAGTTTTTTACTACTAGAAAATATACTTCATAGTACTTTCTTGTTAACAAGATCTGAGTACTGATAGATAAGAAACAAAGATACAGAATATCAAAACAGCAATATTAAAATATTAAAGAAAGAACGTCATCCTAAACTGACAGCACTTTTATTCTGCTTTTACTCTCTTTTGGCTTGTGGAGAAAAATAGAGGAATATATGTAAAGTTCAAACAAGACTTTTTTTCATTTCTTCCTAATTTTTTGCAGTGACAAGAAGATGAAAGAGCATGAATCACTATATCAGAAAAATTCATATTACACAGGAGTAGACTGTCACTTTCCTTCTGTTCTTAAATAAAGGGTAGCATATACTTCCACTTTTTTCAGGACCAGTACAAGTAATAGAAGTTATGTTATTGTCTTGTTCTAGAGCATTACTCCACTTAAGTGCCCACTTATATCTATGCAGAGATCTACAATACATTATATTTTTCAACTCTTTTCAATTTACTGCTTGTGCATCTATATAGGAAAAGCAATAACTCATTGGGGAATTTTCTATTTTTTCAAAAATAATATAAATGTAAAGGTGTCTTACCTTTCCTCTGTATTCTGTATTGCTTATGTTGTGAACAAGGTAGATGATAAAAACCCTGACAAGTTTATTTGTGGACACTCATTTGTACCTGAAGCAGAAAATGAACATTATTCAGACTCTATGTATTTCACTTGAATGTATCATTAACGATACATTTTGCAGTATCCTGCTTTCTTTCTGGTATGGATCCCAGTCTTATAAATGGCTTTCAACTACATGGTAAAGTCCCAGTAATAGATACAATGTATGAGGTAGAATATATCCTTCTCTGCTTCTGACACAGAACATAATTATTCTTCATTTTGTGTTTTATTTTAATGAATTCTTCATGAATTCTTGGTTATTTCTGTTTTAGACCAGTATAATAATTTCTCTTTAATTTTTAATTAGGTTCATTTGAATAATGTATCAATATATATGTAAGAGAATGTAGTTCTATTGAGACTTACTGAAGTCACTAAGAATATGGGCCATTTTTATAAATTTTTATTTCCTCTTTTTCATTTCCTCCTTTTTCTTCTCTGTTTTTCAGCCATAGGGCAACACTTTTTAATATGAAATTTCACCTTTCTTTGAATTTATTCTTCATTCTGTCTAATTTTCTCACATGATAGAATTGGTTTCTTTTAAGAATGTATCAATCTCATAATAGTATTTATTTTCTCCATCATGAAAGACAGGCATGTAGTACAGCAATAGACTTGGACTACACATTTAGAATAGTGCGTAATAGCATCCTTTCTGTGTATAAATTATCTTAGGTTACATAGAATATCATCTAATGTTATCAAGTTCTGCAAAAAATAGAAAAGCCATCAACTAGTTAATTTTCTTTCTGTAGAAATAATTTTATAATTTTATAGTCTAGTTATTAAAATTGAAAGACTTTTCCATTCTCTTTATGTTAAAAAATCAAGTTCAATCTTAAGTAATTTTTAACTGATACAGGAAGAACATGATATTTCTTTTCACCTGTACAGAAAGATATTAAAAAATCACTGTTGTCCAAACAATCTACATGATTACCGAACTACCCTAAACCATAATACTAATAAGACATTATTTATCAAATGTTTTCTATAAATTTTCATAAATGTTTGAGACAAAGATTTCTTCATTTAGACAATGGGAACATGATAATACAGCATATATGTTATTCCTAGAAAGGCAAGTAGAAAAGAAAAGTCAACCCCTTTTCTATATGACCAGACATAGATATGCCCAGTCAAGTGAAAGTGCATAGACTCATGTACAATGCAGCAGAAATTATGGCGGAAAAGGAGAAATATCTCTAATTCTTCCTAATCACTGTGTTTGTGTTTTGAAAGTCACAAGCATCTTATCTTTCTTCATTTCTTAGGGAATTAATGATAAATTGATATTAAAGGGCTTAATATTCACCTTGGATCATTAAGTGTTTCCACTATTTATTATTCTTCAGGAAATACATTAAATTGACATCATTACTGTTTAATTGATATAATTACTGATATTATTAAAAGCTCTTGTACATACAGCTCTAAACCCACACAGAATTTTCCCAATCTCCTTGCTCTTGTGCAATTTACTCAATAATCAGAGTCCAGCTAGTTGGCATAATGAAACAGTTGCTTCACCAAGCTCTTGGAATAGCTCATCATCAGGTTTAAGAAATATTGCTGGTGTGAAACCTACCTACTATTGGGTTAGGTTGGGACAATTGTGTTGTCTATTTTTTATGTGTATTCAGACTTTTTATACTACTTAAGCATCCACAATGTAGCTGAAAATATGAAACCATTCAGCAATCAGAGATTCAAAACATTTAACATAGAAAGAAAATGAAACATTGAAATTAGTAATAAAATCCTTGTGCTATCTTGTAAAACACCAAAACGATTAGATATTCATGTGTATTTCTGAACAATAGTAGCAATTAAATAGAATGGGAAAGATGGTTTATTACTTTGCAGTTTAACTAGAAAAATAAAAATAATAAAAGAAAACAGCAAAAATAGAAAATAACAGAAGCACTGTAGAGTAGAAATACTGTTAGTACTAAAAAAAATAGTGTTGGAGAAGTTTATGGTTGTCTCTTAATTTTTGACAGCCCTCGTGAAAGGAAATTGCAAAGGTAAAAAAACATGCCAATCTATAAAAATAGAATATGACCCTATAGAAATTAGCCAAAAAACCCCATCATTTTTGAAAAGAAGAATTTTTTTTTGTTCCATTGAATTCTATGATGAGCATATGAGTCTTATTAAAATCTAGTCACTGGTTTAGATAACAGGTATTTTGTTCGGCAGGAATTTTCCATAAAGACAATACTAAGAGTTTTTCTGTGAAAATAAGTTCTTGTTGCTCCAACAAGAACTTGTCAGGTTTTAGGTGCCATTGAAAAACACTCGAAATTTTTTATAAACTTCAATAGCTGCAAAATCAAGTCTTAAAAATGTAAGTTGTTTGATAGCTGCTCTGTAACTGATGCAGAGGTTTATACCATCTTTTCTTATTGGTCTTTCTCATCTTTCAGGGGAAACAAAACAACATAGAAATATTGTTACCATCTTCCCTCACCTTTATAAAAACTGTATTATAAAATATCTTAAAATTTATGAAGCTTGAAGGGAAAAATGTAATGAAGCTTGGTCACCCAGGATATTTATATAGTTTTTACTTTGGGCATAACATCAGAAATTTTACTTAAAGAACAGTCCTCCAGCATCACAGTAATTGCAACAGGATCATTTCAATAGATCCCTCATCTGTATCACTGAGTTAATTCAACTCCAGCATGTGCTTTTGAGCTGATGTGGAAGAAAAACTAATTTCCTGGAGGTTATAGCAGAACTGTCAGTGCTGCAGACAGAGAGGAAAGGGGTACTGCAGAGGAAGCTTTTTGAGTTTTCAACTCCTTTTGTTCTGAGAACCAGGGTTTTTCTTTGATTTCTCAGCAGAAGAGTATAGAGCTTTCCCAAGCACAGCTTGATGGCTGCAGGTTGCAATCATAGTGTAAGGGATGATCTCAGAGGCCAGTGCTGAGCTATAATTTAATTTCTGAGGATTGTTCCTCTATACTGTACCTCAACAAGTATAATTGTGGTCTTAATTCTGTGCTTTCTGAAGAAAGTCAAAATACGCCTAGTAAAATATTATGTTGTATTGTACAATACTTTTTTGACATTTCACCTTTAATTTTTCATGTTGGGCCAGATATAGTATTCCCTTGCCTTTACATTCTGAGGGTACATTGTCTAAAGAGCAGACCTCCCTGAACAATTATTAAGTAGGCTTGTCAAATACTAATACTTCAAAAAGTAGAAACTCCTTGTGTGTTGGTTGTTCCATCGTTTTACCCTTTGAAGAATCTTTCTTATGAATATCTAAATCTTACTGTGCATAGATACAGTGAAATGTCACTAGGCAGGTATTTTGATTGAGTATTTTAAGGTCTGTTAAACTCTAGATATTGTGCTTTCATGCTTCTCTAATTTTAAAAATATTCTTTCGATGGATCTTCCTATTACAATGTCACAGCATTTACATGACTCTGAAAATCAAGTTTTGTTTAGCTCCCTGTTAAAAAACTTTTTCCATAATCAGCATTGAAAATTACCTGTGTTTTGTTTTGGTTTTTTTCTCCCATCATTTTCAAGCTTTTAATTTGCTTATTTGAGTTATAGAGAAAATTCTAATTAAAGATTGCTTGTAAGGAAAAGCGAATTTTTCTTTTTCAGAAGCTTTATTGAAACCTGAACCGTTTCTTGTTTCCTAGCCTAATGAAGTAGAGAAATTTATATACTTTTTCCCCATACAGAGACTTAATGTAGATAAGCATATCAGTCAAAATCTGAAGAAGAATTTTAATAGCTCTTCTGTGACTGATACATGGTTTTCAAACTCCTCAGCATAACTTTGGAATGAAAACAGGAGATGAATACTGGAGCTTCTTCCCCTCTTTCAGGTCTTCCTCAGCCTTCAGTCATTTAAAATTGAATTTTAAGACTTGACCTTTCCTCTGATTGATACATTTCTTCCACATCAAAAAAGCCCTTATATCTTAATTTTAGTTTTTTTCTGCCTTTTCTAAAACAAACAAGAAAACAAACAAACAGACAAGCAAACAACAAAGGAAAAAACCCCTGCAAAAAATCCAAGCTAATTAAACTACTGAATTCAAAGGATAATCTTGCACTTTCATAAATTTGTGAAAGCAACATTTTAAAAATCAGTTCTTAAAAGCAATATGTTTGTTGGGTTTTCTTTTTTAGTTATTTGCACCTACAACTTTCCAGGAACAGTTACTCCTGGATACAAGCAATATAGCCTAACAACTAGCCTTGAAATTCAGTAGGCTTGCTGGGACTTGTTTGAAACGCTGGCATATTATAGATGATCCTTTCATAATGGTTGCTTTGCTGCAAGTAGTTAACTCATTCCTTTGTAAAGCACTTCAAGGTATAAGAGGTGCCCTACAAAAATAAATTACAGTGTATTTTCTTCTGATCTTTTATATTTCATTTCTATGCTGTTTTAGCCTACCGACTTGATACTAATTATTAAGAAGATCTTAATAATTTGAAAGGATGTCAGGTTATGCACCACATTCTGCAAAAAAGTGGAATGTCTGTGGAACATATAGTGTTATAACTCAGTAAGATATCATTGTGGAAGTGCATTAGATATTTCTTTTTTTTCTTTGTCTGATGCTTTATTTTCTGTCACATCAGATGTTATAAAAATGCACTCTGTGTGGGTAACAAGTTCATTTCTGATACTTCAAATGCATTCAGTTCTGTGGTACTGATATAAGGCAAGATGAACTATTGCTTCTGCCAAACCAAATATTTTAGTCATAATGCTTCAGGTTGTGCTCTGTTGATCTTCCCTGAAAGGAAGATATCAGTTTTATAAAATATGAATTTTTATCTATTATTGCACTACTCTACCTCAAGAAAACCTGTTTCTTCCTCCTATGTGTGATTAATTTTCAAAAGCTTTAATGCATACTTTTACCAAGTGTCTATATGGTGATAGAAAGCAAAACAGACTACAAAAATAATATATTTGTGTATTTTAATTCCAGAATATGAAAATGAGGACTGTCTTAATTTAGAGGCAAATAGTTTATGTTCTGGCTCTCTATCTTACAACTTATCCATGCCTCTCTGACAAAAATGATACACTTAGTCAGCAACAAGTTATTCAGCATTCTGCAGGAGTGAAAATTCTGTATGAAATTCTGTTCTTTCCTAAAATACAGCAGATCAAATGAAAGGATTGTGACTTCTTTCTGGCTTTAAACATTCCATGGTCTTAAACTGGGAGTGTATATATATGCATGTATTGACATATATATTTGTGTATATGTATCTCTCATGCATTTTGTCACTTTCTTCCTCAACAAGCAAAGCATTTGGGAAAAATAAACTCTGCTAATTTATGTATCTGTATTTCCCTGAAGCAGCAAGGGAAAAGTAAAGCAATTTCATAAGGAGAGGGAAGCAAAACAGCTGCTTCTTTTCATTGTCCCTGGATGTCCTCCACCTCTTGTAAACTGCTCATTATTCCAATAGAAGGAATTTGGAATAAATTAGGAATAAATGTCCAAGCACGCATCAAAGTTTAATTCCTGACTGACTCACAATACAGCTACACTGTTTATTGATTAGCCTAGACAGTTTTAGCTCCACAGTAATTACTAATTTATTCAAAGATGTTTTTGTTTAATATGCATGATTTTTTTAGAAGTAAAGAAAGAAACTATGCAAGGCTTTTTCTACCCTTTTAGCTACACTTTTACAAATAAAGTTTTAAGCTACACTAGTAGAAGAATCAGTTTTTCTGTAGAGGAGGTTCAGGTCACATCACACCTGTATTTCTTTAACTGGGGAAGACACAATTTATTTACAGTTTTATCTAGTGTACTTTTTGTTCACAGGTACTTCTATAGCAATAACAGATATTTATATTATTTTTAAAAAGAAGAAAAGAAAAATATGTGAGATGCATAAAGTTACATTTCTCTTTTAATAAAACCTTTACATTCACTAAGATGTGACAACAACACAGAATATTTTGCTTACTGCATGTCTACCAAAAAGAAGTGGCAAATTCAATTATACTTTCTCTATATCTATTGTGTCTAAGAGTGTGCAAATCAGTCGTCTTCTAGTCTCTCAGAATTAAATTAATAAACGATTTAATAGTTTCATTGAATAATGGATGATTTGTACCTACAGACATACAGTTCAGAATGCAATGTGCTTTGCATTTTGGACACTTTATTTCAGTTGCAGCACAGAAATAAATAAACATTTCCTAACTATTTTAGTCAATATTAAAGCATACATACAACTTATAGGTATACATAGAGAATACAGAAAAATATTGAACAATTTGAAAAAATCCAACTAGAATTATTCTGGAAAATGTAAAAACCATCCCTTTGTCAACCCAAGATGTTATGAGCTAATAAAAGAAGGCAACTACTTAATCTTGTTATTAAAAGTCTAAATATTTATTAGGAAGAATACAAGTGCCTAAAACCGTCATTTTAAAAATTGAAAAGTCTCAACTGATATACCAATAATTGGAAGAACTTAAAGAGAATATTTTATATTGCTGTTCTATTGTACAGGTTGAAAGTAATGAAGGTATCAATCCTGAAAGTGTGAATATGTTTTCCAAGGCCACTGTCACCATCATTAGCCTAAATTTATTACAGCATTTGCCAGTATGTCAGTTACTCTTTTTTTTTCAACGTGGGTTTCTCCCTTTTAAGGGAAAGAAGCTGATCTGCAGCAATCAAGTGTTGCTTTATGCAATCAAAACCACAGGATTATTCGACATTGTCCGCTGATGAACCATACTTTATTTGATATTGAAATGAACACTTTATGTGAAACTCACACAAGGAACTTCAACATTCTGTTTCAGGGAATTTATTAGAAGGTGGGATGGTAGTAAGTATGCTTTTAGCTAGGAGTTTTCTCTTGTCTATTAATTTTCAATATAATATTAGAGAAACACAGGCAGGCTCTAGAGCTTCAAATCAAATCAGTTTAAATGAAAGCATCATTATTTTGTCTCAAAAGACCCTAACCTGAGAATGATGATTCTGTAGATGCCTCTGTGCCTGTCACTAGTTTGAGCTTTCAACGATTTAGAAAGAAGAAAGATTCATGTATTAGGAGTTCAGCCACCACAATCAGACCAATATTCCAATTGCAACAGAGCTATGAAGGATGATCTATGCTAAAAAACAACCCTGCCACAATTTAATAAAATAGCAGCAAAAATACAATTTACAAAACAGTAGAAGAAAGGAAGGGAAGACAAGTTTACAGTAGTAAGATAATGAAATTGTTTAGTATTTCAGTTTAGAAAATTTAGTATTTGTCAGCTGAGGCTGCATATGAGACCTTGAATAAGCTGCTACCACATGACCTGACGGAGTCATATCTAAATTTTTATCAGTTTGGTTATTACAATTCTTTCTGTGTAGCTAGTAAAAGTGATTATCATCTACTGATTATAAATAACCTTGTTAAAATTCCACCTGGAGGAACTAAAGAATAGTTGCTTGATTGTCAAAAAGATAAAATCATTAGCAAAATATCCAAAGGAATAAAAGAGAATATAGTAATAAGTCAGAAGCAATGTATCAGTCTCTTGATCTCTGTACATGAATTCCTTCCATCTAGTCTTCCAATTGTTCATAAAACCCTTGAGAAAGGAGGTCAGACTTCTTTATATGACACTAATACAGTCTACATGACATTTTGGCATACTGATATACTTTTAGATCTCTTCTTCAATAGATTGGTTGAGTTGTTATTTAGAAGCTATGTACTAGACATATAGTTAATCACTTTTATGACTTGCACATGCAGTAGCTGTGTGTTCCTCATATGCAGAGAAAGTGACAGAAATCCTTTTAGGTATTAAAAGCAAAGAGGAAAAAAAAAACAGTCTACTCCTCAGGAGTAGAATTAGCCTGAAGAAAATCTCCAGAGTCTGGTTAACTGTTCTGAAGGATCTCTTTTTAGGGCCAGTAATACTACTGTCACGTAAATGCTTTGTTCATCTAGTAAAGAAATTAATTAGGCATTAGAGGAAGGGAGCCAACCAAGATAACTGATATTGTTTCTGACCGTCATATGCCTAAACCCCATTATTATTGTTATTATTATCATCGTATTAATTATCATCACAGAATCATAGAATATTCAGCGTTGAAAAGTTCCCAGAAGAATTGACTTGAACTCCTGACTCTGCATGGGAGAACCCCAAAAATCCACTGCCTGAGAACATTGTTCAAATACTTCTTGAGCTCTCTCAGGCTCTGTGCTGTTACCACTTCCTGTGTAGTCTGTTCCAATGTCCAACCACCCTTTGGATGAGGAACATTTTTCTAATACCCAACCTAAACCTCTCCTGATATAGCTTCATGCCATTCCCTTGGATGTTATCACTGGTCACCCACTGGTCACTCAGCTGGTCCTCAAACGACTTCCCCTCTAGACCCTAATGTTTGAAAAAGAAGCTTGAGCAAAGACTACATACTATGAAAAAACACCATGTTCTAAGAAAAACAACTACTTTCTATATCTATGATTAGTGGGTCTAATCTAGAAAATATTGGATAGAGCAGGACACTAGCAATGAAGTATGTAGTTGTTAATCTTTACATCATGGTAGTCCTCAAGAGGACACAGCTGAAATATTGCTGCTGAGTGCTGATTTACTCTTTCAGATATCTGCGGTTTGAAGTATTGACTTAGACCAGTGATTCATTCAAAACCACTTTGTTTTCAAAAGCATCCTGGCCTGGAGAGATGAACCATGTCTCAAACCTTTATTGTTATGTTCTCCTTCCCCATTACATTTATCACTAGTGTTATCTCTCTGGAAACATCTAGCTAGGAACTGTTAGAGACATGTTGTTCTGCATGGGAAGGGAAACTGCTGGCGGGTTTAAATCATCCTCTTCTCATTTACAGAAAATGGACCAGGCCTTGTTTATTTGGATTTTGGATTATCAAAATATGAAGGATAGTCCTTTTGCTTACAGTTTGAATGGGTGTTATTAGAGTCCTTGTCAGGGCCATGCTACCAGTGCTTTGCCAGGCTGCAGCTTATGATTACTTCCCACCTAGTCTTAGTTTCTCTGCTCTTACCTGCTTTATTCACAAAATCAAATCTTTACACAAAATTAAAAAAAAAAAATAAAAAAATTACTTACAGCAGTAATTGCCCAGCCTGTTTTTGAGCTTTGGGGAGGAACTTACACTTGGTATTGACTAAGAGAACATTATAATTTCTTTAAAACGTAACAATTTCATACAAATCTTTAAAGTAACTGGGTGATAATTTCTTGTAGGTCAAATGACTTCTAAAGTAAATCAATAAACTAGGTGTTAGCATTGTTATTTTCATTTCCACTTAGGTTTTAATTCTGTGAAAGAAGAAAAAGTTTAAGAAACAATCTATAGTCTTTCTTACAAAAAAAGAGTTTTCTACCATATCTGATTACAAGCCTATCATGAATAAAGGAGAATCTCATTCTTCATACTGAAGAAAAAAGAAATATGTTTCCTACTCATAGGAAAGCAGATCATGAACCTCAGCTTTCTTTAATATGTATGACCTTATCTGCACCAAAATTCTTGGTTTTATCAACTATTATAAAAAACTCAAAAATATCATTAGCCTGTATATTTATATAGAGAAATTAAGTAATGATATTTCTACACAAAAATTGCATGGACGTTTTCTTAGAACTTTTTATATACAAAAAAAAAATTAAAAACTCAGTTCAGCCTGTAACTCTTGTAAATGGAACCAACAATTTCCATATTCAGAATCTATCTTGTCAACAAGGTAGAATTCCCTATATTTTACTTGTGACAATGAAGACAACCTCTACTTTCTGAACCAAAATATGGGCCACAAAATCTGTCTTTGGTGAAAAATCTTCACAATCCTGTATTATATCATGTCTGTTAATGATAAGAAAAGGCGTGATATAATTCTTGTTTGCACCTATACCATCAGTTTGACAAGAACATTTTCATTTTTTTAATTGTTTGATTTGCAATGGCTATAACCCTCTCTTAAGACTGAGAAATATTAAGAGCAATTTATTCATGATTGTGCCTTTGCATTCATAAAACTCAATGAAAACAATTCTTGCTATAAGTCTTTTTCTGAGGGAATAAAAATTTAAAATAAAGTCAACACCAAATATGATTACAAGGAGTATGGGTCAACATAAGTCTTAGAATTTTATCTAAACTATAATTGAGTATCCTCTAAAAGTTTTGTTCTGTCATCAATTATTTTTACAGTGAAGTTTCACTTGGCTTTTGATAATATATGACCCTCTAAATACCGTGGAAACATCATAAACAATGTGTTGCGTACACACACTGAAATAGCTGAGAAGGAACACCTACTTTATCATTCAGCTCCTGAGGCATCTGAAAATTGTACAGATTAAAGAAAAAAAAAAAAAGTGAGAGTATGGAAATAAATTAATCTTCATCTACAGGAATGTCATTTTTCACAAAGTCATTACAAATCACTTCTGTATGGAATTCTGAAGGAATTATGCCAAATCTCTGTGAGGGGTTAAGGAAAACAAATAATTGATCTTAATGAAACGCATGATAAATTTTTTGAATCAGAACAACAAGAAAAGCACTGGCCATTTTACAAACCCATATCAAAACCTATGTGATTTAGATGACAAATTTTCTGTTATCTGTCTGCTTCAGCATCACACCAGGAATTTCAAGGACACACAGAGCTGGATAAAATGACCAAGATTTTTGGATGACTTGAGCCATAACACTTGTCTAGAGAAGTAGGAAGAAATTTAGTCTTAGAAATATCTGCCAGTTCCTTGGATAGGAATATGAAATGAGAGATGATATTGCATACTAAGTTCAGTCTTTCCATTTCAGTAAGCGTTCGTATTCTACAATACACAGGTGTTCCACATGTCAGAGGAAGAAAGAGAAAATTTGCTTTCTAGAAACCTGTGTTCCAGCTGAATATAGACCACAGTTAAAATGTTTATAACTAAACTGATTAACTGATTTATAATAATAGTTTGTTTGACTGCTTTGTTTTAAACTCCTTTACTTGTCAGTTTGCGGGACAAATACTGGATAACCTGAGTACATGCAGAAGGATCTGGTTTAGAAAATTATCATGAACTGCAATATGACAGCATCAATGTAACTTTTCATGAGATTATAAAACATGTTTCCCAGCCTTCATTGCATTTCCTCTGATAAAAATTTCTGATTTCTGATTTGATTCTTCCCTGTGAACAACTGAACTTATTCAAAATGTACTCCTGTTTAAATTAATTGCAAAAAACTTTTAGAGAATTTGGAGTTTCACTGATTATAAGGGCACAAGTCCTCCTCCTCTAACTTTGTTTCTGGTGTTATATTTTATTCTTGGTAAAGATTTCTGATCACTGTTTTTGTTTTCAGCCAGCCACTGAAGAGGATTTTTCACAACTATTAATATATATCATTAACAGGCTGCAGAAATGGGTTGACATCCTTATGAAGTTCAAGGTCCAATGATATTTGTGAGACTTTGTAAAAGGAAATGCAAAGTCCACACCTAGGGAGGAACAATTGTGGGCATCAACACAGGATGGGGACCAACAGACTGGAAAACTGTCCTGCAAAGAAGGGTCTGGGCATGCTGGTGGACAAGTTGAACATGCACCAGAAATGTGCCCTTGTGGCAAAGAAGTCCAGCAGCATCCTGGGTAACATTAGGAAGAACACGATCAGCCCAAAGGGAGGTGATCCTTCCCTCCTCCTCAATACTGGTGAGACACATCTGAAGTTCTGTGTCCTATTTTGGGCTCTCCAATATAGGAAGAACATGGACCTACAGGAATTGGGTAAACAAAAGGCCATGATGATAGGACAGTCTGAAAGGGTTGGGACTGTTCTCCCTAGAGAACAAAAAGCTCTGGGGAGTCTTAACCTTGTTTATCTGAAGGGCATCAATACCGAAAATACTTTTCTAAGTGGTATCCAGTGAAAGGATGAGAGGAAATAGGCACAAAGTGGAATATAGGAAATTTGATCTAAACATAAGAAAGAAATAAGACTACTGTTTTGTTGTTTTGTGGGGTGTTTTTTGTTTGTTTGTGTTTTGTTTTGTTGTTTTTCTTTCCTTGGGGTACAGCTCAACACTTGATCACGTTGCCCAGAGAAGTTGTAGAGTCTTTATCCCTGGAGGTATTAAAAATGCAGTGAGACATGGCCACGTGCAACCTATTACAGCTGATCCTCTGAGTACAGTGTTCAATGAGATTGTCTCAAGAGATACCTTCCAACCTTGACTGTGATTTTGTGATTCGTAAATGCAGGGGACTTTTGGCAGTATCATAAATTATTGCTTTCTGCTGTCTTAAGTGTTTAAGGCTTATGAGAATACTTGATTCCATACCGAGGGATAGGCTTTATTAATGAATATTATTAGTTAAAACACTAAACACCAGAACTATACTAGATATGGCTTAATCACCCAGGCATGTCACAAAGCTGTTTAATACCCAATAATTAGAATTGGTTGAACCATTTTGCTAATATTTTCTATTCCACTGAGGTCAGCCACTTCTCAGAAACACAATTTTTAAAAAAGCATTGCTGGGGTATATTCATCTGTGAGGGCTAGAAAAAAGGAAAGCAGGGACAAAAAAGCAAGAGGAATGATTAGACTTGCTAAAATTTTAACAGACAAAAAATAAAAATCAAAACACACAAAGACAGGCAACATAGTTAGTGGTCTGTGGATAAAATGACCTACAGAAACAGTCTGGTTTGGTATGATTTTTGGATGAAAAAATGTTCTCACACAAGCAGAAATTTTGTCTCAACTTGCAAGCTTCTTACCCACCAAACTAAAACAAATATTTGTGTATTTCCTTTGTTATGTATCTGTTTTCTTAAAAGTCCAGAAGACATGTTTGGATTCCAGTAAGAAATAAAAGTTTCAGCACTGCACCATTTGTAATCTTGCCATCTTGATAATTTTCAATTTGTCCATAATTCATGTTTGAAAGAAAGTAAAAAATAAGTTTAAAAATAATAAGACTTCTATGCAGTCTTTATTTATAAACTTTCATGTAAAGAAGCTTTGGGCCAACACCCCTAAGACATGAATATGAGCAAGTAAAGGCATGGTTCCTGGGCCAGAACAGCATGCAAAAAGCAGTCTGAGGGCATATATACCTATTTACATAATTAGATACATGTTAAACTTAGATAACCATTTTGTAATTACGTATACAGAATAAATATTTGCTGCAGAATAGCAAAATCCCATGCTGTATACCCAACACAGAGGTTGTTATGATAATAATTTAATAAAATAATAACTGTAATGTCAGGCTTTTACATATTACCTTTTGTCACTAGATATCAAAGTGACTTCACAGAATTACAGAATATGCCGAGTTAGAAGGGATCCACACGGACCATTGGGTCCAACTCCTAGCCCTGCAGAGGACCATCCCCAAGTCACACCATGAGCCTGAGAGTATTATCCAAACACTTCTTGAACTCCAACAGGCATTGTGCTGTGACCACTTTCCTGGGGAACCTGTTCCAGTGCCCAACTCACTCTGAGTGAAGAATTTTTTTACCTAATATCCACCTGAAACATCCCCTGACACAACTTCAGGCCATGCCCTTGGGTCCTGTCACTGGTCACCACAGAGATCAGTGCCTGACGCTCCTCTTCCCCTCACAAGGAAGTTGTAACTGCAATAAGGTCTCCCCTCAGTCTCCTCCAGGCTAAACAGACCAAGTGATCTCAGCCACTCCTCATACGGCTTCCCCTCAAGATCCTTCACCATCTTTGTTGCCCTCCTTCGGAAACTCTCTAACAGCTTAATATCTTTCTTATATTGGAGTGCCCAAAACTGCACACAATATTCCAGGTGAGGCCGCCCCAGTGCAGAGCAGAGCGGGACAATCCCCTCCCTCACCCAGGTGGTGATGCTGTGCCTGATGCACCCCAGGACATCGGTGGCCCTCCTGGTTGCCAGGGCACTGCTGATCCACATTCAACTTGCCATCAACAGAAGGACCCCCAGGTCCCTTTCCACGGAACGGCTTTCCAGCATCTCATTCCCCAGTCTGTACAAACATCTTGGGTTGCCCCACCCCAGGTGCAGAATCCAGCACTTAGCCTTGTTGATCTTCATATGGTTCATGCTTGCCCAGTTCTCTGAATTGTCAAGGTCTCTCTCCAGGGAATTCCTCCCTTTTAGGAAGTCAACACCTCCTCCCAGTTTTGTGTCGTCTGCAGACTTGCAAGAAGGCTGAATTACTTTTCCTTTTCATTCAATAATGTACTGCTGATGTTAAGGAAAAAAATGCAAAAGAAACTCTGAACCTTAACCAGATACATGAAAATCCAGAAGACTCACCAGTCATAAGGCTGTTTTCAGGTACCAACTACTACAGCTGCATTATGTTTACTGGACTAGATGAACTTGTTTGGTATCCATCACCTCTACTCTCATGCATAAGAATGTGCTGCCCAGTTCATAAATGGATGCACCAAGTGCAGTCTTCCATGCACTACCACACCACATAACTAATGCTGTCTTCATGCTCTTATGCAACTACAAAAGAAACTTATTTCATAATGAAATGAAAATAGTTGAGAAAACTGAAAAAGTCATTGTGTCCACTAAATAAACTACAAAATGCTGAGATTTTTGCATCTGATGCTATGAAATAACTCAATTTAGGATTTGGATCTCACCAGAAATGACCAGAGGTGAAGAACACAATTAAAACCTGTTTCATCACTATACAAGTTACTCGTGGGGAGAACAGTTCTATTTAAATTAGCAGGCCCAGATTTAAAGTAAATATCTCCAAATCTTAATGGTTTGGATTTTTTTCATATTTTTACAGAATAATTTTATCACCACAGTAACTTTTTGTGTGCAAAAGTATACGTGGGTTCAAAGGCATAGCTTGATTGTTGGCTACTAAATACAGTGATCTAGAAGCAACCATTTCAGACAGCAGTACTCCACCACAGTTTTTGCCAGGAAATAAAGTGAAAAAGAAGATAGTGTACTTTAGAGTTACTCTGCCTCTTACAGTCCATTCCTATTACTAAACACTGTCTAAACCAGAATTACTGCTCTGATCCAGTACAGGTGTTCTTATATTTTGTTGAAAACAAAAATGAGATTACCTGTACTTTTGTTTTTCCTACCTTCTTGCAGTTAGACCTCTAACTGAGGCAGTTTAACACAGGGCTTGAAGCCAATGTTCTCTATATAGCAGACTATAACATTTAGTCTGTTTATTCAACCCAACCTTGTTTAGCCTACACTTCTCAAAGTGAATCTTAAATTTTTACAAAGTTAAGAAGATAGAATATGCTATCTAATTAGAAGAGAGGGGAGTTTTAAATTATTCATTCCTGCCAACTCTGTTTTGTTCCTTCAATCACAAAATTTCTCCCTCCTGGAGAACTGGAATTCCCCTCAGTTAGAAAGGTACTTTCAAGAACACCAAAAGCCAACAAAAATAAAAAATAAAAAAAATTACTTGCTTTTGAGGTGCACAGTAGCAAATGCCAGATATAAAACTATGCATTGTCTAGTACGTGACTGATTAATGAAATGTGCCCTTAAATTTTATTAAAGTAATCAAGCAGAAACCTTGAAACTGAATCTTTGCATTTCAAAAGATCATAACAAAGAGTCTTTGAACTTGGGAGAAACAAGTAATGCTAGTGGTTTTGTATCCATACCCATGATGGTAGGATATAAGCAAGGCAAGGTTTAGAGGTAAAGGTAACTTTTAATAGATGAACCATTACAGCTGGAGAAAAATAAAACAAGCTTTCTTTCAAAAAAATAAAAGCATTATTTGGGCTATATTATTGAAGGTTTAACTGGCATGGAAAAACAGGAATTTTGTCATTTCTAAATTAACTGTTTGAGTACAAGACTTCCTCTTGAGAGAGGGTGAAGATCTCTAAATGCAGAAAAAATACAGTTTGCTGTAATATTAAAATTCACATTTGTGTATTACAAAATCTTTTGAGAATTTATAAAATTTAAGAAGATTTTGTTGTTGTTCTTGGATTTGGGGTGTTGTTTGTGGTTTTTTGTTTTGGTTTGTTTGGTGTTTTGGGGTTTTGTTTTGTTTTTTTTTTTTTAATTATAGAATAAGCTTGCTGTGAACAGTTTCCTGCTTTAGGAATTACTTATTAGGATCACAGGATAAGCCACTTCAAAAGGGAGTTCAGAAGGTCTCTAATCCTGCCTCCTGCTTCAAATAGGTTCAGCTATGAGATCAGAATGCTCATGGTTTTATCCTGACAGGTCTCAAAAACCTCCAAAGATGGAGACTGCATAGCCACTCTGGGTAACCTCTTCACCTGTCTGACTCTCTCATAACAAAAAAAAA
>VXAU01004714.1:40271-70580 GCA_013399695.1 Formicarius rufipectus | reverse complement strand
AAAAAAAAAAAAAAAAAATGAATAGGTGTTCTGCATATCCAATGTGAAGCCCTTTTCAATGCTCATTGCCTCTCACCCTTCCATCCTAGAAAATTATGAATGAGGAGCCTGACTCCATCTTCTTGATAATCTCTGCACAGGTATGGGCATGCTGCTATTAAGTTCCCCTCCAAGGTTTTGTTTTCTCCCGGCTGGACAAGCCTTGAAACCTATGGGGGTTTTCCCTTAGGTTTTTATTAATAATGATATCCCTGGGCAGCATTTTTTCCTGAAAAATAGTTTGGTTCCTTACCTATGCTGCTATTTAAAACATTGCCAGAACGTAGGACACCTAGACATCAGAAATGTCAAACACCATCTAAAATTTAAGATAAACAGTTAAGCAAGTTGTATTGTAGTCATTTTTTGGTCTCTCAACTGAAAAAAAGAAATTAACAAAATAAATTGAAAAAAATTTTTAAAAGACCAGGTTGTACTTAAGCCTATCATTTATTTAATTTTGTATCTACTTCTATCTGCCTCTCATGGTCCAAATGTTCTTCCAGAGACATTAGTTCTGGGAACTGCTATAATATGTACTAATATTTGATAGAAACTTGTAACTATTTCACTCACTTTCACTGACAGAACTCTTTGAATGCCCTAGAAAATGAAAAATCTGTAAATTAATGTATCTCTACTTAATTTACTTATACTATAGTGTATAGGCAGAATTCTGAATAATTCATTGAAGGTTAAAGAAGGTGTTGTCTAAGTAAAGTTGTTGGAGAAAAGCATAATGCAACTAATAGTGTCACAAGGATACAACAAAAGTCTAGTTTTGTTACTACAATGCCTCACCTCATTGCACGCAGCATGTTGTTAAAAAACAGTTCCGTCTAGATGACAAATTAGTTCCTTGTCCCAAAAATGAGCTAAAAGGAAAAATAGACCAAAAAGAGAGAGAAAGAGACTAATGTTACCCTAACTTTAAGCAGATTCAAAGTATATTTTTCATCGAGATCATTATTATTCCGATAAAAGCAATTACAATGCATTCTATTGCAATTTCATGGCACATTGCCAAGCTCCAATATTTTTATTGCCATGGCAAAATGCCAAGTACCTGGAAACAGTAATCTGAAAACTGAGGAAAGGAGTTGATGAGATATTCATATTTCATCTGGCTAGAAACATGCAAAGTGACAGCATTTTGTCTTTTGGAGTTTAAAAAGTACTCTTAGTAAAACCAATTCCTTTCCATCTGTAAGTATCATCTGAGTACGTTGTATCATTATGATGTTATATTTTAAAATAAAAAAATAAAAAAAAAATCAGATGGTTCTCTAAGAGTTGTTCTCACTGTTTTTCCCTCTGACTTTTTCATTATTCTCATTGTGAAAATAATTCCTTTCCCAAAGTGCCAAATTAATGGTAATAACTTTGAACTTTACAGTATACTATGTGTATACTGCTTCTTGTTAGATTTCACACCCATATTATTTCATCTATCATTAAACACAGATGCAGTTTTCTGCTCTGAATGCCAAAACCCGAAAAAGAAACAGAAATGGAATGAGCAGCAAAAATAGATTATTTTTTTTTAAATTTATGTTTTAGAAAGCTGTTGTTCCAAATACTCATACTGTTAGGGAATTTGTATCAGAAGACATATTGAAATTTTGAATTTTCTGCATTCTATATTAGACAACAAAACTTTTCTACAGTCTATCCAAGAGATACACAAGTTAATAAGCAGTCATATTCATTCTGAGGTAAAATCCATGTCCTGAAAAAAATACACAAATTATGGAGCATTTTTTAATATTAAACAACAATCCTGCCCATTTAAGAAGAAAAAAATATCATTGTTTTTCATTCTGAGAACTGATCCAATTTTCTGAAAACAATTCATGACCTCCTCAAATATATTTGAATTCAAATCACAATTTGTGTCTTCTCTGTATATTCTATGTGAATATTGTGTACAAAGTTGATACCTGAATTTCAAAGTAAACCCTAGATTAAATTATTAACCAGGAGTACCCCTTAGGATCCTACAGCTCAGGGCCAATGCTCCTGCCTCATCATTAAATTCTGTTTCTGACCCTTTTAAGAAAGCACCTTAGTGATGGTAGGCTAGACTGGACCAGAGTAGGAGCTCTGCAAGTACTTGTCATGATTTAACCCCAGCCAGCAATCAAGCACCATGCAGTCTCCCACTCACTCCCTCACCATCAGGACTGAGGAAGAATACGAAGGGCAAAAGCTAGAAAGCTCCTGCATTGAGATAAAACCAGTTTAACAGCGAAAGAAAAAGCTGCACATGCAAGCAAAGCAAAACAAGGACTTCATTGATCACTTTCCATGGGCAGGCAGGTATTGAACCACCCCCAGGTAAGCAGAACTCCAGCACATGTAACCCTCACTTGGGAAGACACCATCAAATGCCATCACTCCAAATGCTCCCTTTTCCTCCTCCTTTATATACTGAGCATGATATCATATGGGATATCTCTCTGGTCAGTTAGGGTCAACTGTCCCAGCTGTGTCTCTTCCTAACTTCCCATGCACTCCCAGCCTCTTCGCTAGTGTGGCAGTGTGAAAAGCAGAAAAGGCTTTTGCTCTGCACAAGCACTGTTCAGCAATAACAAAAACATCTCTATATTATCAAACCTGTGTTCAGAACAAATCACAAACCCAACCCCATATACTAGCCACTGGGAAGAAAATTAACTCTACTCTAGACAAAACCAGCACAGTGATATAAACTGGAACAGAACATGAGGATTCTTTCCAGAAACCTGCTAAAATAGCAGCAAAACCTGTCACAGTGTGATAATCCTTCCTTTTATTTGCTATAAATACAGAACAAACAAAACACTTCTCTTTCTAGTCCCCATTCCATATTACCTTTTTTTTTTTCCCTTCATATTACAATCCATACAAATGCAGCATTTACATTTCACTTCAGCCTAGCAGAATTGTCAGATGCAGTTCTGCAGGTACTGCACAGGGAAAACATCTGCACTGAGCAGAAACAATGTCATTCTAACTTTATATTTCTGAATACGATTGCCAGAATGTCAATGGGTTTTGTCATTTATGGAACTAAATATATATTAATTCATAGCTGGAAACAATTTTACCTAAAAATATTTATAGATAGCTAGATTTAAGCTTTGGCCTCAGCATATCGAATGGATCCATTTAATACCTGTTTAGAGTCATTAATTATTGTCAACAACATAGCAAATTAAGGGAGTGTTACTTCCCCAGCTAGAACCATAATCAAAATTGCTATTCCTTTTAAGTTCTTGATAGACAAATCAGGATTAGTAGTACTAGCCGACTGTTATACATTAAAATGATAAAATGCATTTCCATTTGAGATCATGTAAAATTTTCATTGTCTGGAAATTATTATGTTATATTGTATGATATTAATTGAATTCACTATATGGTACAGTAAAAATATTTGTTTATAAGTCCAGACATAATTTTTCATAAGGATTCAAGTACTGTCCTTGTTTGTTATCATTAGACTTTTATTCCTGAAAGAAAGAAAAAGCTGGAATGGGCCTACTACGAATGAGAGAATAATTTTGTAAAACACAAATTCATTAAGGATTTGGATTAACCGAAGGATGTTATTTTTCAGAAAAATGGTCGATTTCTTAAAAATCTTGGAGATGCAATTTACTTTTACAACTGAGTAGAGTCCTTCATTAAAATAATTATTGTTTTAATACAATCTTCGGAAGTGAAGAGGAAGGCAGTTTAGTAATGCGCTGACAAGTATAATGAAGTCATAATCCTGACACTCAATAATAAATAATCATACTCAAGGGAAACTCCATTTTGCAGAAAGAACCCTGGAAGTCTGGTTGGCAGCAAAGTGCTCTTGTGACAAAGAATGGCAACTGCATCCCAGAAGTTGCATTAGTGAGATTATCACCACCAGGTGAAGGGATGTGGTTCTTCCCCTCTACTCAACACTGATGAGACACATCTGGAGCGCTAGGACCCATCCTGGGCTCCCCAACAAAATAAAGATGTGGACTTACTGGAAGGGCAATGAAGATGCTTAACATATAGGAGTATCTGTCATATGAAGAGAGGCTGACAGAGATGAAACTCTTCAGACTGGTGAAAAAAAGATTCCAAGAGGATCTGGCCGGTGGCAGTAAAGGAGACAAGGCTCAGCCCCTTCTCAGTGGTACCGTGCAAAAGGGCAAGAAGAGGCAAAACTGGAATACAACAAAATTCATACACACAGTAAGAAAAATATTTTTTTCTAATTAATTTTGTATTCTTTGTACCACAGTTGCATATGTATAACAGATGAGATGGTTTTTTTCTCTGCTCCACTGTGGTGTAGAGAGCTAACAGTTTAGGAAATGAGAGGCAAGATTTTAAAGCTGAAAAAGCATGCAACCTTTCATTTCTTAGGATATTTCCCTAGCCATCAGACAAATAAAAAGATGAGAAATTGGCATAGAAACTTGTTAAAAATAAAGATGACCTTCAGTGTAACATAGACAATTTTTGGTTCATGCATAATGAAGTCACCAGAAGCAGTCATTTAGGATCATAAATATTTTTGCTCAATAAAACAAAATTCCCAGAGTTTTTCAGACAAAAAAAAAAAAAAACAGAGTTTTTTTACTGGATCCTTGTGCAGAATACTGAATATTTGAACACTAAGTCACAATTTGAGATTTTTTTGCTTCAGCCTGGCTACTTGGTCTAACAATTTTCATCTTACTTAGTTTTTTCCTCTTTTAGAATTTTTTTTTGTCTTCAGGATTTTTTTAGCAGGTTCAAAACTAAGATCTTTAATATACATCCCAACTACTTTATACCATCTTGCTGTTTGATTTGTTAAATTTCATATCTGTTTTGTGCTTATATTTATTCTTTCCGTGACTACTTTCTGCCATGTATAGCAGCTGATTTTGTCTTTGAAACATTCATCCTAATTTTAGTTTGATTTGGCTTTCATCCAGCTACAGTTGTTAGAGATAATATGAATCCCAACACAGTAATGCTAAAGGATTTAGGATTGTCCCACAAATATTCTATAGTCTTAAGCAGATTTGTTTCATTTATCCTCTCTACATCCTCTTCTTTCTCAGCTTTAGATCTGACACTGAGAATGTAGAAAAGTATATTGTGTGTACACGAGTAACTATGGTCCCTGAACCTCAACAATCTCATTTTGCTAGCAGTCACTCATCAGTTTCTTTTACATGAGCTTGATCAAAGAGCATCTTCTACCTGGTTCAAGTCTTTCTCACTAAAAGAGAAGGACTGTGAAAAGAGTACAGTGTCTGCAAGACACAAAACGCCAAAATTCAGTTAAAATTACTGACGAACTTTTGTCTACTCCAGCAAACTGCAAAGAAGCAACTGCTCACCAAAGCCCACCTCTTCCTGAATATGCCTTCTAATTTGAACCATGACAGGAACTTGAGAAGTAAGGGTAGTACTGCTGTCCCAATACCCTAACAGAAGAATGTATCCACAAGTGCAAGTTACTGGCATGTAGTGGCTCAGAAAATCAAGGTTCAAGCTGATGATGTGAAAAGTATCCACACAGGTGCTGAGGGTGGATACACCCACCACGTCAGGTTACCAACTGGGTGTGGAACAACATGAGGAGAGAGGTAAATCCTTCGAGGTGTGGTAGTTATTTCTTTGTCCTTACACAAATGACTCAGCTGTGATAACTCCCCTCCAGGGAAGCATTGGCACAATTCATATATTGCCTGAAGATATTCGTCTCTTCTGATGGGCCATAATGGACTCAACTGTGCTGACAACAGGCAGCTATAACATCTTAGGAGGTGTCAAAGACTCATGAAATGCCCTGTCATCCAGTATTACATCATCCATGTTGTATTCCCTACCCCAGGGGAGTTACAGTGGGTATTCTCACCTAGTGGAAGCCAAATAAAAGACCACACTCAGACTTTGTTCAAAGCTTGGTTTTCTTCCCTCATCTCTCTTAGGAGTGGATCCTCAATGGATCCAGACTGCAACCATTGCTCTGACAAGACTGGGACTCTCACCACCAAGAGGACCAACATCAGAATCTGAAGAGTGGTGATATTTTTAGTTCTTAGGTTAAGAAGTCACTCTCTTTCTCTTCCATTTTTCTCTTTTTCTTATTTCTTTCCACCTTTCTCTATGTCACATTTATTGTTCAATAAAAATCTGTACTGTTGACTTTGGCCTATTGTCTAATTTGCACCTCAATTCAGGCAAAGGCATCTCTTTTAATAATTTTAAAGAACCTGATTGTAATGCAATCTAAAAACTCAATAAGAGTTATTAGTTATGCATTGAAAACTTGGTATTGAAAATCAGATAGAAAGTAAAAGTTGGTTTGAAAAAGCCCAATAGAAACACAACATGAAACTACTCATCTTTTTCAGAATAAAACTAATCTTTATTTAATTTTTTTTAGTTCTGTTACATGTAAAATTTTTAATGAAATATTTCAAATTATAAAAGTGCTGACAACAGAATGGTTTGATTCTAACATCTGTAAGCAATTTCTTGTCCTATTTCAGAACGAAAAATTGTATGTTGTAGAAATCTCTATGTAAAGAAAAGAATTTATCTTTACTATGGATGCTAGTCAGTGTCTGAAAAGTTAATATTCACCTTGAGTAAATATTGAGTTAATACTTGACTTGCCTATCTTTTCTATGTTTGTTCTTTTACTAGAAAATCTGGTGCACACTATAAATTAATTAATTATTCTAATACTTTATTGCTGTACAGCTTGCATTGCAAGTTGTATTCTGTGGTAAAATGCATTCTAATTTTATTTAATTTCTGGCATTCAGCTTTTTTGTGGGTCTAAGTCTTTGCAATATACTGAATGAAATAAGTCGTGTCTTTTGATTTTTTTCTAATTGCATGGCTTACAATGAAGTTACTTCATGCCTGAGCACACCATCAACTGTCCTGACTGCTAAGTGAAACAGATTTGAAATGTCTCATGTCTAGAGAATTCAGTCGTTCAGTTATACTCATAAGCAGAAAACTTAAGATTGCCAATGTCATAAATCAAATGCACACAAAATCATATAAGTGATTTCTTGATTTCAGGTGACAATTATTCTTTATAATTTGAAGATGCCCTTAATTTAAAATATTTCATCTGATAATTTTTCAGACACACATTAAATGCTGTATAAAACATTTATCAACATAGTAACATCTGATTTCTAACAAACTTAGTATTTCTGAAATTTCCTTTTATGTTGGAGGTTTTCCTTCTTGTTCCCAAAGGAAACTATTGACAATTTCAAATTAGTCTATACATGACAAATATAATTTCAAGCACTCTATGGGGCTTTTTTTCTAAATTACTAGTAGAAATGATGTTCTGGCATTTGTGGTATGGGGTTTTTAACCTTATTTTGATATATATATATTGCACATATGAAAGCCAGAAATGTCAGTATGTAGTGTTCATTATTTAAATCCAAGAATTTGACATATGTGTCACCGCAGTATATTTCCCAAACAAATGCTTCTTTGAAGGAAAGCCTATGATAATTCCTTATGTTGGTGGCTAGCATAAGAAATTCCTGAAGTTTTTATTAGCCATCTACTTACCCCTGCAACCTCAGACAGCAAAATCCTTAGTATACCTAAAATATCTCCAGGACAAATGAAAATTAACTCAGTTATTTTTTGTTTATACTCATAGCATCATTGAACGGTTTGAATTAGAAGGGACCTTAAAGATCATCTAGTTTCATGCCCCCTCCCTGCCATGGGCTCCCCTTCTATGAGCCCCATCCAACCAGGTCTTGAACACTTCCAGGGAAGGGGAATCCAGAGTTTCTTTGCGCAACCTGTTCCAATGTTTTACCACACTCACAGTAAAAAATTTCTTTCTCATATCTGATCTAAATCTACCCTCTTTCAGTTCAAAACCATTACTCCCTGTCCTATCACTACCCAGCCTTATAAATAATCCCTCTCCAACTCCCTTGAAGGTCCCTCTAGGTACTGGAAAATTAGTCTAAGATCTCCTCAGAGCTTTTTTTTTTTGTTTTTTTTTTTTTTTTTTACAAGCTGAACAATCTCAGCTGTCTCAGTCTAAGAGGTGCTCCATCCATCTGATCATCTTTGTGGCTCTTCTCTGCACCCACTCTAACAGGTCCATGTCTTTCTTGTGCTGGGAACTCTGTAGTTGAACACAGGTTGGGTCTCATGAGAGCAAAGTAGCAAGGCAGAACGATCTTCTCAACCTGTTGGCCACACTTCCTTTGATGCAGCCCAGAATACAGCTCTTGGCTGCAAGTGCACATTGCCAGCTCATATCAATAAGTGTCTCTTTAGATAAGAAATGGATCAGTCCCTCTGCAGATGTATCAGATTAGCCATGAATTATTCAGTATCGAAATACATTTGACAATTGTCTTCTGTTATGAAGTATACATAATTCATAAGACATCTGTTCTATGTTTTCACATTTAAGAGATACAAAGTGCAAAACTGCAAACAGTGTGAAATGGATACATAGGAATGTTTCATTTCATATCACTTTTTCACTCATGTTGTTCAATAAAAGCAAGGGAAATAGTCATGTACCAATTTATTCTGTATGTTCATTTCTTCATTGTTTTGCTGAATGAAAATTCACTTTCTAATAATTCTCTTTTTTATCATAATCTCAACAGAATTAATCAAGAACGGATACCGTGGGTTCTTTTAGCAGAAAACAAAATGCAGAATATCTGTCAATTGTACTATGTATAAATCCCTTAAATATATAGCAGTTGTTTGGGGTTTTTGCATGTGTGTTTGCAAGCATATATATATTTGTGTATGTATATGCATAGATACATTAAACAACAGTAAAAATAAGGAGAAATTTCCACTGAGCATTCCTTTTTCCTTTGCTAAGTAGTGTTTAGAAGTACCCTACCTCTAAGTCTTCACAGCCAAATGAAATCATCTGGTATTCAGAATATTTTAGCTCAGGGTGTTTTATTAAATTGCACAATAAACAAAAGAACATTAAATGGTCTCTGATCTCATAACTACTATTCAATGAGAAAGAGTACCCACATTCTAGGACAGCTCATTTTTCAAATACTGCCTCTGTCTTGAATAGGACACTGAATTGAAATCTCATTACAGTGGGCCATAAGTCTATCCAAAAGTAATGCCTTTCTTCCATGATTTTAAAGCATTTTATTTGACTCTGTATCTCAAATGACTTTCAAGGAAAAAAAAAAAAAAAGTTCAAGTTATTAAAAAAATATTATTAAAGGAAACCTTGTACTGAAATGCAAAAGAAAATAAAAATTTTGAAGATTTTGGAAAAGTTATGAAGGATCCAGAAAAACATTTCTATCACCTCCAAAAAGAAACCATATCTCAATTCATCATAAACTTTATTCAAATAAATATATACACTTTCCAGATAAATTTATTGATAGTTTATTACCTACACCTCGAACTTGCTCTTAAAAAAATACGATATTAAGAACAAGAAAGCAAACACAATAACAGTTAAAGATATGTAACTTGATAGAAATCAAATGCCTATCATTATATGTACCTAGGAAAACTAATCTCAATGCATATGAAAATATATTTTGCTGTTTTCTGGATTTAGACTAAACTTATAAAGTATTCTGGAAGGATGAAAGATACTGATAATCACTAATTTGTACCTGCAACACTAAGAAAGCAATGGAATCTGAAGATGAACATTTTACTGCCATCTTAGAATCAGACACCATTTTTGGAGTCCTCAGTTCCCATTATCTGCCATTTCTTGCTGCAGGCCAGTGGGCAGCCTGTGTGGTCAACTTACAGCCTTGTCCTCAAAAGAACTGTTAGACCCAAGCAACTTAAGTAACTGGCAACTTAGCGTTTCCTATCAAGTAGGAACTTAGAGATTCAGAGGAGCTTCAGAAAACAGGTGTAGAACTTCTCCCATTACAATTTAGAGTTGTGAGACATTGATTCTTCATTAATTCAGCTATTTGATCTCTTTTCAGAGAAAAGAGAGTAACTGCACCTGCTCAAGTCTGGATTATATGAATCTGACATTGTTGTGTTCAGAGAAGATTGCTTCCCAGCTATAATTTCTTTTTTGATTTTCTCCACAGCCATATTGTACAAAGTCTGATAATTATTTTACTTTATCTGAATAAAAACCACTGCTTAATCCATCTCCTTTATCACTTTTTACTTCAAAGTCTGAAGTTCAAATATTCCTTGAAATATGGGATGAAAAAAAAAATAGAGACAGAGTTGTGGTTTCATCCACCGTCCACCCAAAACCTCCAGGCTTCCCCCCCCCACCCCTTCCCAGAGGGAAAAGGGAAAAAGGAAGGGAAAAAAAAAAACGCAGCTGAGAGATAATGGCAAAACAAACTCAGAGTAGCTAAATACTTAAATTTATTACTAACAAGATAAGAACTAAAACTAGAAGCACTAAAACTAAAAGGTAAGAAATAAATCAGTCTTAAGAACACTCCTCCTACTCCTCCCTCCCTCCAACAGTTCGAGAGAGCAGGGAATGAGAGTTTCGCAGGTGGTGGTCGTGCTGCTGGCATTGGTCTCATCCTGTGGGTCACTCCGTGNCTTCCAGGATCTTGCTCCGTCCTGAGTCTCCCTCAGGGCAACAGCTTCTTCAGGGGCTCCACCTGCTCCTCCAAGGATGCAAGGGGTCTGCTTCAGGCATTCACCTGCTCCTCCAGGGGTGCAAGGGGTCTCCTTCAGGGGGTCTCCAAACCCCAATAGATCTCCACGGGCTTGGGGGGGGGTGAATAGCTTTCAGTCCTTCCCCCCCCTCCCCCTGCTCCAGCATGGTTCTTCCTTTGCCTCCTCCTGCTCTTCTTCTGACCTTGGTCCCTTTCTGCCTGTCTGCATTGTTATCTCAAAGCTGGAATTTTCAACTGCGCAAACACTCCAATTCTTGCATATGTATCGCAGAGGCGTAACTATAATTTTAATTAGCTCAACAAGACAGGAGAAAGTTCTAGCAGCTTCTACTAAAGTACTTCTACTTTTCTACTGAAATTGAGCTATAGAAACCCATGACATACTCCACCCCTCGCCTCTGCGATAGACATATTCATGTCTATAAAATAGGTTCTAAGTTTTCAAGAAACTAAACTAATGTTCCATAAATGCAAGGGACAATACAGATAAGGCCACTGAGTCTTTGATCTTAACATGGAAAAGGAAATCTGAAATAATTCAGACCCATGGGCAGGAAGCCTTTCATATTCTTAGTCAAACTTTATGGTAAAATAGACTTGCTGTTAAATGGAGCAATTTCTGTTAGAAGCAAGGTCCTTATAAATCTCTAGTATGTGTGCCTGCTGATGGATACTCTAGTCTGATCCCAGCTGCCAGCTATGGGCTGGCCTTGCTCCCTCACAGGGGCAGGGTGTGCACTCCAGCTGGTGAGACTCCTTCTCTGCTGAACGTGTCACCTGGCAGCAGCCAGCCGATCCTTGTGGCCCCCTGAAAGAACGTCTCACGGAGCTAGGATCAAAGATGGAAGACACCTCTGTGCAAGTCTGCTATGCAAGGCAGAGCATGACTTGATCGAGAAAAGATCAGAGACCTGACTCTGAGGTTCCTATATTGCAAATTGTTATCCACTGCCATTTTTGTTTCACAATAAATATTGCAATCTGCTTGACAGATGTGTAGAGAGAACTTTAAACTTTTGAAGCAATAATAACAGAAGCGATTTCTTGGGTAGTTAAATTTGACATAGTGAAAAGAGAAGTTTTGGCTCAATATCCCATATTTGGAAATACTTAAATTTCTGATTTTAGAAATAGATTCATGAAACTAAGTCTGAATAGATCCTTTCTTATGTGGGAAGTATGTGGTACTCAAAGCAGGCCCACATCTGGTTCTGTCAGGCATTACTTTGATTAAAAATGCCAGCAGGAATGAGGAAGCAGATAAAAGGGGTTTCCAAGAAGAGGGAAGTTATCTTAGGACCAACCACAAGGTGACCCATGTAACTGAAGAGGAAGATTTAGTTAGACTAAGACCACAAATGGCATAAGAATGAAAAAAAAAAAACCAAAACCAACAAACAAAAAAAACCCTAAGTAAATCAGAATGTTCTCAAAGCTTTTTAAAAGGATTTTGTTTAGGGGAACCAAAAATTCTATTTGTATTGGGGTACTTCCAGGAGCAATGAGCTCCTTCCATAGAACCAAGACTCATATGACTTTTCTTGTGAAGTCATTCAGTATAAATTCCTTCCATGAGAAGTTACTTTGCACAGGATTATTCATACAGTAGCAAAAACCAGAATTATTGAATTTGAATGTGAAAAATCCATTATTTTTGAAGTAGTAAAGAAACTTCTTTCCCCATTTAAGTTCATTGCAGCCCTGCAATCCTGGTAAGGTTGTCACCTTAAAAAAACCCAATGTTTTTAATGAGGATCCTGAACATGCATTTAGTCTAGAATAATGTAATGTCTTACAACTTCATCCTCAGTATATTCTCTGTAATTTAGCAATCTTAGTAGTATAATATAAATTCTTATATTTCAAGATTTTGCTGGATTATTCAAGGTTAATTTACAAACAGCACCAGTTTGTAAATAACCAGGAAAGCACCATGTAGGAGCTTAAAAATTTCTTTTAAAAGCTTTGCTTTTTCTCATAAATCTTTCCAAAACCAGTGAGTTTTCTGTACAAATGAAAATGTGTAAGAAGCAGAAAGATGTTAAATTCAGTTACATTGTGAGTTAGAAGGAGATGAGAAAAAACACTTTGACAAATAGGAGAAAAGAGAAGAAAACCAAACTAATTACTTGTGTTTAATAATTGTGTTTCTAAGAGGTTTAAACAGGAAGCAAACATCTCCTCCTTCCAAAAGAAAATAAAAACTAAAATAGTTACTCATTATTTAACTACCATTGATTTCAACCAGCGTTTTAGGAGATAAATACTAGACCATAAATTTCAGGTCTAATTTCACCCCCCCTCTCCTCCCCATTATAGTAAGAGTGAGTGTAGCAGGAGAGGGGGTAGAGGAAACAATGTAATTAAGGCGTATTTAGGTTAGTGTTTGGTTTAGATCAACTATGTGCTGTGGTGGTTACTAAATCTTGTTAGATCAGTGAAGAGCTCAGTGTGTGTAGCTCCGCTTAATTTGCACTGCCTGGTTTTCAGCCATAAAATTGCAGTGCTGTACTGCAATAAGATGTACTCCCCTCACATGTTTAACCTTGAGATGAAGACATTCATTACTAATTACTATCTGCTTTCAGTAGAATTATATTTTCTGGCTTTTCACTATGAGCCTGATGCCCTTTTCCATCACCACTTTAACATTACTGATTTGAATATCCCTGCTTAAATGGTTTTTATATACAATTTAACACTTTCATAGAACTTGAGAATAGGACTGTCTCAAAGGATTAGTATAAATTAAAGGTCCAGCAAAAACGTGACCTTGATAAGCACTGACTATCATAGTTTCATTTCTTGGATGAACAGAATTCTATCAGGTGCAATATATAGCTCTTCATGCCAGACTTTGGTCTAAACTACTCCATAGAGAAATTAATGCATGAGTTTTAACAATCCATCAATCTCACTCTAATGGGAACTTTGTCTTGAGTTAGGTGACGCAAGCCCAACTAGCTGCAAACATCAATGAGTAAAGGAAAAAATGACAAATAAACAGACTCACAGATTCCAAGTTGAGGTTTATTTTGACAAAGCTGAAAATAATTACCTGCTTAATTAACTTCACTTGAAATGGTCTTTGTAAGCTGTTTTGATACTATTGTGCCAGTCTTGCATGAGTATTTAGAAAGACATATTTAGATATTTATTTATTTGAATACAACACTATCAGATGATAATGCAATGTCATAGAGTGGTAAACAGAACATCAGAAACATATTTATTAGAATAATAGCACAGCAGAAATTAATAACTTTTTCACCATCCTGCAGTAACAAATGTTCAACCCATTCACAAGAAACAAAGCTAAATTTCATCCTTCTTAATGCTATCACTCCTCACTTTAAAGGGGGAAAAAATCCTTATCAGTGCTTAAAAGGAAGTTTGAATACCAACTTTATACATTTTTCTAGTAGAATTAAGATTTTTTGGTGCCAAGAGCATGGCATAAATAAAATATTCAGTCATTTTTCATTTGTATGATAAAATTGTGTGGGTCATACCAATTAGATAGGTGTTCATTGCAGTCAAAAAGTACTGACTAGTCCAGTAATTGTTTATGAGTTCTTATGGTTGTTTTCATCTGGGGACAGTTGAATATATTTTGAGCAGCAGAATTGTATAATTAAACATCAACCTAAAGGACCTTTCAAAATTTTACTATCCTAAAGTTGTGGATATTAGCATAAAATTGTCTTTAAGCTTGCCTTATATATTTTTTTCAAATTATTAGTCTAGAGACAAAGAACTGTAATTCTCTTTTTTAACCATCCAATACATATACACCGCAAGAAAAAAACAAACTGCAATAAGCATATAAATTATGGAAAGGCTCAGAGTCCAAATGTCACACATAGAAGACTGACTCTATGCCATATATTCAGAAAAAAGTTTCAGTTGTGTCACCTCCTGATTTGTCTGAACAAGAATGGAAGGAACAAGCTTGTACACATCATAAATTAGGGCTCACAGTAACCTATACCCACTGTCACAAGTACAGATTAACTAGAAAGTAGAGCAAAAGCATCAGTGCAGAGTACAGGTTTTTATCATTGTCACAAGAACTCTAATGAAAAGGCTTTATTTTTTTTTTTTTTACTTTTCCTTTAAGCTGCTGACATTTACCCATTATACATAATAGAATATTCATAGCTTTAAAAGTAAAAGAAACTGAGGCAAGCTTCTATAAAAACCTAGTTCATAGTTTTGTTTCAGTGAAAATGATACAGACAGTGGCTACCCTAATTAATAGTGCTTCAGTGGATAGTCCCAGAAAATATTGCTTCCTTACTCTCTCTCCAATTTGTTTTCATGAAAAAGTAGTCTTGCTGTAGAATCAGGGCAGTCAAAGGACAAAAAAGGTGAAATACATAAGAAGCTGTCTACAAGCAAAGTCTGAGAAATACAGCACATAACAAATGAAGAGTCAACTTGGCATGGTTTCAGTTATGCAGCAAAGTGTACTGGTGAGATAAGGAAATATCCAGTATATTTTATAGATTTTAACATTAATTAAATATATATATATATGTATATATATATACACTATTGTAATAATATATATATAAATTTTTCCAGTGGCAAGCAAAACAGTAATAATGATGGCAATATTTTATCCCAAGTGAGCAGCAACTGCCTTTCTGGACTCCATTTTTATTTTTGTCCCAAGAACTCTTTAATGAAGACCCTTTGTTTTAAACTGCTGACATTTTTAGCTAAAAAATGCTATTTAGCTATTGCGATCAAACACCAGAAAGAGCTGAAACTTGAAAGAGTCATTACAGTAAAATTGTTACCATCTGATTCACAGGCATCTACTTGTAGCCTAGTTATTAGTCCATCTGTCTACTCTTAACAAGTCAGGGAAAGATATTCCAATTTAAATGCAGAACCTACTTCATTAAACAAATATTCCACACAAGAAAAGCATGGTTTCAATATTAGGAAAGGAATTCATTCATGAAGAGAACACGGAATGAAAAGAAGTTCTGGAATCTCAGTTGCTTTGCTTACAAAACACAGGAAGCCATAGCTGTATATGATGTGCCCAAGCACCAAATCTGTCTGCAGGAACATTATTGTGGAAAATTAAAACTGAGGTTGATGAATGCAATGTAAAAAGCCAGTGCTTTTAAAGTACTAGAGGCTTGCAAAGAAATCTGTACCACTGAAGTTATTTCAAGTACATCCAACTTCAGTGATGGTCTCATCACCTCAAGAGCTCACTATTTTTCTGAGTAAAATTATTACAAGTATACAAAGTGGAAAGATCTTTCATTTGGAATTTAAGTGATCACTGAATCTTACACAGTTTGTGAAGGAAGGCGTAATAAAACCTGTAGTAAACATAATCTCAGAATGCAACTTCTCTTAGTAACTGCTTGAAAAAAATCCCCAAGGTTTCTACTGCAATTTTGTCTGACCTTTAGCTAATGGACCCTTGTATGGATTGATTTCTTTGGCTGGTCCCTTCCCTGGGTGGTTGTACTAGATGGCATGGGCTTTATTGTACAGCAGTGGTGCATGATGAATATAGGTAGAGTTAAAAGCAAAGATATTGAGCTGCATACCCTCATGTAGAAAAAAATTAAAATTCGTTATCTAAAACTATTTTACTTGCTTACATGACATTTTACAGATCAAGAAAAGAATATTTAAATCAAATAAATTTTTTCACTGTTTTTTGTTTTAATCACATTACATTTTTTATACTATATCTTTCTGAGGTCTTGGGTCTGGACATAAATTATTCCAATATATGTTTTACTTTAATAAACTTAGACCTTTGATTTCTGGTCCATCACTGAATCCTCTGCACTCAGCTCATACTGGAGAAAAGAACAAGTGTCACTTTAGCGTTTCTGGCAGAACTACAAAGAACAACGTCTCTTCTTCACAGGGCTTGTGCATCTGCTCCGAATGTGTCCAGAGAACATTCTGTGAAAGCTCTGCTGAGCTTTCTGGGGGAAACCAGTCTCATAGCTACAGAAAAACAACACATCATCAAAATGCTAAAATTTGCCAAGAATCCTGACAATACACACTAAAGGAAAAGCTATGCTGAAGGGTACAGCAGCATGTTAGGCTCACGTGCAGGTGTGCTCGTTTGTGCATGCACACAAAGCATATTGGAGTATTCGTAGCAAAAGCCAGCACAAAACTCAGATGTTTGTATCAATATAACATTTAAAACTACATTTAGAAGTTGAGGTATATCTGAGATATAGCCTACATTTTTCTGACCTGAGCTACAGATGGCTTTGTACTTTGAAGATGGAATCTTAAACCACTCAACTGTCATGAGACACTGCAGGGTTTTGAAGATGCCATGTGCAACTTGGGGCTTCCAGCTTCCACATACATCTCTTGTCCATTCCTGGCAATGGCAAGCATGGCAAAAAGAGAACCGTTTGCCTTGCATTTGGCAATCATCTACAGAAAGACAGCTATTTTGTAGGATTAAAGTACATTTCAACTTCAAGGGTAGTTACTGCGTCTCAGAAGTTTCTTAGATAAGATCTTGTATTAATGGTATTTTAATAAACATAGGAGGACTGGGAGAAGCCAGTAATCTGGAATCAGGTCCAAGGAAACAAAAAGCAAAAAGCAGTCAGAAATTCCCATGAAAAAAAAAAACAAATTCTATGGAGATGATCAAAAAACCTTTCCTTGTCAAGATACACCATATCATGCCATTCAGGACGGGACACCACAGTAGTCCAGGAGCAAGTAAATGGCTTTTTCTTGGTCTGTGATGAAGTGGAGCAAAACAAATAAAATTGTGAAGGGCTGCATTAAAACTTTTGTGAAGTGAGAGTGTCCTCAAAGGGCTTGTTCATCCTTCTCTGAATCAGGACTATGAAATCAGCAGTATATTATTGACAGAAATAAGGAAAATACAACAGAACTGCAAAGACAATGTTATGAATAAAATCATTCTTTTCCCATAGTGGGATATTTCTAAAGAGATACTCCCTCAGGGACTTTTCTAAAATTATATATACATAACATACACACACTCCCTGCAGATCTAGGGCTTATATATTTCAGAGTAAGATGAATATAAATCTTGCATCTGTGCACAGTAAGTACCTGACTGGAAATAAGACAAGCAAGTTTGATAGAGTACTGAGCCAGTCTAAAATGCCCATGAGGCTCAAATGAATAAGTTCAGAACCTTCTCGAAGCACTGACTAAACCATTTTAGTCTATAAAATTGTTCTGCGAGTATTTCAAAAGCAGTGTCTCAATAAGTGCTGTGATTTTGCTTTAACTAGAAAGCTAAAAAAACCTGTAGACATCCCCAATACCATGACTCTCAGAATGCTGGCACATCTATTTTTTTTTTTTTTTTATGTAGAAGAAGATAAAAATTTGCAATGTATGTGAAAATAAAAATTAACAGAATAAAGTTTGAGGGACTGGGCAAGTCTAAAAACAAATCATGCTTTCCCAACCCTCCACCTTTTTCTCCTCTTTTATCTGGCAAGCTTTCATTTATCCTGTTTCTCTGTTCCCATTCTTGACTGTTTAGTCTGTTTGCACATATCTTGTCTAGTCCAAGTCATTCTTGATATTCACTTTTTTTTTCTTTCTTCATTTCTTTCTTCATAATTAATTATTCCCTATAGGTATCAAGAGACAGCAGCAAGCTGAGTAAGAAAAGAGTATCTCAAGTAACTCACAGCAGGGAGTCAAGACCCAGGACTCCATGCTTATGAAACCCTATAAAATGGACTGTTGCTGATTACAATTGGTGATGAGAAAAGATATGCACAAAACAAGACAGATCAGGGATGTAAACCTAAAAGGTCTCCTTTTGTAATCAACTTCAATCAGTCTTGGAAGGCATTGCAAGGGCTTTGGATTTCAGTTAACACCTAATATTCTCCTAGAAGTTTCAGGCTTATTGTGTCCATTAAAAAAGTTTGGAACTTGCTCTCAGAAAACACAAACTCACAAGCTAATCTAATAGCAAAGAGGAAAACTGTCTCTAAGTCTGCAACACCATGATGGATATTGGACTGACTTAGCGAACTCTGCAGATAGTAACAAAAAAGAAGGCAGAACA
The DNA here is from genome assembly GCA_013399695.1 of Formicarius rufipectus. NCBI lineage: Eukaryota > Metazoa > Chordata > Aves > Passeriformes > Formicariidae > Formicarius > Formicarius rufipectus. The sequence goes on along the minus strand of VXAU01004714.1, from coordinate 51,812 downwards.
GAGGAAAATCATACAAGGTTGCTCCTTTATTTACTTAATTTGAGACATCAGTAAATTAGAAATACAAAGTGAATTTTGAATCAGGTTACATTGTCTCCTACTGATTGCAACATAAGACAGTCATGCTCTATAACAGCTCAGGTGATGAAAAAAGCATGATGAATGGCAGTAGAGCATAGGCATGTAGAAGAGTCACGTAATACATGCTATGATGAGAAGGAAGGAAAAATTAAATCCTAAAGATATTCTTCATAGTCTTAAATAAAATCTCAAACAAGTCAGCAAAAAGAGTTAAAGCAATTATACTACCACTAGTTCTGAGTCTGGGGACATTTAAATTTCACTGATAAAATAATTGTAAAAGAAAACTTGTATTATGAAAAATAGCAGTGAAGTGTTTATTACCACATAACTAAATGGTAACAATTTTATAGAGAAATAAGAAAGTTGTGTGTTACTTTGAATCTAGAAGTATCTCAAGTGAGAATTATGTTTAACAAGATTGCATCATGTTGTATGGGATGGTATGAAAATCATGCTATGTATTGCAGAAGGTTGTAGATCAAAAATAATCCTATTTAAAGCATTACTTTAAACACTCTATGTTTGCCTTCTCCCTGTTTTAAATTACTAGCAGTATTTCAAAATTTCAAAATTGCAGTTCAAAAACTGTCCTTTTTCATTGGACAGTTAGCTGAATTCTACAATTTTGAATAAAAAAGAGAGTATTTCTTTAAGAAATACCAATATTATTACAGTTACCTACAATAGAATTAATCCATGCTATACCATATTGAATTGATTCGTAGCACCAAGTCAAGAAGTACAATAATTCTATGATTAAAATGGAGTAGAAACCCTAATTATTTACCCTTTAGGGTGAAAAAAAAAGGAAGGCAACACCTTCCATCTGTAGATTTTTAATTTTCTAATTAAAAACTGTAGAGGCTTTCTGATTTAATTATCCAATGGTACAAAGAATAACAGACTTGATAGCTTTGATAATTAACTCTTCATAATTTATTGCTATCGGGCAAAACTCTCATCTCTTTTGAACACTCCTTTTGTCATTTTAGGATCAGTAATCAAACAGCAGAAGAACTTAGAAAGAATTCACCTGCCCAATTAAAAGCATCATATCATGGCCTAATGTCAGAAGGTTCTCTTCATCCACTTGGTATAATTAGGTTTTGACCTTGCTGTTGAAAGATGGCAGAATTTGACCACAAGAAGGGCCAATCAGCACTCCCTTCTTGCAGTAAATTCAATTTAAGCGTCTGACTCTCAACAGTGTTATAAGACTCAGTTCTGGTAGTCAGAGATCCAGGGTAAGCCTGTAGCCCATCACTTCATTGAAGTTGTGTTGAAAAATTAATAATTTCAAATGGATTGTTTTTCTAGCCTACTTCCTGATATGGAAATAAAAAGCAACTTTGACATGTGCAAAAGAAAGATTATTTAAATTGTGTGCATATATAGGCACATTTCTATGTCAAATTTCAGAGTTCATGTATTTCCCAAAAATACTGTTAAGTTCATCTCTCAGGTACTGTGTACATTGTGATAGTGTCTGTGATAGCATTCACACACAGTGGGGATAAAATAAGCAGAAAACACAAAGTCAGGAAGACAACTCTGCTTATTGTGTCATTCTCTAACATCCAAAACTGGTAAACACCCTCACCAATTGCTGCATCAAGGAAATCTGACCCTGACAGAGCAGTGTCTGTAAAGGTAAAACACCCCTTGAAAATACCCCTTGGCCCCTTTCCCTCTATCATGGTCTCATACATATCACATCAACTGCTCCAGCAGGAGAATATGCCAAGAGGTCAAGCCTCTACTGAGCTGACTGTGGATTTTCAACAACTATCTGTGACCTTTCCTAACCAGAAAACAACCAGTATTCCCCTGATCCCAGCCCTTAATTAGATGAAACTCACTGTGTCAGTGCCATCACTGTCCCAATTCTTCTCTTGTTTCTCCAGATAAACAATTAGGAAATATACACCTCAAAAAAAAAGGCAACTATAAGCTATGCACCACTATGCATACTGCCAGCTATAGCCATGTGAAAAACTACCAACTTCATTTAAAGTAATCATCACAAAGCATACGAGCTGAAAGTATGGTGAGGTTAGTCGCATAGACCACAAGGGCAGTGGACTGCAGGAAAAACAAGATAGTAAGTTTTACGTAAGAAGGTGAGATATTTATAGGTTATGCATATATAAGGCCTAGAAACTGAAAATATTTAGTGTTATGACTATTAGGATCTGTATTAAAATCTGAATATATTCTTTAAAAGTATGGGGAGAAAATACAGGCTGTCACACCTATTCTGTAAATAAAATTTAGTTTCTATGGATGTCAACCTAGTACTTTACAAAATAAAACGAGAAATAAATGCACTTACTCTGTTAAAATAATTACCATTGTAATTTCTAAATAGATGTTATGAAGACATCTGTTTTGAAAAATTATGTGGTTAACTCTCATGTTATGTTGATGTATTTTAATTTTTTCCCATTCAAAGGGTGTAGGAAAGCCATAGCTTTTTCAACAAATAGTATCATTTTAATCTTTCCCAGTGAAGTCTTTCTACAGTATCAGTTGCTCCTCAGCTGTTCCAGCTCTTCCCAACCCAAGGTCATGCTCAGCAATGTAGGGGACCCTAGAAGCAATCCCAGTTGCTTCTATCAGCCCCACTTTGCTCACCCCAGACAGACTCTACATTTCTAAAAAATAAAGACTAGAAAGCAAGTTGCCTGCCACCATCACAAGAGTAATATAGCACTGAAGGAGGAAGATGCAAAAACAAGGAAACCTGCAAATGACAACATTTCAAGGAAGTATAGAGTGAACGGAACACCTCCACTCCCAAGAATGGAACTGGTGTAATCACTAATGTGCAGATGAAGAATCTTGCTGATAGATATGTGACAGAAAATGATAGACAATATAAATGTACAATTAATTCAATAATTAAAGACCATTCATTCTTATCAATCCCAAGTGATTCCCACTCTTCTTCATCTAGACTACTACTAGTCGCATTTGACTTCATTTTGAAAAAGAAGTAGAAATATTTTGGAGGAATTATTTTTTGTTTTTATTGAAAAATTCTATGACACTTTCTTAGTCTTTCCATGGAGCACTGCTTTTCCATCAGGGCATCATTTCATATACAGAATTCTTGAAACAAGATAATACATTTACAGTATTTGTGTTCTGGAGTAAGGCCTTCAAATCAAATTTTTGTGGAGATTTTGCTCCTCCTTGCAGCTTTGTCTTTATAGAATGAATCGGTCACTTAATTTCATCATCAGAAAAAAAGGTATTAGAATTAAACAGACCTTCTTTTTTCTTAAAAGTGAACACCAGAGCTATTTATTTCGTATTGAGTTATTATTAAATTTATAATATGTGACCTGGCTATTTTGAATGTTGCAATAATGAAAATCACTGGGCTCTTTTAATGTTTAATCAACTCATCAAATGAAATAACATCAAACGAAATTGTGAGTACAGTAATGAGGAAAAAAATACAAAATTCTCCTCAAATGAACAAGAGCTAAGTGGAGCGGTTTAACAACACATTTAGACTATTAAGACTTCAAGATCAAATTAATACATATTTTTCCTTAGATATTTCAGAAGGAATTAAAAAACACATTTACTTAAAAAGGTTCATAAGCAAGATTATAAAAGAATGAGATTCAAGATAAGGCATGGAACTTTGGGGAAAAAACAAACAAACAAACAAACAAACAAAACAAAACAAAACAAAACAAACCAAGACATTAAACTACATTGAAAAAGATTATTTTCTTTCCTTCAAAACTTTGTCTAAAACTAGAGAAGTAAAAAGACCCTATGAAGAAATAGTGGCTGTGGAAGAAAATAATATTTATGCTATAAACCTTCATCTGAAGAAGTGGGTAAAGGTTTTTTGTGATCACCAGTCAGAATTATGCAGATGGCAGGACTGGGGAAATGGAAGAGTCTAGCTATAGCTGTTAAGGAAGGAACCCAGAAAAAAATAATTACATTTTTCATAGTTTTTTGGACTCTGCTTGGATCTGATTTCTCACAGAAAAAAAAATGGAATCTATCTACAGAGCGATGGTTTGAAATTTTGCTCTTAAGTGGTAAAATGACAGTTAAATATCCAGAAAAAAGATGATTTAGGAGGCAGTGGAATGAAGAATAACTTATTAAAACAGGACAGTAGAATAGCAGGAAAAAACCCCAAACCAAGAACAAACCATCAAAACAAAACCAAAACAATCAAAACACACCAAAAAGAAAAAGAAAAAAAACACAAACAAAACCCCCAATAAAACAAAACAAAACAAACAAACAAACAAATAAATAAATAAAAAATTAAAAAAAAAAAAAAAAGGAAAATCCCTAAAACATTGGCTTAGGCACACTGGTTTTGACAGACTGAAAAATCGGGAGTCCAGCTCAGGGTGGTGTGGGATAAAGACCAGACATCTCTTTAGGAAAGCATCATTTGGGAAACAACTATAAGTCATCCCATTGTGGAGGAAAGGGAAGCCTATTAGAAAATGAGCTAAACAATGAACTCTTTTTGGACTTCAGACACAAGAAGGAAGTGAGTAGAAACTGGAAGCTAGGTCATATCAAAAAGAATGAAGACATAAACAGGTGCAAAAACACACAAGAATTTTAACTAATCAGGCACATGAAGAAGGTCTGAAATAAAGATAACTTTTTTCTTAACTTTTTTACAGAAAATACAGATCTTCATATAGAGATTTTAATAAATAATACTGGGACAACTCTTGTCCCTGGTTGAGGAAGAAATAAATAAGAGAGTACTTAAGTAATTTTCATTATTCCACATAATTTTTGTCTAATGGACTTGTTAAGTTATAGAATTGACTGATGCAACTGCAGATCTTTAAGAAATTGAGAGGGATGACAAAAAAAATTTAAAATCCTACACTTTGAAAGAGAAAGAAAGGAAGAATTGGGGAATTACTGAGGAGTTAACTTAAAATTTCAGAAAATATGTGGGGGAAAAAAACCCAAAGGATGTTTAGCAAATATGGAGGGGAATGGAAGAGATAAACGAATGGCAAAGAGGAATTTATAGGGAATAAGTCAAGTCAAAACAGCATAATTTTGCTTTTAAACAGAAAAACTGGCAATATGGAGTATAAAAATCAGCAAATATAAAAATCAGCAAATGTATCTTTTTATGTATAACATTCTCATAGGCAAACTTTAACATCATGATCTGGATAAATATTTGTTATAGTTTTCTTAGGAGCAGGCGAAATTTTCCTTTCCCCTACCAACCAATGAGGAGCTAATGGCCCTGATCTTCTCCCACTGCAGATATCAAAGGATAGATCATGACTGAAAGGGGATTACTTAGCAATGGTAACTCACTGGGGTGTGGTGAGGGAAAGGGGGCACTTTTTGGTTTTCAGCTTGACGAGATGGAAGGGAGAGGGCTGATGGAGAGAGAGGGGAAGAGAGGCTTCTCGGGGAACTTCTGCCTACAAGCTTGGTTTCCTTCCCTTTTCCTCCCATTTCCCGATCCCTGGATTCTCAGATTTCCCGGTGCTAGAGAGGGAAAGAGAGAGAGACTTGTTAAACCAGGGGCCTTTTACATCAGGCTTCCTGAGAGGGCCAGCGGCTGCCGGCCCGGGTGTGAGGGGCTACAGGCTCTGAGCAACATCTCTCCCCTAGCCACGGACAAAGAGAGAGTTTTTGCCCAGGGTAAAAGTATCCCAGCTATTTCCTTCTCTGCAAGGTGCCTTTGCACCGACTCTACAGCAACTGTCTCAGACTCACAAAAACTTTTTCCACCCACCCACCGGGGGCAGCTCAGCACCGACTGAGGAGCAACATCACCACCTCTTCTCTGTAAATATTACTGTGCCCAATAGGGGCAGAGACTGAGGTGGGGGGAGTTTCAAAAGGGAATTGTCCCACAAATTGGTCGTTTAGTTCTGGTTGCTTAGTTTTCTCTTGAATATATATATATAGATATATATTGTGGCTAAGAACTGTTATCCTTGCTATTATCATACCTTAATTAAATTTTTGGTTTGAGTCCAAAGGAGGTCTGTCTCCTTCTTTGATTTCTAGTCCAAAAACTTTCTTAATTTCCTCTAAACTTAGACAATATTGTAAGTGTAGATGTGAGGAAAACAATGTTCCAGGAATGGTTCTTAATGCTTCCCTCTGAACTAGACTGCAAATAGATTTCTGTGGAGCTCATCCTCATGGCCTTGTGTCCTCATACCTATTCCATATTTTCATTAAAAGACTGGGTGGTGAACTCCTAAAATTCAGAATAAAAATATGTTAAAATACAGAACTTAATTTGAAAAATTGTGGATACATCTTAGAAAATAATTGGATGCTATTTAAGAGAGAGAAGTAGAACCTACTAAATGATGGCCATCTACATAAATACATGGTCTGAAATAACTGGGAAAATAATCACCACGAGAGATGTATATAGTAGTTATCTCTATAAGCAGTGGAACGTAAGTCAATAGCCATGCTTCTGCAATCAGCCAACTAAATCTTATCACTCATAAACAGAAGATAAATGCAATAATCTTTTGATTTAGATGGCACTGGCAAGGGCAAAGAGGAAGAACTTTGCATTCAACTTGAGAAAATATAATTCAAGAAAGGTGACAGAAGGGAGTTGAAAGGAGAGTCACAAATATGAGAGATTTTTATAGACTATTGAATAAAGAGATGGAAGAGATCTGAAGCAGAGAAACTGAGATACAGACAGAAAACAAACACAATAAGTATTCACCTAAATAAACATTTTAGGAAAGGGGAAGAAATTACCTAAGATCATATTTTTGTGAATAGGAAAACTGGCAATTGGCTTAAATTATAAAGAACAAGATATTAACAAAAACATATCAATAACAGAGCAGTAAGGTAAAGCCTGGGTCACACCTTTTGGGAAAGCTATGCTATTTCCAGTGCAGGAGGTATTTAAGACTAGGCTGCACAGATGTCTCTCAGACTCTACCTACATATGATTGACCCTGCCCTGTGGTAGATGAATGGACACTGACTGAATAACCCCATGAATTCCCTTCCAGCAGTGTCATGATCTAACCACCTGTAATTCTCACTACATTTAAATCAGTGCCAAAGCATCTAATAACGTCCCTTCTTTATTCCCCATTATGACCTCTCACCAGAAGAGCTACTAATAAAAGCTAATAATAGCTTACTTGCCAGTTTAAAAGGCACCCAAACAATTTCAACCTCCTCTCACATACCACTCCAGACAAAACCAATGAGCTGACTTATGCATTCCTGTGCTAAGACTCCAGTATAAAATGTAAAAGGGTGTGTCTTTTGCTCAGCACTGGTTTAAGTAGTGCTGAGTGTTCAGCTCATAGGCAAATAGTAAGAAGACCCCCTCCAACAGGGTCAGGGAGTTAAGGGCAGTTTGATCACTGAAGGACATGAAGAGATACAAGAAAGCATACAATTCCCCAGACTCTGACCCGCTCCCAACCCCCCAAAAAAGTCCAAACACAAACAAAACCAAAAAAACCCAATGCAAACCTAAACAAACCTAAAAACACAAAACAAAACCCCACCATCCTCCCTTCTCCAAAGAAACAAAAAAATGTGTGCGACTCACAGAATATACAATGAGGTAGAACTGTCCACAGCTTTAAGAACCAAAATCTCCTGATTGAATTCCACCTTAGGAGTTTGGATTCTACTATGAAGGAAAAACTTAACACTTTTTCTGCTTAGTACCTGAAAGATATTTCTGATTTTAAGGAAATATGTCATCAAGACACTTATGTGTGTGTTCATGTGTATACAAACATAATTACACATACCAAGTTTTAACTAAGAAAATAAAGACACCATTAAAGCAATTAAGTTGTCATGTAATTAGTAGCCTTAAAAAGATGAAGAAGTTCTGAGGACTTTCCACCTCGAAGGTGAATCCATACAGAGTCATCAGAGTTTTATTCCCCTTTATCCTATTTTCTTTGCCACAATTTTGTCTGGTCTCCAATGGGAAAATCCTCACAATTAATGTGAGAAGTACTGCAGCAGACATGTTTGTGGTTTATGAGAAACAGTTCCAGTTCACCTATCTTGTACTTATGATTGGAAAATGAATGGTAGTTTGATAGGAGCTGGGCTACAAAGATAAAGTCTGAAATGTGGCTCAGTAACTTTAAACCATTGTATAATACTGTAAGTGGGTAATTTTCTTTTCTGGAATACCTTTCCTTTATAGATTAGTAATTGCTATATCACAAAAGAACACTTCATAAATTCCAGTAGGTGAGAAAGATGAGAAATAAATAGCTCAGAAAAGAAAAGTAAATGGCCAAAAGTTACTCTGTGGGCCCAAGTCTAAACTAAGAAAACATCTAGCTGTTCTGCAGCTCTTTCCCTTAGCTGTTGGACTGTATTGAATGCAGTAGGCACTGCTTAAGCACAGAGGCACTTTAATATTATCTGTTTAAATGAAGATTCTTGTTGGATAAGAAGAACTAGTAAAAAGAAAAGTCCGTGGAACTCCAATCAATACTACTACACTATGTTTCTCAATTAAGATTACAGTGGGATTAATAAAGGTTTTCAGAAAACAAGGTCTTAACTGATTATGAATTTCATTCACAATTCATCTAGGAGCAATTAATAACCTGGGAATTCTTCCTACTCTTTTGGAATACAAGCATCAGAAAGATGGCAATATTCCTACTCTGATTGTTCATACAGTTTGGCAGAACAGAAACCACTTTCCTAACCTGCAAAGACAGGATGTTCAAGGGAGCTAAATGGAGAAGATTCTTGAACTTAAGCCAAATTAAATTACAAAAATGGAGGACAAAAGAGAAACTATGCCTTGAAGAAGTTTGTTGCCAACTAACTATTCCAAGAGGATTTGTCTTCATCTGAAATTCAGAAGCTGAAACATGATCATGAACATTTCGTCTTTGAAAAACAAAATTAAAAATTAAGAACTCTCTTGCAGAAATGTTACATTCAAAATTTTATAATCTGCTTCATAGATTGACTTGCAAGGACCAGATGCTAGTTCATACCAACCCATAAGGCCTTAGGGTAAATAGGTAAACTGCCAGATTTTAAAATCACACATTAAAACTTCCACTTTTGGCAAATTTTATGTTTATATGAAAGCAATTTTAATCACTTAAAAGAAGTTCATATAATATAAGGCACAACTTGGTATAATGTCATGAATATTGGGCTCACATTAAGGGCCTGTAGATCTGATTCTGAAGAATCTGGAAGATGCCTGAATATGAGGTCTGCCACAAAAAGGATTTCATCCTCATTTTTATATGCTGTTATGGTTCCCGACCTCCAGTTTCCCACAATTTTTTGTTACCTTATTCATGACTGATACAGGCAAAAATTACATGTAACTTATTTCCAGTAACTATATTGTAGCAACAAGGAGATTATTAAAAGCAAACTGTAAAAATCAAAGCCTTTCTTCTTAATTAAGCCACAGTGGGAATAAAAAGTCACTTTCTCCCTTGTACTCTCTTTTTTGAATTTCATAAGCATATGTAACAAACCAGGTATGGAGGTTTACCTATACAACAATTAGGAAGTGAAATCCACAATATCTGAAAAGGTGGTGATTGGTCAAAGATTGGACTTGATGATCTTAGAGGGGTTTTCCAACTTAAATGATTTCATGGTTTTATGAATAGCAAACTATTTTCCAGAATTTTTTATTGAATTGCATTTTATCTGTTGTCAGGTATAAAGGTTGGTTTCAGAGGAATATTGGATTCACCCTTAATTTTTCATTTTGTTTATGAGTAGGACTGGATTCAGATTCTATTAGTATAAGCAGACATCAATAATTTTTCCTAATCCAACTTGGGAAAAAAACAGTAACTGTACAGTGTTTCAATTTCCTACATACATTTTGAAAAAATACTACTTTTTTAATTTCCATTTTTATACTCTCATTATTTAATCAGTTCCCAAAAATAAAAAAAACTTCAGGCTAAATAAGAATCTTTGCTGTCTATTAATCATAAGACTTCATTGTGAAAATAAGGTTTTGTATTATACATGAAAATAAATTTTTAGTCAAAATCTTTATTTTCATTAACAACTTACAGATTATAATATGAATGGCTCTGAAATACTACAAGTGTGAAAACTCACTTGTATTTAATAAGAACAAAAGGGAGTAATGTTGTTTGTTGTCAGGCATTTCACTTGAAATAGAATGGAAAAGCCACAAAAGGGATGTATTTTCTGCTCATGTATTTTACTTTGAACAAAAAAAATAATTGCAGTTATTGAAAAGAGAGAAAGGAAATTTCTGAAGGAATTGTTTGATCAGTACATACATTATGCTAATCACTCATCCCTGTTTGCATCATTACAGTTTAGCTTTCATGGCTATAAATAGAAGAAATGGTTGGAATCAAACAGAAAGGTATAAAACTGTATTATTATTGCAACCAATTTCTAAAATTTAGCTCATGAATAAAACATCAAAAAATATTTTCATAATTAGTTTCTTTTCGATGAATAATGGAAACTACTCATAAGCACATATGCTTGTTTTAATCTGTTAAGGTGTATTACTGTAGTCTTATATTGAATGTTGGAATCTCTGTAGAGAAAATAGCTTAGAACTATCCGCATCATTTTTCCAATAAACAAATGAGCAAGTGTTGAATTAGGAGAATAACACCAAAACTGTATCTTTGGGTCTTTCAATTTGCTTTCAGTCATGCTCAATTTAACTTTGTATTCATACCCCATTCAATTCAAGAATGTTCAAGTGTTCATAAGTAACTTCTTTTCACAAGAACTATTATCAGAAGAAGAAAAAAAAATAAAATTAAAAAAGAGAAGGACAAGGCCAGATTCTTGGCTGTTCTTTACTTTTTTACACCTCTTAAGCAGTGTACAAATGAGAGAACCTAGCAGCAACACACCAATTGTAACTCATTCCGATGTCTCTGCTGAGCTACAGTGCTACACTCAGTGCATCACAGGCTGGGAAAACAGACATATTCTGGAATTCTTTAGTGTTATGCTATCTATAGCAAACTAAAGTACCAGGTACAACTTAGAGTGGCTCAGAGGCTATTCATATTTACTGTGGGTACAGCATTGCTGTAGTGATTCACAAGAAGCAGAGACTTGACACTGGATCCCAAAATCTCCAGCATCTTGGTACAAAAACTATTGGGCTTAAGTTCATGTTTCATTATTCACTTTCTTTTCATTCACATAAATAGTAGGATATATGTTCACAGGTAAAACTAAAGACAAGGTTTCCTCCAAAGATCATATCTATTGTAGCAACAAAATAAGCCAGGCAAGAATGTAAGCATGCATTTTGCAGCTCAGACCAAGCAGAAACATGTTGTTGTTTTATGTCAACAGTTAGTGCAGGTGGTGGACACAGTTCTCAGTCTTGGAGATTCACATATAGAAGCAGTCTGCAAAGGCTGCTGCACAAGTTAAAGCTAGTACCCTAAC